>OZ010798.1:203948373-204548373 GCA_963932465.1 Maratus speciosus
TATAAGTTAAATGCAAATAAATCCAGCACCTGTAAAAATCGTTAATTAATAAAATTTTAAAACGAATGATCAACTCATTTTCTATTTATTTGTTATTCATCTCGAGAAGATAGATCATGCAAAATGATGATTGTTAATTGCCGAACACACTTACCATTCTTATTGACCAAATGCATTCAAAACAGTAATTTGATATGCATTTGTTAAGTACATAAAATCAGATTGATGAATTTCAGCTAAGATATTTGATTACCTAATCTTCCGTAATCGAGTCTACTGCCAAGATTAAAGTGTAACAAAAAGAATATCAGCAACAATATAGCTTAATGTAAATGTAGCTATCATTAAAGGATTTTCACAAAAAACATTCCATTGCACCAAATCTTATTAGCTAAAACACGCCAATAGGCCATTGACCCGATTACGGAAGATAATAGGTTTAAAAATCTGCGTTATCGAACATATTGCAATTGATAAGCAAATGGACATGAAGCATAAATGCCTAACTGATTGTATTTGTAAAGAAAGATGAAATACGTAACAACAAAAAATATATGAAATGTTGCCATGATCGCAAAGAGTTCTTGGTACTTTTATGTTAACCAGGTGCAAATCTCGCAAATAGCATTTTTTATTTTTCACGTGATAACTTAAAACAATGCTTTAATGTTAAAATTAAATGTCTTGGTTTATGTTATTTATCAGGGGTTTTTTTATTAATTCCTTTGAAATAAGTGAAAGTCTTGGATTTAAAATTTTTCTGTTTTAAATTAGTTATACATTTTAAGGAAATGAATGAAAGGGTTATATTTTAAATGAAATTAATGCAATAAAAAAAATGCAATGGGATTTTGGATATTTGGCCATTATCACCTACACCCTGCTGACATAAAAGTACAGAGTTCTTGATTTATCTATCAGAATCTTCTGATTTGGCGAAGACTTGAGCAAGTAAATTGAATTATGAATAATAAAAAAAGCATGATACAATGATACTATATATTTTAAGGAAAACCAAACAGGTCGCCAGGGGCAGCTAGTTGTACAAGAAATTAGAATTGCTTTCGAATCTACTTTAAACTATAAGTCCTTGTCTACTCAGTCTATACAGGGTGTATCTAAACTCTTGGGCAAAACTTTAAGGGGTGATAATATACATCAAGACAAACAATATTAAATAGGAAACTAAGGGTCCCAAACGTCTTCCGAAGGAGATAGGCGCCATTAAAGTTTAGAGTCCAAATTTTCAAATGATTATAAAAAACGGAAAAATTTGTCGATTCGTTTGCGGTTTTCGCTAAAACTATTTTTTACGTCAGTATTTTCTTGAAAATAAATTTTAAAGGTAAAGTTCAAAAAATGCTGATAGAGGCTGCTTTAGACTTTGGAGTAACGAACAACTATTTTTTACCGTTATTTTTTGTATTTCATTAAATGCTTTCAAAAGTTTAGACTTAAACTTAAATTTTTAGCTCAAAATCTGAATTGTTGTGAGTGGTTAAGCAGCGCAAACTGAACTGTGTTCAGGAATTGAAATTTGAACCCCCCTCCTCCCCCCTCCTCCCCCCTCCCCCCCCCCCTTGAACACAGTTCAGTTTCCACTACTTAGCCACTCCCAACGATTCAGATTTTGAACTCAAAATTTAAGTTTAAGTCTAAACTTTTGAAAGCATTTAATGAAATAAAAAAATAACGGTAAAAAATAGTTGTTCGTTACTCCAAAGTCTAAAGCGCCCTCTATCGGATTTTTTTTAACTTTACCTTTAAAATTCGTTTTAAAGAAAACACTGACATAAAGAATAGTTTTAGCGAAAACCGCAAACGAATCGACCAATTTTTCCGTTTTTTATAATCATTTGAAATTTTGAACCCTAAACTTTAAAGGCGCCTATCTCATTCGGAAGACGTTTGGGACCCTCAGTTTCCTATTTAATATTGTTTGTCTTGATGTGCACTATCACCCCTTAAAGTTTTGCCCAAGAGTTTAGATACACCCTGTATAGCATAAAAATGTTTAGCATCTGACAAACCTCCGATTATGCGGAATCTTGCACAAAACACGCACAACCCTAAAAAGTACGACTATTAGTGTACAGGTAAAATATATATACCAATAAGTGAGTAATATACGACAACTGATGGCCGTTCACCAAAATTTGGGAAGAACTTGGTTTTTACACAAAAAAAAATGAAGATCCTTGAATCCCCCCCAAAATAAAATTACTTGACCATGTTTTGGGGAGCATTTTTAAATCAGGGAAGGGGAAGGGCAAATCTAAAAAAAATTTAAGTAGGTCAACAGAGGGTTATCGTTTATTATGTATCTTTTATATCGAATGATACCATCCGCAAGTCGATACGATCTTTCGCTACATAGTTACGGCAGGTTTCATGAATCCGAAGTCGAAAATTATACTTATTGCAGGTAAAATAGGTTTTTACAGCAGCAACTGATGGCCATTCACGAAAATTTGGTAAGAACTTCATTTTGACACTAGAAATGAAGATCCAATAAGTTCCCAAAAAGTGAAGTAGTTTTATTGTGTTTTTTTTTTTTTTTTTGGGGGGGGGGGGGGGGGGACCGCTTTAACTCTGTAAGGTAGAAGAACTGAAATTATTTTAAATAGGTCAGATGGGGTACCGTTTGTTATGATGTTTTTAATTCTGAATCAAATGACACCGTACGCAAGCCGATACGACCATTCATTACAAAGTTAAGGCACTATATAAGTGGATTTTGGCAACTTAAATGGCTTTGGAATAAACTCAAATGATTCTGATTTTGATTATTGCTATTTTGAAGACATTTAAGGATTTTGATATTATAATGATTAAACTTAATGATTTAATATGATATAAAGAACATGTCTTGAACGTAAAATAAATGTGACAAAACTATACTAAAAAATAAAGTATAATTTTCCACTTTGTATTCATAAAACCTGCTGTAACTGTCTCACAAATGATCGTATCGACTTGCGGATGGTTTTATTCGAATCAGAATTAAAAGATACATATGAAACTATATCCCACTTGACCTATTTAAAAAATATTGAATTCTGTCCTCCCCCCCCCCCTCTCGTGTTAAAATGTCCACTTTTGCCTCCAAAATACGATAAACAACATTAATTTTTGGGGACTCAACGTATCTTAATTTCTAGTGTCAAAACGATGTTTTTCTCAAATTTTCCTGAATAGGAATCAGTTATTACTGTAAAAACCTATTTTACCTGCACAAGTATAATTTTTGACTTTGTATTCATAAAACCTACTTAACTTTGTAAGAAATGATCGTATCGACTTGCAGATTATTTTATTTGATTCGGAATTATAAATTACATAATAAACAATGTTCTACTTCACCTGCATAAAACTTTTTGAGTCCCGCCCCCCTCCCTGAGCTAAAAATGCCTCCGTCTTTTGTCCCCAAAACAGGGTACAACAACTTTATTTTTTAGCACTCATCGGATCTTCATTTCGAATATCAAAACGAAGCTCTTCCCAAGTTTTGGTGAATGGCCATCACTTGTCTCAAAAAATCTTATTTTACCTGTACTACACGTAAAATTCAGAGAATTAACAACATTGCTATGAAATTACAGCATACTTGCAGATAGCTTGACATGACAAGAATCCAAGTTTGCAATGCATTTGCATTTGCAGATAGTGTGTCATGGCTAGATTGCAAGTTTACAATGCATTTGCATGGCAGTATTACT
The DNA here is from genome assembly GCA_963932465.1 of Maratus speciosus. NCBI lineage: Eukaryota > Metazoa > Arthropoda > Arachnida > Araneae > Salticidae > Maratus > Maratus speciosus. The sequence continues at coordinate 203,952,093 of OZ010798.1, forward strand.
AGTTTGCTATGAGTCTGCAGTCAATTTGAAGAACAAGACTGCAACTTGCACGACAAGTTAGCTGCAAGTTCAAAGTATGGTGACTTCGGAGTTTGCATAATCTTGTTGCAGTCTTGTTATGAACTTTCAGGCTTGTCATGCTGAGCTTGCTGCAACTTTGCAACTTTGCAAAGTAAGATTGCTGAAAATTTTCTGCAAATTAAAATTGCTATCTGGGGAAGAATTTTATTCTCTTACATATACAGTCGAACCCCGTTAATACGCAAATTAAGGGACCGATCAAAATTCGCGTATTAAACGGGTTCGCGTATTAAGCGAAGGTCACGAATTTTCGTCCAGTGGTCCATGCAATAACAACCTATACGGATAAATATACATTATATACTTTATTTAATAACAGATAAATTAAGATTAAAATTACTAATCGGAGATAGCGGTAGATATATATATAAAACAAAAACCCGCGAAATTAACAAAACTGCAATTCTTCTTTGATCCCGCCTCCTAAAACTCTTTGTCTCTCTCTTCGTACATGTTGTTACTGTAATACAGAGACATAGACGAATTTAGGTTGCTCAGATACGTCATAAAAATTATTATGAATAGAGATGATCATACTCGTCGTTAGCGAGGTTTTTGACGTACATTATATCAATACTATGTTTTATAATGCATAATATGGGCCATAAAAACTCGTAAAGATTAAACAAATACGACTCCGGTTCGATAATTCATTTATGTTTACTGTGTTTTATTTACTTTTTACTATGCTAACAATGTTTTTTACACAAAAAGTAATAAGGATAGTTTTTTCTTATATTAAAAAGAAGGACAGATTATAATGGTACATTATTACAAGTCCTAAATATGATTTTTTTAAAAATGGGTTATACTTTAAAGATTTAATATTTATTTTATTTCTGTTAAAAAAATTAGTCTAGTAGAAAAATTATTTTTATCGTTTTATTTTTGGTTGCAACGTATTAATCGACAATAAAGTCCTACTTGAATCCATGCATATTTTTCAATTCCTACTATTAGTTCACACTCTCCCTATATTTATTTACATATTTATTTAACTTCTTTAAATTTTCAGTCGTTAATAAAATACTCATTATTCATCCTATCAAGGTGAAATTTTTTTTAACTTGTACTGGATGACAATTGATGTTAATACAGTTTTTTCAAATGTTAATTCATTAATTAAATTTTAATTAATTTCAGTTTTGCATGGGAAACAAAATGGCGGGCATTGGTTATTAAGATCAATGAGAGTATTTTCAATAAGGGGTTACCATAGGGGGGGGGCCTGTTCTGTCGCCAAATACAGCCAAGTTTGTCGCCAACTTGGCGATATATCACCAAATTTGGTGGCCAAAATGAGTCGCTAAAAGTGACGCCAACTTGTCGATATCTCTAATATTTCGCCAAATTCCCATAGACTTCCATTGTAAACCTACTTGCTTATAGAAAATCAACAAATTGAGATATTTTAATGCAACAAAAACTAATATTACCTTAAGGGAATATATTAAATTTTTCTTTGATGACCTAAGTAGGAATTGACTTTAAAAACAAAATATTTATATTACTTGTTCAGTTATTATTCCAGTCGATCCTATAAACAGAAACAACGAGTTAAAGTGAAATGCAATTAAATTTTAATCTAAATGTACGTAAAAGACACAATTTTTGACCGTAAACATATAGATGAAAGCTCTAAAGTTCATTTAGACGATTAAAAGTTTAAACAAGCCCATTTCCTGTAACATTATACAAATCACGTTTAATACGCGAACCCGCTTAATACGCGACTTTGGTTGACTTCCTTGAAACGTGTCCTTGAAACGAGTGTGAAGGTGTCTACCTTCACATATTAATGTTAATAGTTTTCCCCTTTCCCCCCTTTAAACATATGTCTTTTCTAGATTCTTAACTTTAATTATCAGTTTACATTTGGATTCAATTTATTTTGTAACGGTCATTTCCTTTCATAAAATTAAGCAGTCAATTCTCATTCTCTCTAATCTTTAACCGCAGTGCACTGCATTAAAAATAAAAGAAATGATGTCCTTTTACCGCCTAACAACGTCTTTCAAATTTCATTCTAGTGCCTATTTTGTTACCATGCAGAAATTAGCCAGACACTTTACTTCTACACTTTTAGCCGTTAATCTCGATGCAATATATAATTCATTTCATTATTGGTACTCTGTTTTTATTTTATTTTATTTTATTAACGTTCGTTTTCGGGCTACAATCTCATGAGACCTTTGGCAACCTCCTGTATAATGTTGCCTTGTGGTTTTAGGATTCCCATAAATTCTACACTTATCATTTGGCGGTAAATAATTCATATTACACTTTTGATCCCTTCCATTGTGTTATAATTAACGGAATCACAACACATGCCTTAACTCAATCTATTCTCGCCCTATAGCATACGTAATTGGCGAAAATGTATATGTAGTGCTGCCAATACTTGATCAGTTGGAGAAAATGTAACTGTGTCACTCTTGCTTTGTTTGTCCTACTGGTAATATATAACATGTAGGATTTTGTTTCCTCTCCAGGATCGGAATTAGCCGAATAATCTCGGGTGTGTTAGAAAGAATTCTGGTGCTTAATAAAGACCTTCAGACATTCTACCACTGATTCTACTTAAACAACAGCCTCCTGTCATTCATTCAAATAATTAATATTCAATTTACCGCCTTCTGATGTTTCTGGGATATCATCAAAATAACCGCCTGAACAAGAAATCTTCTGCACACCGGGTTCTACTGTATGTACCTTTAAAAATATTGTACCTCTCAATCTACAGTAGTATGTTCGAAAACATGAGATATGAAGCCGAGATCTAAGCTATATCTTTTAAATACACCCTACACAAATCTACCTACGTGTCTTCAATGATTTACTTTGCATTTAGACAATTAAGGGGACTCTTCACTCACTTGAAAACATCCGCTCCGTAATGTTAAACCTGTGGAAAACCCGATGGAGTCCACTTTCGGAACAAGTTTTGAAACAGAAAGTACCTTTATAAAAAAAAATCTGCAACCGAAATCGAAAAAGTAAAAACCAGCCATATTAAAGATGTCAACAATCCTATTCAAAAAACATCGTTTAAAAATATTCAAATTTAGACGAGAAATTCGAAAACAACCTGCCCAAAGGTTGAACATTACGTAGCGGGTGTTTTCAAGTGAGTGAAGAGTCCCCTTAAAACAAGCTCTTTAGAAGCGGCATTGAAAAACATTAGGTGGACTCTGGAAGTTTGTGGTGGAGAAGTGGAACAAAATCAACCTTGATATTTTAAGAAAAGCTCTTTTATCTCTGAAATCAAGATGTATACGATAGTTCAACAAAAGGGCTGCCAAGCTGAGCATGTCTATACTTGAAAACAAAATTCTTAACTTTGTTTATATATTTCTTATAAAATTATATGAATGATTTATTACTTAAAAGATGGTTAAACAATTAAAAAGCTGTTTAAAATCGAGTACTTTCGGCTAATACTTAGCCACCATCAGGATTTAAAATTTAAACAGTTGTTACGAACACTGCTTGTCCCACATAAAACATTCGCTTCAAACCATACATCCGTGTACCACGGCCGATTCCATTAACACGGCGAAAAACAGAAGAGAAGTGGGGGAGGAGGGAGGGGTTTTTTAATACAAATAACTGCTCTTTGATCGAACCCATCCCCATATTTGAAATGTTGTAGGATAAAATGTCACTGCATGCTTTTCCTCTTCTGTTAGCAATTTTAATAGATTCACAGATTGTTAGTTCGTAATAATTCTTTATGGGGGATTATTAGTTCGTAATAATTCTTTATTGAAATAAATTTAAATGTTCTGCTTTCGGTAAAGTCTGGAAAAAGCTGATCAATTGAATGGTAGGTCACTTTTATGTTCCTTTATTCGATCTTTTAGATTTTGTCCGTGAGGGTACAAGTAGTGTTCGAACAACAGTTTAAATTTTAAATCCTGACGATTGTTAAGTATTAGCCGAAAGTACTCGATTTTTAACATATTTTTAATTGTTTAATCATATTTTAAGTAATGAATAATTTATGTAATTTTATATTATAATATTGAGATGAATTTTAGCATCTTCAGCTAGTTTATTATCGGGCAGATTAGGGAGGGTTAACCATAGGGGAGTCTTTTCATATATAAAAGAATTTCAGAGTTTTATCAATGGGTGTCAAACAAAGCTACTGGAATGCTCAAACGACAGCATTTGTTTCATACAGATAACGGAAATAGGTGTGGAAAAAATCAATTGTTGGAAGTTTTCAACCTAAAAGTTGAGTTTCTTAGAAATATTTTGTAAACTTTTTCAGATAAAATATATCATGTAAATTTAAGTAAGTAGGTTTTAAGTAATGCAGAAATATAGAGCTATTATTCCAAGCATAAAGACTGTACAGTAAATTAGGCTTAACATAACAATGTGCTATTCTTTAGAAAAGGGCTATGTGGGGAGGGATGACCCAGTCAATGTGAGGGAGGGTTGACCAGATGCTCAAGGCTCCCTTAATTAAGTGGTTTTGGGAATCTTTTTATTAACACTGTGCATAATGAAAGATTAATGGTTATACATAAAACAGAGTATAAATTTATTCTGTAAAGCTACAGTAAAATGGGGTGATGGAAAAGAAAATTTTTAAAACTGATTGATGAAAGATGTGAAAAATTGCTATAGTAGGCAAGAAAAAATTCAATGAAATATAGACGAGAAAGTTGATAGGAACTTTTTTCTATTTAAATATTACTTACAATAGGTAAATAGAAACAGTGGAAAACATTAGAAAGAACTAGAAAGTATGAAAGCAGCAGTCTTAACCCTTTCAGGGACAGTGGTATGCTTATGAAGCCACTTAATTTTAATTCCCAAATGCCACAATGGCACCAGAATTTTGCTAAAATCTTTTCCATTTAATATGTATGTGAAATATAGCCTTTTTCTTATTTACAAATGAATTTGTTCGTAAATTCCGTTGCCAGTCATTTATTTCAGCATTTCAGTACGGAAAGTACTTTGTCCCTGAAAGGGTTAAAAGATGTTAATGATAAGTTAAGTGCTCATGTGGCTGCAAAAGAACGTAGCATTGATCGAAAAACTTTAGGAAGGTATGTAGACAAATTTCACAAAGATGAATGCAGTGAGAGGAAGTAACACTAAGCTATGTGACAACTAGAGTTGTCAGGTCGAGTGTCCCAAAAAGTAGGATAATGAGACAAAAAAAGTGGGACAGTGGCTCCTAAGTCCGGACATAATAATATAGGAAACTCTATGAAAACGGAACCTGTCTCTATACTGTCTTAAGTGTTAAAATTTAATTTTCCCGGCTGTACAATTATACCTGCTCAGACAAAATCCCGTTTAAAACAAATTTTTTCTCCTCTGACTTCGGATTGCGTCTAAACAGGTTTGTTTAAGCATCATATTTTCAAAAATACTTTTTTATAATAATTAAAGCATGTAGCATAAAGTTAGTATGCTTTTTTTAAACTTATTTTATTTCTCTTCACAAATATATCAATATAAAACAAAGTGTGTCAAGCCTCCCATATAGTGGGTCAATCCTCCCATATGTGGCGAGCCTTGACTCATAATTTTCCCATGATTAAAACCCATTATTTTTCAAATTTCTTATGTTTTACACTTACGTAGCAATTTTATTTCGATAACTGATTTTATAAGGAATAAAATGATACATAAAATGTTATTCTACGCTCAATATTTAAAAAATAAAAAATCATTTTGCAAAAACTGCGTCAACCCTCTCTAGTCTCTCCTATATGTCTTTTTCTAAAATCGATACAAAAGTCTGTGAACACCCTCTGTCTTTGTATTCAGCAACATCGTGTTTCTAAATACACACTTTGATAATCTCGCTTATGAATTTTCTCATACCTTAGAAACATATGGCGTCAGTTTCATAAACCAAGTACTGATGTGTTTTCTAATTACATCACGTAATTTAATGCAATTAACATAACTATCTGTGTTTACGAAATTATGAAAAGGAAATTAGATTCGCTCTTTTTCTCTTACAGAAAATAATTAAATGTTACTCATTATAGTCGTAATAGTAGTTTGTGCACTTTGTAGATTTAATCCTAAATCTAATATAATGTAAGAAGTAATGCTTGAATATTCTCAATGAAATAAACATGTGCTTGTGCATTAATTATTGTAAAAACGTTAAATGAACTTTAGATTTGGTTATAAAATTATGTTTACAAAATTATGTTTCATATTAAATTTATAGATTAAATTTCAACATTAAATAATTATAAATGAAAAAATGTTTTAAAGACAAACTTTTATTATATTGTACTAAAAAGGAAAAAATATGAGTTTTTTTCTTTTTCCTTTTTTAAATAAAATGTATATACAATTCAAATCCACCAACTCCTACTGGCAAGAAAGAAATATCAGCGATCATCTGATGATCGGACCTGCATCCATCTATCACGTTGCGGAACTGAAAGATGGTGCATTTACCTACCATGCCACGGCTCATTCGAAAAACATGAACTTCTTTCCGAAGCAGTAAAATTTAACTACCCCTGTGGGACAAATGTTTTTGTCCCCTGAGGGATAGCGGGGTCAAGTTTCAATAATATCTATACATATATAAATGTATCTGCAGAATATTGCATTGTCATCCGAAATACGTCACAATGTCAAAAATTAGGTCAATTGTAGCTCAAGAAGTTTGTTAAAATTGGACTGAAAGATTTGAGATAAACAGACAGACAAGCCACTTTCAATAAAATTTGAGGTACATACATTCAGGTCTAGCGATGATATCGTGATACATTTGGTTTCTCACCAAGCAATATTTTGGTGACAATCCAGAAATCGATTAGACACACATACATGCAGATACACAAATATTCTCACGCTTTTATAATATGTACAGTCGTGGGAAAAGAAGTAAACACCCCTACTAACTGTGAAACAAATTATTGTAGAAGAAACTTACTGCTACCAAATGATTGGAAATAAAGTCTGCTTTTAAATAATGTATATAAAATTTGCATAGGGGACCATCTACATATCAAAACGTACCTAAACTTTTTTTTTCAATAGCGATGCCAAAGTCTGACACCAAAAATAGATTCTACACCCTTCAATTAGCTTAAATCCAAATTTTTATGAAATTCGTATGATAGTTTCCGAGAAATTAATTATTTTAAAATGAGCCTATTTTAGGGCTTGTATCCAAATTGAAGTTCGGTAGTCGATTGCTGAAATTCTACAGAATGATTATGTCACTTCTATTAATGTATTATTTCTGGCCAATATGACCATTTCACTCGCTTAATATGTATCAACTATTGCCAGCTCAAATTTTTCATTAAAATGGGTAATTTTTTTTTTTCAAGTTATGCTTTTCAGCTCATCATAGACGGCCCCTTCCGCTAATCATAAACGGCCCCAAGCCGACATTTTGACGTTTTCTACCCATAATTCAAAACGTATTTGGAAGAAAATTTTTAAATCGAGAATTCGCATAAAGCAGGACATAATAAACACAAATATTTCAAATTATCTCTCAATTAAAAATTGTAGGTTGCAATTCATGTGTTTTTTTTATATTAATTTCATAATTCATATTCTAAAATGTTTTTATGTACAAATACAAGACTTTGTTTGGGTTTTTAAGTATTATAATTACACATAAAATATATTACATTAGGATTATAATTTCAGGCGATATTAATAAAAATGTGAAAATGTAATTTAACAGCTCTAAATTTTGAATGTCTATAATTCAAAAACTTATCATCCAAATAACTTGAAATTTCATTTCTAGGAATAGTAGTTTGAACCGAATATTTAAAATATTGTCAGAATTGGGTGTTGCCTTTGAAAAAAAAACAAAGTTTGATCTGTTTTTTATTTGTATATGACCCCCTAAGCAAATTTTATATACATCATTTAAAAGTAGACCTTATTTCCAATTGCTTGATGACTATACATTTTTTCTATTATAATTAGTTGCAGAGTTAGTAGGAGTGTTTACTTTTTTTTTAACAACAATACATATCGCTCACCCGCAAGAAAAGTAAGACATCTCGACAAAAGTAAATTTCACAAGAGAGGCAAAAGAAAATTTCCTTGATTTTACTGTAACATTAAATTACAGCACTTAGCTCTGCATGCAGGAATAAAAACGTACATAAAAGCATAAAACTCTTGTGAATGAAGACATAGGATGAGGTTTTGAGGGTTGGATAAATTTTCCTCCTCACACAATCCACCTCTCTTCTATGGTCATAAATGGACAAATAGCGTAATAAAGTGATTTTCTGTATAACTACACATATGAAACTTTTTGTATAGTAAGACATACCTACGACTAACCTATTAGTGGTTAAAAACGCAAAATGAATTTTTGCGAGATGTGTAACTTTTCTTGCGGGTGAGCGATATGTACTAACGACTATTGTTACTATTTTGTCTACTACTAATACCAAATAGTAAACTCAGGTTCTGACTAATGCAGAGTCATGCGGGGCAGCTCTATATTCCCATTTTAGAGGGTACACTGAGATGTACGCATGATTTTCGTAAAATAGGAGAAGATTCTAAAAATTGGCGAACAATGACCATAATTTATTTTTTTCAAAAATTTGTTGGGGGTGGACCTCTTCTCTCCCCCTCTGCTCCCGTACACCCCTAGAAAATTTTAAAAAATGGCCAAAATTGACCATAATTTCTTTTTTTCAAAAATTTGTTGGGGGTACTCTTCTCTTCCCCTCTGCTCCCGTACACCCCTAGAAAATTTTAAAAAATGGCCAAAATTGACCATAATTCTTATTATTATTATTTTTTAATTGTATTAGGTGGACTTTTTCTCTCCCCCTTTGCTCCCCTACACCCCTAGAAAATTCTAAAAATTGGCCAAAAGTGACCACAATTCTTATTTTTTTTCCAAACTTTAATGGAGGTGGGCCTCTTCTCTCCCCCTCTACTCCCGTAAACCCCTAGAAAATTCTAAAAATTGGCCAAGAGTGACAATAATTTTTTTTTTCAAAAATTTAAGGGAGGTGAACCTCTTCTCTCCCTCTCTGCTCCCGCACACAACTAGAAAATTCTAAAAATTGGCCAAAAAAGTGACATTAATTCTTATTGTTTTCCAAAATGTTAAGGGAGGTGGACCTCTTCTCGCCCCCTCTTGTCCCGTGCACCTCTAGATAATTCTAAAAATTGGCCAAAAGTGACCATAATTCTTATTTTTTTTTTCAAAACTTTAAGAGAGGTGGACCTTTTCTCTCCTCCTCTGCTCCCGTACACCCTAGAAAATTCCAAAAATTGGGCAAAAGTAACCATAATTCTTTTTTTTTTCAAAAATTTAAGGAAGGTGGACCACTTCTCTCTCCCTCTGATCCCGTACACCCCTAGAAAATTCTAAAAATTGGTCAAAAGTGATCATAATTCTTTTTTTTTCAAAAATGTAAGGGAGGTGAACCTCTTCTTCCCCCCCCCCCCTCTGCTTCCGTACCACATTCCCCTCCTCCCACCCAACGTACCAACTACATCATCATAAAGGCAATGATTGGAATTTATGGAATCACTCAAATGTATGTTGATGCAATAGAAGGATAAAATTTTATACAGAGGTAGAAAATGTATGACGATATTATGACAATTAGTCAAGAATGACAGAAAAGACTCTATTTACAATCCGACGGTTCACATGAGCCCTTAAATTCCTATAACAATAAAAAAGGGTGTATTCCATCATCTATTAAAGTTGTGACCATCTTTCTTGTGATATCCTGTATATAGATGTAAATAGTACCTGATACCAAATTATGCAGGCATACAATAAGTATGAAGTTTAGTACTTTTCACTTCAGCTTAAATTCACGAAAAATTTTTATCGATATATAGAAGGGATCCCCAAAATAATGCTTGCCCCATGGACTTAGATATTTTAAATCTTGCCTTGGGTAAACTTTCTTCTAAATGTTTACCAGGATGATTATTGTTTGAAATAGTAATAAGCAAAATAATAAAATGGCAATTACCTGTGTCAACCCTGTATGTAGCGATGAGAAATCTTTTAAAACTATTCAATATACTAGCACACCTTGGCAACCAGTTTGTTCTTCCTTAAAATTTATGTTTATGAAAGCATGCTAAGCATTGTATCATGTTACTTTTATTCATAATTTAATTTACTTGAACTCCCTTAAATATAATTAATATAATCCCTTAAGCTAATATTAGTTTTTGTTGCATTAAAATATCTCAAATTGTTGATTTTCTGTAAGCAAGTTAATCCTATTGGTTTACAATGGAAGTATATGGGTATTTGGCGAAATATTGGAGATATACGCCAAGTTGGCGTCAATTTTGGCGACTAATTTTAGTCTCCAAATATGGCGTTATATCGCCAAGTTGGCGGCATTAGGTGACAGAACACTGTCCCCCCTTTGCTAAACCCCCTTATAAGTATGGAGATTCATTACATGCTTTTCAATTACTAATGAGATGCGTTTCATTCCGGCGTTGTCATTAAACAATTAACAAATAATCGCAATTTCTGTGCCACTTACTATAGCGTAATATATGTATGGATGATTTTCACCCCTAAAACAAATATCTAAATACTTTCGAATCACTTTGCATTGTTTAGTACTATGTTGTGAACAGCAAACCTAAGTAATTTAAAGTGTATATATTTTATTAAAAATTTTATCAAGAAAGTTTTATGATATACGAAAAAGAATTTTGTACCAGTGACCTCTATCATTTTTTATGAATCCAAATTTCCTAAAATAAACTTTGAATAACTAAACTTTTATCCTCCAATCGATATCAAAATATTTTTTTTTCTTAGCAAGGTCATCTTTTGAGTGAAAAATTAATGTACTATCAAAATATAATGTTAGTTTTTATATTCTAGCACCATCAACCCAATGCAGAATAAAGAATTAATAATAATTTTTAAAAAACAAGAATTGAATCAGAATAGCTGAACGGGCTGCATTTTAGTTTTTCTCTTAAAAATAGCATAGACTATTGAGATATAATCTAAAGATGATTTTTAAAACTAAATGGATTTTCTTAGATGCGCTTTACTTGCTTTAATTATATATATTTTATATTATATAACCCAAGTTGTCTGCTACAGATTCCTTTTCAAGGATAAGGTTTTTTGTGTTAAAAATATAATAACCCTTTAAAGAAATACGTACAGTAAGGACTATTACATAAAATCGTTAATGAAAAACTATACAAAGTGATTAATAAGTACTTAGGCAAAATTTAACCCATTTATGCCTGAATTTTTATTTTCTCAAATTTGTTGGTAAATTAATCACTTTAAAATATTGCAAATGAACCGGAAAAATACTAAAAAAAAATTACAATAAACTATTTTTGTATTTATTTGATAAAATGTTAACGTACTAAATATGGGAATATGCATAATATTTATAATATTATAAAATGCACAATTATATGTTTTGTCTAAATTTATATAAATTAAGCTTTTAAATTGCATATTATACACTATAATTAGTATTTTTATGAACTATTAAAAATATTTATTTATTTATTTACAGAGACTAATAACATTATAAGTATTATTAGTAATAAATTAAGAATAATTGTATTTGAGGCTAAAAAAAATTTATTTAAAAATCATCTTGAAAAAAACTTCACATAAATACAATGTCCCCTAAATAGTTAATAGAAATATTTTTCCATTTTCGTCTAGCGCCCTATATTTTATACATTACAAACATGCATAAAAAATAGGCTTGAGCATATAATTTCGCAGTTTTAAAAAATACGTGTTTCAAAGAAGTCAACAAGCTAAGATTATGACTTATTTATTTGGATCCTCGATACAAAAAAAAATACAAATAAACTTACTTTTTACATTTCGCTATCGTGAAAAATGAAAAATCTATAAACACCGAAAAAAGGCCTTCATTTAAGCAAAAAAATATCAATCTTATGCTGTCATCTCTCGATAATAGATAAAGACATTTATAGAAAATTCCTTCATACAATTTTCATGTTGTAAAGAAGAAGAAAATTATAAAAAATTATTGAAATTCGAAACGTCCCAAAAATGGGACGCTAGGCATAAATGGGTTGAGAAGTGGCACACTGTAAAAAATGACAAATATATTTTAATAGAGTAAAATATAATATAGCCACAAAAGAAAATACACAATAACCCCTCCGAGTTACCGACGATTACAAATAGCGTTCATTATATTTAAAAAACTCAGAAACTAATATGTTTTAGAGATCTGAAGATTCAATTACAGAAATGGTTTCTTTTGTTGCCCCTGACTTTTGGAAACGTTTCTGAACGGTTTTTGTAGTGTATTAATCACTTTTCTCAACCTGTAACATACGTATTTCTGATGCTATCAATTCTCAAGTAAACACTGTTCGTTCAAAAAACATGTTTTACAAGCAAACATGATAAATTAAGACAATTAGCATGAACACTAAAATTAATGATATTTTATTACTCTTCCATGCATAAATTCAGACACGCATCTGAAAATGTGTCATTGAGAATGGGTGGCGTCCTAATAAAAATCCATGTACCAATTTGAGAATCTTACCTTTAAAAAACTCAGAAACTAATATATTTTAGAGATTTAAAGAATCCATTATGAAAAAGATTTCTTTTGTTGCCCCTGATTTTTGGAAACGTTTCTGGGCGGTTTTTACAGTGTATTAACCAGTTTCTCAACCTGTAACATACGTATTTTAAATGCTATCAATTCTCAAGTAAACACTGTCCGTTCAAAATACATATTTTACAGGCAAACATGATAAATTAAGACAATTAATATGAACACTAAAATTAATACTATTTCAATACGCTTCCATGGATAAATTCAGTCACTCAGCTAAAAATGTTTCACTGAGAATGGGTGGCGTCCTAAAAATCAATAAATCGATTTGAGAATCTTACCTTTAAAAACCTCAGAAACTAATATATTTTAGAGATTTACTGAATCAATTATGAAAACGATTTCTTTTGTTGACCCTGACTTTTTAAAACATTTCCGCCGGTTTGGTAGTGTATTAAACAGTTTTCTTAACCTGTAACATACGTATTTTAGATGCTATCAATTCTCAAATTAACATTGTCCGTTCAAATGACAGTTTTTACAGGCAAATATGATAAATTAAGACAATTAACATGAGCACTAAAATTAATACTATTTTATTACTCTTCCATGCATAAATTCAGTCACGCAGCTGAAAATGTTTCATTGAGAGTGGGTCACGTCCTAATAAAAATCAATACACCGATTTGAGAATCTTATCTTTAAAAACCTCAGAAACTAATATATTTTAGAGATCTGAAGATTCAATTACAGAAATGGTTTCTTGTGTTGCCCATGACTTTTGGAAACGTTTCTGAACGGTTTTTGTAGTGTATAAATCACTTTTCTCAACCTGTAACATACGTATTTCTGCTGCTATCAATTCTCAAGTAAACACTGTTCGTTCAAAAAACATGTTTTACAAGCAAACATGATAAATTACGACAATTAGCATGAACACTAAAATTAATGATATTTTATTACTCTTCCATGCATAAATTCAGACACGCAGCTGAAAATGTGTCATTGAGAATGGGTGGCGTCCTAATAAAAATCCATGTACCAATTTGAGAATCTTATCTTTAAAAAACTCAGAAACTAATATATTTTAGAGATTTAAAGAATCCATTATGAAAAAGATTTCTTTTGTTGCCCCTGATTTTTGGAAACGTTTCTGAGCGGTTTTTACAGTGTATTAACCAGTTTCTCAACCTGTAACATACGTATTTTAAATGCTATAAATTCTCAAGTAAACACCGTCCGTTCAAAATACATGTTTTACAGGCAAACATGATAAATTAAGACAATTAATATGAACACTAAAATTAATACTATTTTAATACGCTTCCATGGATAAATTCAGTCACTCAGCTAAAAATGTTTCATTGAGAATGGGTGGCGTCCTAAAAATCAATAAATCGATTTGAGAATCTTACCTTTAAAAACCTCAGAAACTAATATATTTTAGAGATTTACTGAATCAATTATGAAAACGATTTCTTTTGTTGACCCTGACTTTTTAAAACATTTCCGCCGGTTTTGATAGTGTATTAAACAGTTTTCTTAACCTGTAACATACGTATTTTAGATGCTATCAATTCTCAAATTAACATTGTCCGTTCAAATGACATTTTTTACAGGCAAATATGATAAATTAAGACAATTAACATGAGCACTAAAATTAATACTATTTTATTACTCTCCCATGCATAAATTCAGTCTCGCAGCTGAAAATGTTTCATTGAGAGTGGGTCACGTCCTAATAAAAATCAATACACCGATTTGAGAATCTTATCTTTAAAAACCTCAGAAACTAATATATTTTAGAGATCTGAAGATTCAATTACAGAAATGGTTTCTTTTGTTGCCCCTGACTTTTGGAAACGTTTCTGAACGGTTTTTGTAGTGTATAAATCACTTTTCTCAACCTGTAACATACGTATTTCTGATGCTATCAATTCTCAAGTAAACACTGTTCGTTCAAAAAACATGTTTTACAAGCAAACATGATAAATTACGACAATTAGCATGAACACTAAAATTAATGATATTTTATTACTCTTCCATGCATAAATTCAGACACGCAGCTGAAAATGTGTCATTGAGAATGGGTGGCGTCCTAATAAAAATCCATGTACCAATTTGAGAATCTTATCTTTAAAAAACTCAGAAACTAATATATTTTAGAGATTTAAAGAATCCATTATGAAAAAGATTTCTTTTGTTGCCCCTGATTTTTGGAAACGTTTCTGGGCGGTTTTTACAGTGTATTAACCAGTTTCTCAACCTGTACAATACGTATTTTAAATGCTATCAATTCTCAAGTAAACACTGTCCGTTCAAAATACATGTTTTACAGGCAAACATGATAAATTAATACAATTAATATGAACACTAAAATTAATACTATTTTAATACGCTTCCATGGATAAATTCAGTCACTCAGCTAAAATTGTTTCATTGAGAATGGGTGGCGTCCTAAAAATCAATAAATCGATTTGAGAATCTTACCTTTAAAAACCTCAGAAACTAATATATTTTAGAGATTTACTGAATCAATTATGAAAACGATTTCTTTTGTTGACCCTGACTTTTTAAAACATTTCCGCCGGTTTTGATAGTGTATTAAACAGTTTTCTTAACCTGTAACATACGTATTTTAGATGCTATCAATTCTCAAATTAACATTGTCCGTTCAAATGACATTTTTTACAGGCAAATATGATAAATTAAGACAATTAACATGAGCACTAAAATTAATACTATTTTATTACTCTTCCATGCATAAATTCAGTCTCGCAGCTGAAAATGTTTCATTGAGAGTGGGTCACGTCCTAATAAAAATCAATACACCGATTTGAGAATCTTATCTTTAAAAACCTCGGAAACTAATATATTTTAGAGATCTGAAGATTCAAATACAGAAATGGTTTCTTTTGTTGCCCCTGACTTTTGGAAACGTTTCTGAACGGTTTTTGTAGTGCATAAATCACTTTTCTCCACCTGTAACATACGTATTTCTGATGCTATCAATTCTCAAGTAAACACTGTTCGTTCAAAAAACATGTTTTACAAGCAAACATGATAAATTACGACAATTAGCATGAACACTAAAATTAATGATATTTTATTACTCTTCCATGCATAAATTCAGACACGCAGCTGAAAATGTGTCATTGAGAATGGGTGGCGTCCTAATAAAAATCCATGTACCAATTTGAGAATCTTATCTTTAAAAAACTCAGAAACTAATATATTTTAGAGATTTAAAGAATCCATTATGAAAAAGATTTCTTTTGTTGCCCCTGATTTTTGGAAACGTTTCTGGGCGGTTTTTACAGTGTATTAACCAGTTTCTCAACCTGTACAATACGTATTTTAAATGCTATCAATTCTCAAGTAAACACTGTCCGTTCAAAATACATGTTTTACAGGCAAACATGATAAATTAAGACAATTAATATGAACACTAAAATTAATACTATTTTAATACGCTTTCATGGATAAATTCAGTCACTCAGCTAAAAATGTTTCATTGAGAATGGGTGGCGTCCTAAAAATCAATAAATCGATTTGAGAATCTTACCTTTAAAAACCTCAGAAACTAATATATTTTAGAGATTTACTGAATCAATTATGAAAACGATTTCTTTTGTTGACCCTGACTTTTTAAAACATTTCCGCCGGTTTTGATAGTGTATTAAACAGTTTTCTTAACCTGTAACATACGTATTTTAGATGCTATCAATTCTCAAATTAACATTGTCCGTTCAAATGACATTTTTTACAGGCAAATATGATAAATTAAGACAATTAACATGAGCACTAAAATTAATACTATTTTATTACTCTTCCATGCATAAATTCAGTCACGCAGCTGAAAATGTTTCATTGAGAGTGGGTCACGTCCTAATAAAAATCAATACACCGATTTGAGAATCTTATCTTTAAAAACATCAGAAACTAATATATTTTAGAGATCTGAAGATTCAATTACAGAAATGGTTTCTTTTGTTGCCCCTGACTTTTGGAAACGTTTCTGAACGGTTTTTGTAGTGTATCAATCACTTTTCTCAACCTGTAACATACGTATTTCTGATGCTATCAATTCTCAAGTAAACACTGTTCGTTCAAAAAACATGTTTTACAAGCAAACATGATAAATTACGACAATTAGCATGAACACTAAAATTAATGATATTTTATTACTCTTCCATGCATAAATTCAGACACGCAGCTGAAAATGTGTCATTATGAGAATGGGTGGCGTCCTAATAAAAATCCATGTACCAATTTGAGAATCTTATCTTTAAAAAACTCAGAAACTAATATATTTTAGAGATTTAAAGAATCCATTATGAAAAAGATTTCTTTTGTTGCCCCTGATTTTTGGAAACGTTTCTGGGCGGTTTTTACAGTGTATTAACCAGTTTCTCAACCTGTAACATGCGTATTTTAAATGCTATCAATTCTCAAGTAAACACTGTAAGTTCAAAATACATGTTTTACAGGCAAACATGATAAATTAAGACAATTAATATGAACACTAAAATTAATACTATTTTAATACGCTTCCTTGGATAAATTCAGTCACTCAGCTAAAAATGTTTCATTGAGAATGGGTGGCGTCCTAAAAATCAATAAATCGATTTGAGAATCTTACCTTTAAAAACCTCAGAAACTAATATATTTTAGAGATTTACTGAATCAATTATGAAAACGATTTCTTTTGTTGACACTGGCTGTTTAAAACATTTTCGCCGGTTTTGATAGTGTATTAAACAGTTTTCTTAACCTGTAACATATGTATTTTAGATGCTATCAATTCTCAAATTAACATTGTCCGTTCAAATGACATTTTTTACAGGCAAATATGATAAATTAAGACAATTAACATGAGCACTAAAATTAATACTATTTTATTACTCTTCCATGCATAAATTCAGTCACGCAGCTGAAAATGTTTCATTGAGAGTGGGTCACGTCCTAATAAAAATCAATACACCGATATGAGAATCTTATCTTTAAAAACCTCAGAAACTAATATATTTTAAGGATCTAAAGAATAAATTATAAAAATGGTTTCTTTTGTTGCCCCTGACTTCCGGAAATGTGTGTTTATTATTATATTTCGTAGATCGATGTAATAGTAAAATCTATTCATCGTTGTCCTGTCATCCAAGGTTGCCGTATATATGGCTGGTGACTTCCCAAACATGGTTTATTAGTTAGATATTGCAGACTCAGGTATCGGCCGGAGTAGCTCAGTGGTTAGAGCAGCAGTCTTGTATACTGTGGTACCGGGTTCGATTCCTGGCTCTGGCTAATTTTTCACTCCAGTTGGGTTTATTGTATTTATTGTACGTATGTCTGTAAAATATTTATCTATCTATACTCATATTATAAAAAGGTAAAAATTGTTTATTTGTAGGAGGTAAGCTCTGGAACTACCGAACCGATTCCAAAAGTAATGATATCAATATGATGGTGTTAGTCCAACTTAGAACATACGCTATATTTTATGTCGGTGCCACTACCCCAAAGGGGGTGCAAGAGCAAAAAACGTTCTAAAAACGCGATTTTTGCTTTACTGAAGGGCCTAGAAATATGAAATTTGGAATATTAATTATAAGATATAAATGATGTCTAAGAACAGTTCTTAAACAATTCGAAATTTAAAAGGGGTGAAAATGCACAAAAAGCGTTCTAAAAAACATTCTAAATGGTAGTTTCTACATAATCTCAGGAAATACCAAACCGATTTAAAAAATATTCGTGTCAAAATGATGGTGACAACGCTTGCTCCAAGATAGGCTATGTTTTATGTCGGTGCCACTACCCCAAATGGGATGCAGGATCAAAAAACGTTCTAAAAATGCGATTTATGTGTTACTGAATGTCCTAGAAATATGAAATTTGAAATATTAGCTACTTATTAGGTATAAAGAATTTCTAAGAACAGTTCTTAAACGATTCGAAATTTAAAAGGGGTGAAAATGCGCGAAAAGCGTTCTAAAAAACGTTCTAAATGTTGGTTTCTACATACATCTCAGGAAATACCAAACCGATTTAAAAAAATAATGGTGTCAAAATGACGGTGTCAACCCTTGCTTCAACATAGGCTATGCTTTATGTCGGTGACACTAACCCAATTGGGGTGCAGGGGAAAAACGTTCTAAATTGCCGTTTTTGCGTTACGGAAGGGCCTAGAATCGTGAAATTTGGAGTGGTAGTTAGCTATAAGATATCAATTATCTCTAAGGGCATTTCCTAAAAAATTCGAAATTTAAAAGGGAGTCAAAATGCGCAAAAAGCGTTGTAAAAAAGGTTCTAAATTGCGATATCTATGCTATCTTAGGAAGTACTGAACCGATTTCAAATATGATGGTGTAAAAGTTATGCTGACAGATCTCGCTCCAAGTTAGGCTACATTTTATATCTGTTTGCACTACCCCAGATGAGATGCAGGAGCAAAATGCGCGAAAAGCGTTCTAAAAACGTTCTAAATGCCGATTTGTCAGCGATATCTCAGGAAGAATCAAACTGATTTCAAAAGAAATGGTAGGAAATTGATGCTGACAGACTCTTCTCTAACATAGATGCTATTTTATGTCGGTATCACTATCACCTAGACGTTGCAGGAGCAAAAAAGCATTCTAAATTTCGATTTTCGTGATCGGTACGGGCTAGCAACTTAAAATTAGGCAAGGTACATATATTTATTAGATATAAATGATCTTTAAGAGCAGTTTCGAAAAAATTAGAAATTTAAAAGGGGTGAAAATGCGCGAAAAGCGTTCTAAAAACGTTCTAAATTGCGATTTATACTCAATCTCAGGAAATACCAAAGCTATTTCAAAAGTAATGGTTGCAAATCAATGGTGATAGTCCCTCCTATAACATATGTTATATTTTATGTTGCTGTCACTACCATCTGAGGGTTGCAAAAGCAAAACATGTTCTAATTTGCGTTTTTTGCACAACTGAAGGGTCTAATACTTTGAAGTATGGCATGGTATTTACTTACAAGATGAAACTTCTTTCTAAGAACAGTCGAAAGATAATTCCAAATTTAAAAAGATGAAGCAAGCTAAAAGCATTATAAATTACAATTTTTATGCAATCTTATCAAATACTAAACCGATTAAAAAAATAATGATGACAAATTGTTGGGGTTAGAACCTGCTCAAACATAAGCTATATTTTATATCTGTGCCACTACCACCAGAGTGTTGCAGGAGCTAAAAACTTTCTAAATTGCTATTTCTGTGATACCGAAAAGGCTAGAAACTTTAAATATGGCATGGTAGTTACTTATAAAATATAAATGCCCTCGAAGACCTGTCAAAAATAAATTCGAATTAAAAAGGGATGAAGCGAAGGGGAGGTGTGAAAAGCATTCTAAAATATCCTAAATTACGATATCTATGCAATTTCAGGGGATATAAACCGATTATAAAAGTAATCGTTGCGAATCAATGGTAGCAGTCTCTGATCCTACACAGGCCGATGCTTCTACCACCTGGGATTTACAGGAACAGCAAACGCTCTATAAAAGGCCTTTAAAAGCTTTCTAAATTACGTTTCTGTGGAACATTAAAAATAACAAACCGATTTCAAAATTAATGTTGGCAAATTAATGGTGATAGTTCCTAATTCAACATAGCCCTTTCTGTTGAGAGAGATGGTAGGACTTGGAATTATTATTAGGATTATTAGGATGGAATTAGGATAGTTAATTTTAAGATGTAAGAAGATGGTTTCTGAAAAATTCAAAACTTCAAATTAATACTGAAATGAGCGTATTAAATGAGCATAAAGGTTTCAAAATATTTTCTAAATTATCATTTATTTAGTTTTATTAATTTAAGTCTCATTTCTGCCTAATGCATGTAATAATGATGTTTAATCAAACTGTCTTTTAAATAGTAATTTTTGAATTATTCTTAAAAGTAATAAGTAAAAATTTAGTTAGTAACTTTTAATAAAAATTAGACATATAAATATCACTTGGCATATTTGAAATGTTACGCGAGCAAAGCAGCGGGGTTTGCTAGTATATACTAAAATTAATGTTTATTACTCTTCCATGTATAAAAAAAACTAGTCGGAAACGTTTCTAATAATCAGAGGCAGCAAAAGATTTTTTATTTAAATAATACACCGATCATTTAAAACACACGTCCTAAAAATCAATACACCAATTTGAGAAAATTGGTTAATATGATATAAAATCTAGTCGGAAAAGTTTCTGAAAATCAGAGGCAGCAAAAGATTTTTAAAAAATATAATACACCGATCATTTAGAACACACGTCCTAAAAACCAGTACACCGATTTGAGAAAATTGATTAATACGCTATAAAAACTAATCTGAAACGTTCTGAAAATCAGTGGCAACAAAAGTTTATTATTATTATTATTATTATTATTATGAATGCTTCTTTAAATCCCAAAAATATATTGGTTTCTATGGATTCCTAGATATAAAGAATGTCTTCCGGAATCGTGGATAACTTGGAAGAGGTTATTGTATATTTTTGTATATGGTTCTATTATATTTTCGTACCTTAAGAATCATTTATCTTCTTTAGGGTTCCGTACTTAAAAAGTAAAACCGGAACCATTATAAGATCACTCCTGTGTCTCTCTGTCAAAGCCATTTTACTCGTAAACTATGGAACGTGGAAATATAAAATTGGCTGAAGTAATAAAGGCTATTAACCGACATATTTAAACACTCTTATCCTTTCAGAAATATATTTAGGAAAAATGTAGAGGGGCTAATTAAGTTACTTGAAAAAAATATCTTTTCTTTGTATATCATGTGGGGTATCATGAGAAAGCGTTCGTAAAGCGGAATTTAAAAATACACTTCTTTTAATTTTAGGTATTATATTTTCAGAGATATCGTCGAAATTTAATGCAAAAATGTGTCCCCCTCCCTCTATTTCCGAATCTACTGAAATTACAGTTATGAAAAAATTATTTTAACTATTTTTTCTGAATATTGTGATCATAGATATTAATTTAATGAAATTTTTATTCAGAAATATTCATTTAAGTGGCACATACTATAATTAATAAAAAAATAAAAATACAAATGTTTATTTTATTAATTTTTAACTTGTCATTAATGCAACATCCAAGTTGAATGAAACCCATTTGAAGAAATAAAACTTTCTAAATTCATAAAGGAAAGTAAACTAGTTAATTGTCGAAAACACTGCATTACGTCGCAGAAAAAGATCATTTTCTAAAGTGTTATATCATGCAAATATAGTTGTAATATTTAACTTAGTCTGTATATGACAAATAAATTTTATTTAATACACCAAACTGATGAATTTTATCTGTATAAAGATTATCAAATTATTCGCACCTCTGACTTCTGGCACGCGCGCGTCATAGATTCGTCGTATTTGTTATGAATATTATTATAAAAATTGAAAAAAGCAAACAATAAATCCAGATGTATCCCTCCCTTGCTTTGACAGCTTTATTTCACCCTCCGTAAAATTGTGTACAGACGAATAATTAATTACAATTTAATCAGAAAATATTTCCATCACTTGCAGTTCCTGCGAATAATGCGTTGATGATTTGTCTGCATCTGCAAAAGTTTCTGCGAAAATCTTTCTCTTTCATTAATCTCATATTCAACATTTTTGTTACTTTACTTCCATCTAAATGGATTTTAACCTTTCTAAAATAGCGGAAACGAAATCTAAATGGAATTGATTTACAGTATTTAATTGAACTATTTCCTCCTTGTGGAAAATTGGAAGTAACAATTATTGTGCCCATCAATCAATCCAATGTATTTGAACAGGTGATTGCAAAAATCACGTATGTCCACTTATTTAAAATGCCTTTTTTAATAATTTCCAACCTGGTTGAAAAATATTTATGAATTCAGTTCGACTGTGCGTCTGTGTGTCTTTCGGTCTGTCTGTTGTCTATTCCTATCTTTGCTGTCTACTGTCTGCCTTCTGATCGTGTGTGTGTGCTGCCTATCTGTTTCTGACTGTCTTTCTACTGTCTGTCTGTCAGCTGTCTGTTTGTCTCTCTGCTGTCTGTCTACACAATTTCGTTGTATAAAGTAGTTTCATTAGGATTTTATACATAGGAAGAATACATATACCAAGGATGGGACACCTCATAACGAATGTATCCCAAAAATTCACAAACAATATTTATAAACATTGCAACGTGACAAATGTTAATTGCAAAATGAATATTGCGATGAGCCAATTAGTTTAAAAAAATTTCATTCGGAAACATTCCTTTATGTGGTACGCAGTGTAATAAGGAAAAGAATGTTTGTTTTAGTATTTTTTTTCCGTTAATGCAGTATCCAACTCGCAAGAAACATATTTGAAGAAATAACACTTTCTAAATCCGTACAGAAAGGTATACTTCTATATGCTGTAAATGCTGTATAGTCACACAGAAAATAGTAATTTTCTAATGAATTTATTCATGCAAAATCAATTGTATAATTCAACTTGGTCTGTACATGTCAAATAAATTTTATTTAATATGGCAAATTGAAATTCAATTTTTTCTATATAAGGAATATAAAATTTTCGTGCGTCAGAAAAGTAGTCCCACGTGCCACCTTGGCCCCGATTCTCTATCACTGCTATAAATATTATCATAAAATTTAAAGAAGCAAGCAATAAATATCAATGTAACCCTCCCTTGCTTGGATAGCTTTATTTCAAACTCTGTAAAATTGTGTACAGACGTATAATTAATTACAATTTAATCAGAAAATGTTTCCATCACTTGCATTGCCAGCGAACCATGTATTGATGATTTGTGTGCATCTGCAAACACTAAACTCTAATAAAGCGTTTAGTGTTTGTGATAGTGACTTTGATGTGTTAATGTAAGCTCCGTAAAAGTGAAGGAACCCCCTGATGATGGCTTGTCAGAATAAGTCTGAAACGTTAGGTGTATTTTTAATGTGTATTTAATTTTTATTTTTTATATGTAGTACGCTTATGAGTATCGTAATTTTTTTTTAATCGCTGTAATTGGCTTTTCAAATTTTTAGCGCTATTACAAATTGTTTATTTAGATATCATCTTTCAACTTGTTAAACAGTGAAGATTTGTTAGGGCATTTTGAATGTGTTGGAAAGTGTTTTATAATCTATGCTTGAAACGTGATTTCTTATTTTTATTTATTTTTTATTTTATTTTATTTTATTTTTTAACTTGTGTTCGAAGATAGGTTCACCTGCTTAGGCAAAAATTAAATAAGTTTCTTTATCCTTTGCCACTCAAAATTGTCATTTATTGTAAAAACAACATTAGTCAATGATTAGACCAAGATATAATCTAATGCCCAACAGCAGAATACGAAAAAAATATGATGTCATACGATTGTGAACATGACTATTAGGCTGGATCGAAAAGTATACGAAAAAAAAAATTGTTCTAATTACTTTTAGCGCGGGGTGCAAAAGTTATCTTTTATGTATTGTAGTTTACACCTATTTTTTTATTGAAATACATTCATATCTTCCGGTGCCCCAAGCGGCCCAAAAATAGTTAAAAATTGAAATTTTTATGAAAATTTATATATTTTTTAATTTTTTAATTTTTTTAAATTAATTTTGTCGCGGGGTGCGAAAGTTGTCTTTTATGTATATTAGTTTATAATTTTTTATTGCAATCCATTCATATCTTCCGGTGCCCCAAGCGCCCCCAAAGTAGTTAAAAAATGAAAATTTTATGAAATTTTATATTTTATTTTATTTATTTATTTATTTATTTTAAATTACATTTAGCGTTTTGTGATCAAGTTGTGTATTAGGTGTACTACATAATTGTGTAATTTAGATAATTCTTTATCTAAATCTATTCATATCTTCCGGTGTCCGAAGTACAGTTAAAGGTTGTAATTTTTAAGAAAATGTATTAAAAATTTTTACTTTAAGAAAATTGTTTACAAATCTGGCAAAGTGTTTAATTAATAAAGAACAAACTTCTAAATACTAATAATTATGTAATAATATATGACGTATAAATTTAAAAATAAAAGCACTAAATCATTCAAATTACAAAAATTGAACTTACGTAGAAAATTTTTTGCTTCTCCGATTTTGAAGATTTACATATTTCTGAAGTTTGTAATAATTTCTGGTGTTAAAATATTTGATATGATTTCTTGAAGTTATTCAATTCAGTATGAAATTTTGTCTCTTTCTTTGTCCAGATAAGCTTTCTGATGCCTCAGACACTAGGCGAATACATCTTTCAACAGCGTGGGTATGGCATACCGTTTCTCCGTTTTTCCTACTTTTACCACGGCCTCAATTTATTCGCAAGGCACATTCGTCAAAAAAGGTGGTTCCAAACGTCCAACTCGTTGCCAGTTAATAACTCCATAATAATCCTTTACTTTCAAGTTTATTTTTGGTTCTTGAAAAATCCTTATTTCTGGTGTTCCTCTATTTTCATTTGTAGCACAACTTAGCTTTCGTATTGCTGAAGACTTGATATGCTCTTTGTTATCTGAGAGCATTGACAATAACAAATTTTCGGGATGACAAAAGAAGCTATATCGTTGAACAACAGCGTCTACTATCTTTCTTAGATTGGGTTCAAAATATCTAGAAAACGTGATGTGTGTTTCCAAATATGCCGCGCTCCTTTTGCTATGAAGGGCTTTGTTTTGATATGGAACAATACAGGGGCATATACCTCCATAATATATGTTGCAAGAATAATAAGATTCTCAAATGGATTTCCTGTGGCCACATACAACCTTAAAATTCTACCTGCAGTTGTCAGCCATCTTGAGTGAACAACTGGACCAGATTTTTTTAATGCCAGGTCAGAACCACTTCCACCCGGCGATATTGCTATGCAAATATCATATAACTATTGCTGATTATTGCTGAGAACCATTCTATCTATTTTATCTGGCATATTCTCCACACGTACTGAAGAAAAGGAAACTACAGGTAACTTCTCGCAGGTATTGATTGCTGTACCAATTGGCCCACAAAAGGTTGTAGAACCAATTGTTGCACCATGTAAAGAATTTAGTAAATGTCGTAAAGGCAACCCATTTATATAAAGCAAACAAATGACTACTGTAAGAGTCTATTGAGTTGAATTCAGCTCCATCAGGCTAATAAATCACCCTTTGGGCCCAATATTTACATTTGTTCCGTTGAATCCAATTACTGCAATTGCTGTAATTGTGTGTTATTTGATACAAAAAAAATATTTTTGCTTTTTTATGGATTTAGTATCTTCTTTTGCAACTGAAACTTGTCCAATATACTGAGAGTAAGGTTCATTTACAAGAGTATAATGTTTCTCCTATG
Organism: Maratus speciosus; assembly: GCA_963932465.1. NCBI lineage: Eukaryota > Metazoa > Arthropoda > Arachnida > Araneae > Salticidae > Maratus > Maratus speciosus. Next base: position 203,978,066 of record OZ010798.1, read on the forward strand.
TGGTTTTTGTGTAGAAAAACCACAAGGCAGAACTGTGTGCCCTTCATCACTTGCACTGTTGTGTGATCTGTTCTATGTAGTATTAAAAAAAAATTATACATTTAATAATAAACGATAAGCAATTTTTTATCTTTATAGAGAGTACATTATATGCTATACAAATGATTCTTATGAATAACTCTTATTTTTACTTACATTTTTGTTCAAAATTTGCATAAGAATCGAATTTCGGCAAATATTTAAATGTCTTGGCATACCGGAAGAAATTTATCGAATTTGAAAATTTTTGCATGTCTGCTAGTATGCTTAAAAGACAACTTTTGCACCCCGCGCCAAAAGTTATTTAATAAAAAATAAATAAATAAACAACAAAATTATAATTTTTTATAAAAATTTCAAATTTTAACTACATTTGGGACGTTTGGGACACAGGAAGATATGAATGGATTTCAATAAAAAATACGTAAACTAAGATACATAAAAGAAAACTTTCGCACCCCGCGTCAAAAGTAATTAAAAAAATTAAAGCAAATAGAAAAAATTTTACATTTTCATAAAAGAAATTCAATTTTCATCTATTTTTGGGAGCGCTTGGAACACCGGAAGATATAAATGGATTTTAATTATAAAAAAAAAACACATGTAAACTAGTATACATAAAAGGCAACTTTTGCACCCCGCGCCCATTCGATTATCCACATTTCGATTTTTCGATCCCCCCCTAATAACTTATGCGCCTGAATGGACAGGTACTAAGGACTAAGATTTTTAATACCACTATTTTTCCTAATTTAATCGTAGAATTTCGCGATTTAATAAGGCATATATTACTTTTCGGAAATAATGACATTCAGAATCCATAATATTTTGCACCTATGTGCTTCATATAAATCCTTAATCACTCTGTGCATTTTATGCTACACTGTGTATTATGTTGTACTACACTGTGTATTAGAAATTGAAAAATCCATACTACAAATGCGCACTGTTCGGCAATATTGTCGCATATGCATATGGTTAGGGTTTTTCATTTTATTGTAGGTACAACATGATAATTTTAGAAATTTAGAGGTATATATTGTAAAAAATACACCACGCGGGAAGATTTACTGTGTGAATTTGCGCTCGTGTTTAAAAGTTAAGATACAGACGTATATGATTTATGTCTACTTTGTCAAATACTTTATAAAAATATGAAGGGCTTGGTAAAAATATAAAAGGCGCCTTCGGTTAAGGTAGGCGCTGACAGCTTTCATCGGAGCAAAAGCTTATCACTACTACAGCATCGACGATCGATGGAAAAACTAATAAAGTATCTGACTAACAAGAATAACCAACTAATAATTAACAAAACTAAAAAAACTAACAAATAACAAACAAAAAGTCTTTCAACTGTTACCCCTAAAAACCGTTGAATGACCAGATAGTTATCTTGCCGCAGATTTCTAACAGCAGCGACGTCAAATAGAGTTGAAATCATTATTTCAGTTTGTTTTTCTAACTCTTTCAAGTATTTCATAGATGATTATGCTTAAACTCGTATCATTTTTATTGCAAGATTTTTTATTGCAACGTACATTTTTTATGTTTATAAAAATAAAATTAATGAAAAAAATGAAAAAATAAAATCAATTCTACAAAAGGCTCTGTATGTCAAAAAGATTAGGAGCCACTGCTAAATTTTATTTTTTTAACCTAATATACTTGTACGCAGCATTACTTTTAATACGTAATCCATGAATCCTGTTAATGCATGTTTCATTCCATAGACATATAATTGCAATCTTCAGGATTAAAAACTAACGTGCTGTCTAATTGCAAGTTATCACGCAATTTATTCATTTAATGTTACTATGTTTACAAAATTAGAAAAGGGGAAAAAACATTTCCTTCATGAAATGAATGCAGTTAAATACCTTGCTGCATATTGCAAAAATATTTGTATTTCTGCTTCATATTTGTAAACATATTCGCATGTCTTTTAAGAAATAACACTTGAAACTCCCTACTTTAATTAATATTTAGTATACATTATAAGCATATACCAAGTAAATTTTAAGATAAAAACAAAACCGATTTCAAATAATTGTTTCTTACACTGCAAAAAAAAAAGACAAATAGTTTTTCAATCGATTTCTAATACTTTTTAACCCATTCAGGACCGGGACTCTTTCACAAATTTTATTCGGTTTGCACCACTTTTTAAAGAAAAGGTTACTTTTACGTAAGTAATCTTGAAAATACTTAAATTAAAGAAAGCAAATGTTATTTTTCTTTTTTACTCGTACTGGAAACAAATTCTGTAAGCCCTTTTTGAATGTGCGTATATGCACCAATGGTCCCGAATGGGTTAAGGTTATCGAAAATATAATGTACGTTAACCCTTTGAGTTCTGGTGGTTGAATTTCTTCCCGCTTAAATTTAATCCCGAAATGTCACAATGGCACCGGAATATTCGACCAAATTTATTTGAAAATAGACTAATGCATTTTTTCGTGTATATTGTAAACCGAATTTTTTGTTTCCAAAATACTGGTGCCAATGTCACAGTTAGGAATTTAGAAGAAATTCACCCAACAGAGCTTAAAGGGTTAAGATGTAATTACAGTAGGCTGAACTAATGTGGTCTAGAATAATCCGGATATGAAAACATATCTGCACTGTACAAAAAATTGTGATTTTTCCTGCACTTTCTATTGTAATTTTTCATGCATCGTTTCTGTGAAATCGAATTCAAGCAACAAGGGAAAAAATCGAATTCTTTCTGTCACGTGTACCATGCAGCAAATAGCAACGCGACTTTACGCAGATTTGAGAAATTTTACAGCACTCTTAAAGAGAGCAGCATGTAAATTTTATACATCAACTGTGTTTGCAGCCAGGGGGCCGGCGCACCTTTTCTTGTAAAATACAAAATAAATTTTACAGCGTGGTAAGAGAGGGGAGAGTTGTATATATATATTGTAAAAAGTGTCATAAAGGTCCTTATTCGACATATAAAATTTAAAGTTTTTTTGTCTGTCAGGTGGCCATTTACGTCACTGTTTACCCAGGCAGAAATTTCTGTTTCTGTCATATTTTCACAACCAGAAACTTTCCTTGCTGTATTTGTTAAATCTAGCGCTTCTTCTACATTTTCATAACTTTCATTAATAGTTGATAATTAATTTCAACATTTTTTGAAGTAAAGCTTTTGACTGTCTCCTATGCTTTACCAGACCAGAATATTGCGCCTTTAATGTTTATAGATTTCAGATTATCCAAAAAAATTAGACTGATGTCTATTAGACCGAGAGCTGGCAGCACAGACAACCATCTCATCGAGTTGGAGGCTGAAATTCCAGAATTAGCTAAAACTCGATTCCCATATTAAAACGCAATCGGTCTGCCAAGTCATATCTTGGTGGAAAACACCTAAAAACCTGATTTTAGCGGTCGACTCGAAGGTTTACCATTGCGTTTTCCTGCACCTAAAGGTATGAAAGCATGGTGGACTGGGAGCAGGAAAACCCAATGGTAAACCTACGAGTCAACCGGTAAAATCAGGGTTTTAGGTGTTTTCCACCAAGATATGACTTGGCAGACCGATTGCGTTTTAATATGGGAATTGAGTTTTAGCTAATTCTGGAATTTCAGCCTTCAACTCGATGATGTGGTTGTCTCATGGTTCGTACGCCTCCTTGAATTTTGCAGACCAGAAAATTTTTCGGCACCAGTATTATCTTATAGAAAATCTCTTCTTAAACGAAGGCGAAATTGTGCGCGTTTAACCTAGATTTCTTTTTCTATAAAAAGATGCTGGTAGTTTTCCTGGAGAAATAACGGTATCCGTACAAACCATGTATCTATGCTGCCGGCTCCGGGTGTATTTAAAAATTGTCCATACAATTGATAGGAAATAGAGAAGATAATGAGTTAGTACTGGATAAACTGAAAAATAAAGTGAAGAATATGTCTACAAAATTAGGGCGCTGACTCTGCAAAGTTGCAAGAAATTTGTTTGGACATCTTTCGTAAACACGCCCAACAAGTCGGCGGAATGCTAAGAACACACACAAAAAAAATTTACAAGCTGCAATAAATTTTGAGCTTTTATCAGTCCAGATATGAGAAAGCCGGTGTGCTTTAGTTCAGTGGTACGGGTACTTTGAATGCACATGCTCCAATTCTAATTACGGGAACCAAAATTCATTTAACAGACATTTAAAAGTTACAAAAGAAAGCATTACTTTTAAGTGCTTTAGAGAAGAGAGAGCCCCACATAACGGGTGCGCTGAGGCGCGGATATTAGATGTTTACATTATGAAGACCAGAATGGAAGTGAGAAGTGAGATATGTCGCTTGAAATCCAGATATCTTGGCGTTGCAATTTATCGCCAATTTACAAAAGATTTGACGACTGAATGAAGACGGATTGGCGAGGCAATTTATATTAAATTATCTGATATCTCTTCCAGACGTGTAACTCAAAGGTTGCCAAAATACTCGTTTTTCATTTAAGTGGGAGAGGCGACAAATATCTTGGATTTGTTTATCCTATTCTAAATTATTAGTTTAAATTATCGCTACTTATAAATGGCACAATGCAGACTGCTGCATGGGAAATGCCGAGAGAAAAGGGCATCTGTTTTTAGATCGACCATTATTCATGATAACCATAAAATACTTTTTTGATAAAGTTGTTAATTCATTTTCAGCGGTCAAATATTAACAGAGATAAAGAATGACTTATGTATGACGTGGGCGAAAGCGGATGAAATTAAATGTAGACGTAATGTTACTAACAGCTGCATTTATATTTTTTGATTATCTTTCGGAACTAGGAGTGGCAACGGAAGCAAAAATTGTAATTGACAACTGAAATCATAAAGCTGAGCATTTATCGTAATGAATTAAAGATGTTATAGAAAGGGAAAAAAACAACTAGATAAAATTCCGTAAGGTTTTAAGAAATGAATTAAATTACCGATTTTGCATGCACGAGAGGGGGAAGAAAAGGAATCCTTAATTTTCAAAAGTATCAAAGTTAAGTTATAACTTGATTTTTAAGTGAAGGTGGTCGGGGGAAGTTAAGGCTATATGTAACAGCGAAAGCTGTCACAGCCGGATATCGAATATCCGGATATGGGAGGAATGGGCATTGGGAGTGTCTACAGCATTTTAATAAACGAGGGTATGATTCCAAACACTTTATGGTGACTTAAGCAAAGGATTCGCAGCAGCGTACTCCTAAAAATCTGCAGCTAACTGTCCAGATATTCAACTGTTTTTATAAAAAACGGTTACATAATCGTAATTTATCCCTATTCTCACCAATGAGAACGCTTCAAATTATGGTTAATTATACGTTATCTATAAAAATGACTGAATGACTGGATAGTTTGCTGCATTTTTTTAAGATTGTATATTCTTGATTAGCATTGCCTATTTTCTTTATGTTTTGTACTAGTTATTATACATTTTGATGCTCTTTGTTGTATTTCCATGCAACATATCTCACAAAGTTTTCTTTTTTAAAAAATGCTTGTAATACAGCAAATATACCTAAAAGTAAATATATACAGTATCAAATCGTAGGTGCACGTTATATGTAGGAATATATGCTATGTAATTTTCAAAACGGAAAAAAACGTGAATGTATTATTTTCGATTACAAATAAAAATATGGATAATATTAATATAAATATTTTAATATTTACTCGATTTTAAATCAAAATCATACGTGAATTATCCGATTAACTGAACACAAAATGTAAGTTAAAATGTATTTGACATTTTCGAGATAAAATAATTGTTGCTTCTAATTTTCTATGACCAGAAAATCGGATCACCCATTTAATACTTCAAATGAATTCCATTTAGAATTGTTTCCGCTCTTTTGAAAATTTCATGTCCTTGTGTAAAAAAAGTAACAAAATTATTAATTAAGATAATAATGAATAAGACAGCCCGTCGCAGAAATCGTTGTAGATGCAGACAAATTGTCTATGCATTGTTAGTCGGATATTCAAATGGTTGAAGTATTTTCTGATTAAATTCGAATTAATTATTCTTCAGTACACAGTTTTACGTAGTATGAAAAAAGTTACACAAGCAAACAAGCGTTATGTTTTTTTTTATTATAATTTTTTATTATAAAAAAAAAACTTATATTAATACGTGTTTATTAAATAAGTTTATTTATATTAATAAACACGTATTAATACGTGTTTTATATTAATTATATTAATACGTTTATTTTATATTAATACGTGTTTAAATTTTTCAAGCAGTTCATTGTTAGAGTTTTAAGGAATGGAATTAAATAATTCTGGTAGTTATTATGAAGAATATTTCATTTCAAAGTACTAATTCAGTCAATTATGTATCACTAATGGCATGTTGACAGCATACATTATCAAAAAAATTTCATGTTATTTAGAACTAGTCGGATGTGGCAATCCCAAAACTTTCTTCTATCTCATACAAGAAAGTTAGTATTTCATGAAAAATGAAGTATATCAGCGACACCGGTTAGGTGATTTACACTAAAATCTAATCAGCAACAACTTGTGTCAAGTTCTAACTGAATCTGAAGTTTGATAAAAATCCGTGCATTAGATTTAAGATAGAACTATTGCGGAAATCGTAACAAAAATCTACACTGTTGGGCGATTTACTCCAAAAACTAATCAGGACATTGCTTGAGATACAGTTATTGTGGAAATCCTGAAAAATGCAGCCTAGCATCGCCTACCTGTTGGGCGATTTACACCAAAACTAAACAGCACCAATTTATATCAGGGACTAACTGAATCTGAAGTTTGATGAAATTTCGTGCATTAGTTCTTGAGATAGACCTATTAAGATAATCATGAATAATGCCGCTTAGCAGCGCCATCTGTTGAGCGATTTACACCAAAAAGTAATCATCACCAAATTATATCAACGACTAACGGAATCTAACGTTTTATTAAAATTCTGTTCATTAGTTCTTGGGATAGAGTGCCCACAATATTTGTGTTACATACATACAGACAGACAGAGTCATAGACTCACAGACAGACATTTTGTAAAAACAGGTTTTTCGGGTATCTGACCCCTAAAACGTACAAATCCGTCAAAATTTTCCACCAATCCAATGTTTTCTTCTTGTAAAGATGGAAGAAAGTAAAAATATGCTAAACTAAAAAATGAATAAGCTGCATTGCACGTTGATATATGAAAACTTATCATTTCAGAAAAATAAACCACTCAATGTGCAAATTAATCGTCTCATGGACCATTTAAATCTAATATACGAAAATTTAAAAAGAAAAAGAAAAATCATTGAGGATAGCCTATATCTTTATTGCGTACTTTTCTAAATTTACAAATGCGATATTTAAATTTTAAATAGAAATGTAAATACTATATGCACAAGGTGCATAAGAAAATCAGTATATTCTAAAACAAAACTTGGAAATTAAGAGAGCGACATCTGTGGAAGTACAATAATGGTTATAGCAAAATGACTCCGCCAGACCAAAGGCAACCGACAGCGTTCCTAATGGCAAAAATTTAAACTAACCATTGATTAACCACTGACTGAATATTTTTGTCCATTTGTATTTCTAAGTTTTCTTGTATGATATGCATTACGTCCATGGTGTTGTTATCTTGTTACTATCGTGTTACCTTTCAATAATGTAAATTACATGCCAGTATGAAGGAAAGTCTGAAAATCGAAGCGATGCTTTCCTACATAGGTTAGAACTGAAGTTATAGTAATTTGAAGCTACCGAACGACTCCTGCTGCTTCTAGCTTATTATTAGTACACTTATCAGGATCTCTAGTAGTCTTCTTAATATCAACTCTTATATGAAGATCTCTGAGATAAAGGTGATAAGTGACACAAATATAATTTTGAACACTTTGATCAATTAAAATTGCAGTTTTGTATTCTGAAATGTCTCCTTTATCAGGTAGAATTTCATTTCGTATTAGGTTTTTCAAATTGTAATTTAACAGATGGGGTGTTTTTATTCTCCTTGATTTTTGTTGTTTACAATTTGAAAAAATATCGAGATGTAATAAGATGTTTGATGGCTCGCATCTCTTTATTGTGAATTAAATAGCATCTACATTTGGACATTTTCGTCGTGCTGTACTTTCGTAGTTTTTATTACAAAATATAGTGAAAAATAATATATTGTATTCACATTTTTAAATGATTTTTAAATCATTGAGTCATGGATTTTCATCCAGTATATGAAATCCGCGCAGCTCAAATTAAATGGCTCCACCTTTCAATAGTTCTCAAATTATAGTCTTCCTGACTTACACAATATCTCACATTTATCAGTTTTAAATCCTTAATATATAAATATCTTCTACCCCCACAAAATATGCCAAATAGTTCGATATATCTGCTCCCTGGCATCCGGAATCATTGGTAAAGGAAAATCACATTCGAGAAACTCAGGACTTAGGCAAAGGGCCCGGTGCTACTACGAATTCCCGGAATACCCGATGTGCCTGAGGGACTTGGAGGTGGGAACTCCGAAAGAAGTTGATTAACCCCTTAGTACCTAGTTTTCTTGTCGTGGCGACCAAGCATACATTGGTACCCGAGTGCAGGCAGAGTGACCCTCGCTGGGCAGTGCTGTTTCTTGACGGGTTGTGAGTAGCTGTGTGGCACCACCCTGGATAAACCACCCCACCTGGTGCGTGCGCATAATGGTTCCAAGAGCTTAACCTGACGAGTCGACTCGCCGAAAGAAAGGGTCGTTTTACAGTTGCTTTACAGTTTTATATCTGTAATTACATCAAAACTATAATTAAAAAGTTTTAACATTAATCCAACTTACCATCAGATCTGGAAAAAAAAAACGAGAGAGCTGCACTGTGCCCTCATATCACCCCTTTGTCATCAGAACTTCTATATTTAGTAATAAAATGCATCTCATTGAAATTTTTATGTATATTTAAAATATATATATACTATAATACGAGCAAAAATTGTGAGTGTGAGTAAACTTTATCTTAAAAACAGCTCTAACGATTTTGACTAAATTTTGTATTTTACCAATTTTAGGCACGACCAGACAATTGGGCTCGGTCATGTGTACGAGAAAATTCGATCAGTGGGTCATTTTCGGTCCTAATGGGTAAGGGTCAAGCTAATTATATCTAAAAAACGGCTCATTCGATTTTGATTAAATTTTATAGCCAACCATTTTTGGGAACGAGAAAAGTATTGTGCTAGGTCACATGTTCGAGAAATTTCTTTTAGTGGGTCATTTTTGGGTCACTTCGGGTCAAGCTAATTTTATCTAAAAAACGGCTCTAACGATTTTGACTAAATTTTGTAATCAACTTGTTTTGGATTGCGAGAAGACGAATGGGCTAAGTCACATGTTCGAGAAAATTCTATTAGTGGGTCACTTTGGGTCAAGCTAATTTTATCAAGAAAACGGTTCAATTGATTATGACTAAATTTTGTATCCAACCGTTTTCGGGTACGAGAAGACTATTGGGCTAGATCACATGTTCGAGAAATTTCAATTAGTGCGTCATTTTTGGGTCACTGCGGGTCAAGCTAATTTTATCTAAAAGATGGCTCTAACGATTCCCACAAAACTCTATATTCTACAGTTTTGGATTACGAGAAGACCATTGGGCTAAACAGATGTTCGTGAACATTTAATTAGTGGGTCGTTTTGGGGTCACTGTAGGTCAAGATAATTTTATCTAGAAAACGGTTCCAGCGATTTTGACTAAATATTGTATTCTATCGTTTTCGGGCACGAGAAGACCATTGGGCTATGTCATCGCATGTTCAAGAAAATTCGATTAGTGGGTCATTTTAGGTCACAATGGCTCAGAGTCAAGCTAATTGTATCTAAAAAATGCTTCAAAACATTTTGAAAAAATTTTGTATTATACCATTTTCGGGCATGATAAAACCATTGGGCTAGGTGTCATGCTCAAGAAAATTCAATCAGTGGGCCATTTTGGATCCAAATGTATCAGGATCAAGCTAACTATATCTAAAAAACGGCTCAAACGATTTTGACAAAATTTTGTATTGCACCGTTTCTGGGCACGGGAAAAACACTGGGCTAGGTCGCATGCTCAAGGAAATTCTATTAGTGGGTTGTTTTGAGTCATAATGAGTCAGGATCAAGCTAACTGTATCTAAAAAACGGCTCAAACGATTTTGACAAAATTTTGTATTACACCGTTTCTGGGCACGATAAAAACACTGGGCTAGGTCGCATGCTCAAGGAAATTCTATTAGTCGGTTATTTTGAGTCATAGTGGGTCAAGGTCAAGCTAACTGTATCTCAAAAAGGTACAAACGATTTTGACAATTTTTTCTATTATCCACATGTTCTATGAATTTCGATCAGTGGCTCATTTTTAGATCAACGTGGGTCAAGTTTATTTTATCTATAAAACGACTAACGATTTTCAATAAGTTTTGTATTCCATCGTTTTCAGGCTCGAGAAGAGCATCGGGTTAGATCGCGTGTTCGAAAAAATTCGATTAGTGGGTCATTTTGGGTAACTATTACTCAAGGTCAAGCTAATTATATCTAAAACAGCAAGACTGATTCAGTGTTAATAATATATCGAGATAAACACAAAGCTAATTTTGACCAACCTTAGCTCAGTCATTCCTGCTTGTATGATTTAATATAACATAGAAAAGTACAGAACACTTTTAAATATTTGTTTCGACTTTATATTTCATCATTTTTAGTTTATATATATATATATATATATATATATATATATCCTATGTTTATGCGTCGAATTCAGTGAAGCCTCTTTGATGCAGTCCTTAAAACATTCTATCCATTTTACACATAATCTCACATTTCAGAAAACACTTCTCATTGATCCTAATATAAAAATATCTCCTCCTCCTACCCCACAAAATTTCAACAACGCATGCAAAATTGCTCGATATATCACTCCCAGACAATTGAATCCGATCAATTATAACACCCTTTTTAACCTTAATCTGTCTCGTCGCATTAAGATCCGGGACAGATTGAGAGAGATGTTATGGTGCCAGTATATCCTCGCTATGTCCTCTGCAAATCTATTTTTATAATAAAACTGTACAACTTCGCACCTTTTTTATGTATTTTAAAAATATATGTATACAAGGTGTGTTCACAAAGTTTGAAGACTGGTCTGAGAATACGAAATTTATTAAACATTTTTGTACAGCGAACTAAAATTCTTCGAAATATGACCCTTGGGCATCAACACACTTCTGCCAGCGTTTTTTCCACTGTTCATAGGCTCCCTGAAAATCTTCGCGCACAAGGCTGTTAATGGAACTCGTCGAAGCAGCCTGGATCACTGGAATCGTGTCGAATAGCTTCCCTTTCATGTCTTTCTTGATCCAGGGGAACAAAAAATTCGCTGGGAACAAGTTCGGGGCTGTAGGGTGATTTGTGGCAGTATTACCATGTTAAACTTAGCTAAAACTTCGGCGGCGGCGAGCGGCGTGTGAGAGGGCGCATTGTCGTGGCGAGCAGCCCAATCGTATCGATTTTTGGATGTTTAGGCGGACGCGCCGGACTCGATCCTTCAAATGGTGGTGCATTCCAGCATAAAACTGACTTGAACCGGCGCTTCCGCCCAGACATCAGAGTCAATTGGATTATTCACAAGGACAATGCGCCCTTTTACACGTCGCTCGCAGCCGCCAAAGTTTTGGCTAAGTTTAACGTAGCAATACTGCTACAACCCCCCCCGCCCCCACACACACACACACACAGCTCTGACCTCGCCCCCAGCGATTTTTTTTTGTTCCTCGATCAAGAAAGACCTGAAAGGGGAGCGGTTCGACACGTTTCCAGCTATCCGCGATTCCAGCTTCGACGAGGTCCCTTAACAGCCTTACACACGAAGGCTTCTAGGAAGCCTATAAACAATAGAAAAAAACGCTGGCACTGGTGTGCTGATGCCCAAGGGCCATATTTCAAAGAATTTTAGTTCGCTGTACAAAAATGTTTAATAAATTTTGTATTCTCAGACCAGTCTTGAAACTTTGTGAACACACCATGTATATACAAATATAACATAGAAACGGTATAGAACACTTTTAAATATTTGTTTTCCGACTTTATACTTCATCATTTTTAGTTGGTATGCATATAAATCCATATCCTATGTTTATATGAGTCGAATTCGGTGACGTATCTCACATTTTACAAACTACTTCTTTATTTATGCTAATATATAAATATCTCCTTCTCCAACCTCACAAAATTCCAACAACGCACACAAATCACTCGATATATTACTCTCAAGTAATTGAATCCCATCAAAAATAACAACCGTTTTAATATTAATCCATCTTGTTGCACTCAGATCCGGGGCAGTCGGAAAGAGATGTATGGCGCCATTATGTCATCGTTATATATTTGGAACATTTACTTTTAGAAAGAAAATGTACCTCTCTGTGAATTTGTATGTAACTTTTAAAATATAAATACAGTGTTGAATCCAGTGCATGGCCCGGTGGGAAAATCCTCCCGCAACCCTCCGGGGAAAACTGTCTGGATGCAACACAATATATCCCTATATGAGGCTTTCTCACATAATTTTGACAATTTCCGGGACATTCAGATCCGGGACAGACCAAAAGAGGTGTTTGGCGCCATCATATCACCCTTGTATCCTGAGAACATCTATTTTTAGAAAGAGAAGGTACCTCTCCGAACAATATTTGTAGATATAAATATATATATATATATATATTTATATATATATATGTGTGTGTCATCATTGTAGAATATTACAAATATATATATATGTAAAACCATTATAAACCATTACAAATTACCTACAAAAATTGTGAATGTATAAATAATAAAGAAATTTATTCAAATTAAAAATGATTTTTAACCACCATATAAGTCTATGAAACAGGTCCATATATATATATATATAATATATATATATATATATATATATATATATATATATATATATATATATATATATATATATATTAATATATCAATGTATTATAAAAAAAATATTTTTTTTTAATTTAAAAGCGTCAAATATTTTTTTCACTGCATTATTTGCCACCTAGTGCCATATCTAGTGCCAATATAGTGCCATATCCCACGTGATTGTGAGTCCTGTCTGTAACTTAGAGCTATTTAATATACTTTACACTAGAATCTACTTCTAAATCTCTATTTAAATCCACTTATATATATACATATATATGTAATACAGAAAAATATTTTATATTTAAAAGCTTTAACTATTTTTTCATTCCAATATTTAATAGACAGTCATCTAGTATCTATATAAATCCATATTCTATGTGTATGTGAGTGGTGAGTCCAGTTAAGCTTCCCTATGTGTATATTAAGGTTATTAAATATACTTTGCACTTGAATATACTTCTAAATCTCCTTTTAAATCCACTTTCACACTAAACAGAAAACTTTCCGTTATTGATCTTTAATATATGAATATTTCCAATCCCACAAAAAATGCCAAATCGCTCGATACATCTGCAATTGCACCCAATCAGCAACAACAACCGTTCTAACATTAATCTATGTTGCCGCATTCAGATGCCGGACAGACCGAAAGAGGTGTATGGCGCCATTATATCACTCCTGTGTCCACAGAAAATCCATTTTTAGAAACAGAAAATACTTCTCCGAGTAATGTTTTATATATATATAATATATGTGTACAGTAGAACTCCAGTAATCCGAACTAAATGGGACCGGTGCCTGTTCAAATTACACAAAAAATTCGGATTACCCGAAATTCCAATAAAAATAAAAAATAAAAAGTTGCGTGCTAAAAGAATGTAAGTTATAAGTACTTACTAGAACACCAAACATCCTTTAATACGGCATCGTAAGATCGACAGGCTCGATAATCCGGCATGACTGTTTCTAATAATCCAATGGAACTTCAGAATGAGGAATTACGTAACAATCCATTACAAACGGTTCAAAATCGCGAATCTATAAATAGCTGTCACCACATATACGAGAGAGGAAGAAAGAAAAATTCTGTAGATTATTTGCGAAATCAGACTGTTGAAAGAAAAATAAAATGTTATCATCAGAATTAAATACTTTTTAGAAAAGAATTTTTAGTGACTAGCAAACAAACTGATATTCGACATTTTTTTAAGATCACTTCTACAAGTAGGCCTTCAGTGTATGTTTTCATTTTATATTCCTGCATATATATATTATTCAGTATTTTTTTTTCTATTCAAGCTGTTTAAAGAATAAAAAACATGCTTTACTGCCATTTTTTGTTTAATTCTAACTTCTACACGTTTTTCCTGACATTCATCCTGTAATCCGGAAATTTTTGTAAGTTTATATTTTCAGTTAATCTGTTCAAGTATAATTTTCGAAAATAAAATCGGTTCGGATTAGCCGGAATTTCGGATAGCCGGAGTTCTACTGTATATATTTATGTACGTGTTTTCATATATTTTAATATGTAATATAGAAAAATATATTTTATTTAAAAGCTTTAACTAGTTTTTCACTGCAATATTTAATGGGTAGTCATGTAGAATCTGTATAAATCCATATCCTATGTGTATGCGACTCCAGTTATGTTTTTTTGTGTGTGTGTATAGTAATGCTATTAAATATAATTAGCACTTGAATTTACTTCTAAATCTCTTTTTAAATCCTCTCACACCAAACAACTATCCTAAACTTTCTGTTATTGATCCCTAATATATAAATATTTCCAATCCCACAAAATTTCCACAAAAAATACCAAATCGCTCGATATATCTGTTCCCGGGCAATTGCACCCAATCAGCAACAACAACCGCTCTAACATTAATCTATCTTGCCGCATTCAGATCCGGGACAGACCGAAAGAGGTGTATGGCGCCATCATATCACCCCTGTGTCCTCAGAACATCTATTTTTAGAAAGAGAAAGTACCTCTCCGAACGCTTTATTTTTTTTTTCTTTATATACATTTCCATTTTCCTATTTCTATTTCTCCATTTCATCTCTCCGACATTTACCTTTGACATTTCGAACGGCCCGTTCCCGGGATAAAGGGGAAGAAAAAAATCCCGAAATGAAAAGTTCGTTTGTGAATTATTTCACTTTATTTTATTTTATTTTATTTTATTTTGTGCAGTAAAGGAAATTGAAAAATTGGAAAAAGATTGTTAAGATTTTCAGATGTAACTTTTGTAAATCGAGATTGTGTCATGGGAAATAGAAAATGCGTTTTGTTATGCAAGATAGAGCATTTTATTAGACTGCGGGGCGCTGGGAAATTGAACGTAAATTAATCATTTGTTGTTATATATTTGAGCTTGAGTAATATTTTGAAACGCATTTTTATCAATAATTTTATTTCTTGTCGGCGGGTTTTTCGGATAAGTATAAATAATATCTTTAAATAATAATATACTGGGTGATTTTTCAAATGCAGTAGAACCTTTTTTATCCGAAACTCTTTTAACCGAAACTCTCGATTAACCAAATCCATTTTTGAAGCTTTTTTTTACTATCACATTCCTTGTGTGCAAAATCCATTTTGAAAGCTTTTTTTTTTAATCTACCTTATTCCTCGTGTGCAAGGGTCCTTTCCGAACTACGAGTACATATGAATATTTTCAATCCCCTTTCTTTTCCTTTGAATTTAACTTGACCTCCGGTAAGCTGCGGAGTGGAACGAAGAAAATGAACAAATTAGCAATTCTGAAGCTTTTAAATGTTTTTCAAAAGGTTTGGCATGGTTGGAGCAGCAGAAAGACTGTATTACTGGTGAACTAAGAATATTAAAAAACTCCGTGATAGAGCTTCAAAGCAAAGGCAATCGAAACTGCGATAAACAAAGCATTTTTTCAAACCCTTGTGATATATTTAAAAGGTACTTAATTTCCTAATTAAAATTTGGGTAATTTATTCTTGTTTCTATTTCGCTATTGCTTTATTTTTATTAAGCACTTGTTGCCATATTACGAAATATTGCACATATTTCTCCTTAATCTTAAAATTGAAGCATTCCCGATTATCCGGAAATTTCGATTTTCCGAAAGATGGTCGGCCCCAATTACTTCGGATAATCGAGGGTCTACTGTAAATGTTTGACATCTTGATAAAATTTTTTGAAATTTTGGCTATTTTCTTATATTTTTCCGAATTGATTATGCTTTGTGTTCTTCAACACTGATCTTAAAATAGATGTTTTAATTAAAATTTCTACTAGCAAGAACCAATTTTTAAAAGAAACAAGTAAGGAAAATCCTGCGTTAAGCATAGATTATGAAACACTTTCCAACACTTCCTGAATTCTGTAACAAAACTTCGTTATTTAGGGAAATAAGGTATATAAGTAAACTAAGTAAACATTTTAGAAAACGCATAAAACATTTGAAAAACTGATTTCAGCAGTTACCGTCCATAGCAAATATGTATTCGAGTTTTTTTTAACAGCTCTGTATTTGATCTGTAGGTTGATATATATACTATATAATGGGGAAATTTAGTTTAGCAAGAAAAGGAATAACAGGTTAAATTTTCTCTTTCAGCAATTTATACTAATAGATGGAAGCATACTTGTATACTTTTGTACAACACTGTAGTTAACCTAGCATCTTTATTACACCCACTATTTAGCTAAAGTTTAATTCAAAGTAAAACACTCTTAAAACTACTTGAATCACATTTCCAGAAATTATCATTTATAGACGGCCATGTATTCAATTCTTTGCGTGACCCTGTATATCATTTTATCTATGTTCTACAAACATTTCTTAGTAAACTAAATGCAGTTCAGTGTAAACATGCATAATTCATTTAAAAACCACCTTTAAGTAATTTACAATCATACCAAGTAACTAATACGAATTCTTTTCTGTAGCCCTGTATATGAATTACAGCACTTATACACACCATATACAATGCATAAATATAGTGAAACATAAAAGAACATAACATAATTAAAAATGCATTTCCAGCAATCATCGCTACCGTACAGTACTTCGGATACAATATAGTATCTGAAATCTTTTGTTTGTTCCTGTAAATGCTATGCACTTCGTATTATACATGAAATAAGTTACGGTAAACCTCAGCGACGTATATCATTTTCATTATACAGTTTTAGTTTCAGTTTCAGGCCAGGCGGGGAGGCCTACCAATATGGTTTTAGCTCAACAAGTCCCGCCCAGCAGAATAACGACCATCATCACGGGCCTGAAATAATTTAACATAATTAAAATACGCAGGAAAAAATTCCCTCCACCCCTATATCATTATGTAACGGAATTCTTTTGTGTGGCCCTGTGAATGAATAATAATTATTCTTTGCGCCGCATATTCTACGGGATGCATATTTTCGTGCACTTTATAAATCAATTGCATATCAATTTTATTATGTTTGAAAGCAAGTAACATCATTAAAAATCATTTTAAACAATTTTTTCCCATAGGCCGTAATGTAACGGAAAACTTTTGACTGTCCCTGTACATGAACTAAACATAGTACAAACTTCATTTGAAATATGGTTCGTGCTATGGTAGAGGTCACTAACATCCAAAAATTTCAGAACGATCCGAGTATTTTTACGGGAGTTAGAGCGCGTACAGACGGCCAGACGACCAGACGGCCAGACAAACCCAATGGATAAACACTTTTCAACTTTGTTGGAAAGTGTTTAAAATATATAATATTGATATATTACACATTCTAGACCTACATTGTCTATTCTCAGAATCAGAGAATTAAAAAAAATAACATTAAATTAAAATTTCATCGGCAAATAACTTTTTGTTGTGATTGCGAGGTAAAGAAATTAGAAAAATTGGCAAGGAATTGGTAAGATTTTCAGATGTAACATTTGTGAATCAAGATTGTGTCATGGGGAATAGGAAATGTGTTTTGTTATTGCAAGATAGCACATTTTATTAGACCGCGAGGCGCAGAAAAATTTGAACGTAGATTAATAATTTGTTGTCATGTATTTGAGATTGGGTAATATTTTCAAGCACATTTTTGTCAATATCTGTATTTCTTTGTGATCGTGTATATCGGAAAAGTATAAATAATATCTTTAAATAATAATATGCTGGGTGATTTTTCAAACAAATGGTTGACATCTTGATAATATATTTTATGAAATTTTGGCAATTTTCTTATATTTTTTTCCGAATTGATTATGCTTTGTGTTCTTCAACACTGATCTGAAAATAGCTGTTTTAATTAAAATTTCTAAAAATAAGAACCAATTTTTAAAAGAAAAAATATATAATATTGATATATTACACATTCTACACCTATATTATCTATTCTCAGAATCAGAGAATTTAAAAAAAAATAACATTAATTTAAATTTTTATCGGCAAATAACTTTTTGTTGTGATTCTGCGGTAAAGAAATTGGGAAAATTGGCAAGGGATTGGTAAGATTTTCAGATGTAACATTTGTAAATCAAGATTGTGTCGTGGGAAATAGGAAATGTGTTATTGCAAGATAGCACATTTTATTAGACCGCGAGGCGCTGAAAAATTTGAACCTAGATTTGTTGTCATGTATTTGAGATTGAGTAATATTTTTAAAACGTATGTTTAGCAATATAGGGTAGATGCGCCAGTAATGGACACCCCTTGATGTTTTTGGTTCATAAAAAAATAACTAATAAATGTTTAGCTTTAATTATTTTTTTATAATAACCCCCTTGTATGTTTTATAAAACTGGGTTACTACTGACACTTTTAATCAAGCCAGTCAGGAAGCAGAAAATAATGTTTCAAAGTTTCGCTGTTTTTCTGTGAAAATCTTAATGAAGAGGCTAAGAGCTGGTTCGTTTAATTAATTTATATATTATTTATTTTCTTGAAAAATTTGAATGTTTTTGTTTGAGTAGCAATAGAAAACTTAGAATTCTGTATACTAACGGCCATTTACAAAATTTCATTTATTTTTAAGGTTTTAAGAGTTTGGGTTGGGGTGTCCATTACTGGGATGGTTAATTAGTCATTTTCCAGTAATGGACACCCCATGTAGACATTGCTAAAAGCGCAATTTCAGTAATGTTTATAGTGCATAAAATATTTTGACTTAACTGCAAACCTAAATAATCAAATTTAATTTTTAAATTATACTTACCAAAATGTAATAACACCATAAACTTTTATAAATAACTGCTTTTAAGTTATTTTATGTGATTAATAAAATTTCAATATTTTATTTTATTTATTTATTTTTAATTTAGTATATGTACCTTGCATATTTTATAATCTGGCAATCAAACCAGCCAGGAAGCAGAAAATATTGTTTAAGAGCACAGTGAAAGAGGGGCTCATAGGGCTTAATCCCTCTCCGTTTAAATGAAAACAATTAAGTTTCAGAAGCTATTAAAAATCTACTTTCTGTCTTAAACGTTTCATTCGTCACCTCTGACCAAAGAAAACAAGTTGGAAATTGCTCGTCAAACGTGGCAAATGAGGTGCGTTCGTACTATAACTAGTTTTATAATTATTTTTTGCACCCCATATTGTACTGAATGTGTATTTATTTGCAATTCATAAGTGCATAGTCTGTAACATCATTAAAATGCACTTGCAATAATTTTTCCCATTCCCCTTAATGTAACGGAAAACTTTTGACTGTCCCTGTAATCAAGCTATACATCCGATTTTCAGACAAAACTTTGCAGCAATTATATATTTAAAATTTCAGCCAATTCGGAAAGCTGTAACATCATTAAAATGCACTTGCAATAATTTTTCCCATTGGCTTTAATGTAAAGAAAAACTTTTGACTGTCCCTGTAATTAAACTATACATCCGATTTTCATAAAATTTGAGATGGCTCGACAAAATGTCGTAATAATTATATGTTTAAAATTTGAGACCATTCGGAAAGCTTTAACATCATTAAAATGCACGTGCAATAATTTTTCCCATTGGCCGTAATGTAAAGAAAAACTTTTGACTGTCCCTGTAATTTAACTATACATCCGATTTTCATAAAATTTGAAATGGCTCGACAAAATTTTACAACAATCATATATTTAAAATTTCAGACCATTCGGTTGGGTAGTTTTTGCTCTGTTATATGCGGACGGACAGACAGACGGACGGACAGACGGACAGACAGACGGACTGAACGACGACTATAGGTGCTACGTATTTATATAATTACGAACGCGCCTAAAAAAAGTAATACTAATGAAAGTTATAGTTAAATTTCATGAATCCAGTAAATCTGCAGATCAGTGGCCTCAAGCATCAGTTCTACAGTTTTATTTTGAAATTATTTCATTTAGTATTTAAAATATTCAATTCACAATATCATTTCTTTCATATTTGTAATATTAATTATTATAAATGATATATCAAGTAGTGGAAGATTAATTGTTAAAAATAGTGAGACAAAACTAAAAACTAATATTCCAAAACTTTTTTTTTAATTATCTTTTAAATCACCCACCATTTCAATACTTTGATAGCTGTAATTGCCTGATATTTAGTATTTTAAACTATCCATCTAATATAATTAAAACATCGATCTTCTGATAATTACAATAACTGATGCAAACTGTAAATGATTATGACAAATATTTTATTAATAACTGGTATCTTAATTGTTAAATTTATTTGAATGTAACTATTTTGTTTCATTAGTATGTATTCATTAAATTCTGGTTCTGAATACAGTCATAAAAACAATTATATTTGTTACTTGTTATGGGGTGTCCATTACTGGAACATAGGATGTCCATTACTGGACCAGAGGGTGTCCATTACTGGGCTTTTGGGTGTTTTGATATATTTCTGTTATTTAAAATTAAATTTCCATTCATATTGGGAAATGAGACTAAAAGAATGGTTAAATATTGTTGATAGGTTAGTATAACATTGAAAAAACTGGAATATAAAAATTATAACTATTAATAAAAAAATAATTTTCGAAGAAATTCCTTAAGGGTGTCCATTACTGGCACATCTACCCTATATATATTTCTTGTCGCCACGTTTTACAGAAGAATATAAATAATTTCTTTAAAATATAATAAATTATAAGCTTTTCAAATAAATGGGTGAAATCTTGATAATCTTTTTACGAAATTTTGGACATTTCTTATATTTTTTTCGAATTGATTATGCTTTGTGTTGTTCAACCCTGATCTTAAAATAGGTGTTTTAACTGAAATTTCTAAAAATGTGAATAGAACCAACTTTTAAAAGGAAACGTGTATGGTATTGCTGCATTATACCTTCTACACCTAGATTATTTATTCTTAGAATCAGAGATTTAAAAAAAAAAAGTTAATTGAAAACTTCATTGACAAATGGCTTTTTTGCTGTGATTGTGCAGTACAGGTAATTGAAAAATTGAAAAAAAAAAAAGATAGAATATTCAGGCGTAGTTTGTGTAATTTTGTGCCATGGGAAATATAAAGTGTGTTTTGTTATGAAAAATATAACTTGTTATTAGGCAACAAGGCGCTGGTAAATTGAAGATAGATTAGTAATATATTGTCATGTATTTAACCCTTAAATGCCTGATGTTTCAAAAATCATTGTAATAATGTTTTTCGGCTTTCATTTTTTAAATAAATCATGGGAAAAATAGTCAAAAAATCATATTTTGTTTTAAGTATAGTTTACGGCTAAAAAACAGATTCTTACTAATCGGCAATACTGGTGTTTAATTGAAAAAATAATTTCCCTTGATAAAATTCTATAATATTAAACACACAAGAATTTCAGGAACTATAATAAGAAATAAATTTTACTTTCTCACTGCAGGTCAAAATAGGGTATTTCGCAAGCTTCCAAACAAAACAAAAAGATCAAGTAGCAACAATTGAAAAAATAAATCTATCTTTATTCTTAAACACCACAAGTGTTGCCATCTACATGTTGAAAATCGATTTAATAATGTCTTCAGAATGTATTTTAGTGGCAACATTAGGCATTATAGCTTCAATATTATTCTAATACTATTTTAGAGCCTAAATTGGGTATGTTGCCGAAAAGCAACACCAGGCATTTAAGGGTTAAGATGGAATAATATTTTTGAACTCATTTTTGTCAATGTATAACTATCGTATGTTACGAAAAAGTATAAGTAGTTTCTTTAAAAACAACGAATTGGTTAATTTTAAATCTAATAAGGGAAATCTTCATGAATATTGAATGAAACTAATGTAATTCGCACATATTCTTTCAGAATTAATTATGCTATTGTGTTCACAAAAAGTGGTATCAAAATATCAATTTTAATTAACATTTCTAATGGTGAATATCGAGCAAATTTTTACAAGAAGAAAATACAGAATATTTATATATCTCTTATATATACTTATATATCTTAAAAAATCGGTTCCCCTTTTCTTTTTTTCTTTTCTTTGCTAGTGTGTGGTAAAAAATTTTAAGAATTATGATGTTTGATTGTTAAAATGTTTAGATGCAACTTTTGTAAGTCGAGATTGTGCATTATCGTGTTTATATTCTCAGATATGGCTATTTCCATGCGAACTTGTCATGTCTGTCACACAGCTGAAAATCGCTATGCTTGTTGGCCACCGTTATTTTCGAAAAGTTTGCTTCACCTTATTCAATTGATGAAATATCTCCGATATAATAAGTAACATTTTTCCGTTTTAAATTACTGGTAGCCAACAATCGTAGTATGTGACAGACATGACAAGTTCGCGTTGAAATAGCCAAATACTTTCTCTAATCCACGGGAATTATACTGGCAGCACTGCTGCCAGGATTTTTCCGTTAATTGACGAACATCCGTTAATTTTTTTTTTCTCCGTTACAGGAGGTAAAATATCTCTCAATTGAAAAAAATCTGGAAAAAATAGATTTGCCGACGTTGGAAACGAACCAGCCATTCCAGCGTTACGAGGCGTGTACGTTAACGACCGCGTTACAGTTGGACAGAAGTGTAACGTTTTGAAGTAAATATGTTTGCTTCAAATGGGCATGCTTTGATTAATTTCTTTAGCCCCTTAATTCTCGCTCCCGTCAATATTACGGGCTGAGGTGTCGTTCTTTATTTCTCGTGCCCGTCCTATTTCCTGGCTGGAGATTTATGGCTGGAAAAAAGTTCTGAAACCAGGAAAATTTAACTGGCATTTCCGTGTGAAGTCTTTGAATATTAACGAATGGGTTTGGTTTTTGGCGCTGATTGTGATGTTGGACTTTGTATTGCATGTTTCGAATGTATCACACTCATAAAAATTATTAATAATCAAAATTTAATGTATGTTATATTATTTCAAATATTATTTGTAAAAATTTGTTTCATGATACTAAATAAAGATCTAAGATGTGAAAAATAAAGGTCTTATTCGCATTTATTTGTATGGTGTAAAACAAATATTAAAACACAGAATTCTCGCATTCTGGCTTTTCCACAAATGTGAATTTGTTCTATAACATCTTTTTTTTCGCCTTAAAAAAACTAATTGCATATTTTATATAAAAACCTTATATAATTATTCAATTTCTGTAATAATTTTTTATGTTGTTTGATTGTTTAATATTTGATGTTTTTTCCAAATATTAAGCGACCGTTAAGAGATTAGAAAGCTTTGAATTTTGAAGTTGATTTCGTCTTTAATGAAATTGTGGCTGGGGTTTTAATACTTTAGTATTAAAATAGGATAAAAAATTGAATTATAAGCATTTTTAAGTAGATTGCTAAATGTAAAATATTAATATTATATTTTTATTCGATAAGATTTTTTTTTCTTTTTTTTTTCTTTTTTTTGAGTAAAACCGATTTTTTCCCCATTTAATATTTAAATTAAATGTGTTCATTTAAAATATATTTTAAATGCGAATATTTTTTAATAAGCAACTTTTTAAATTAATTTTTTTCTTATTCAACGTTAAAAAAATAAATTGAGAGTACTTTTTAGTGAATGGGAAAAGTAATTGTTATTTATTTTTAATTTCGAAAACACCTTCTCTTTTTTTATTAAATTATAAATCTTAATTTATATAATTTTTTGTTTTTCCTTTTAAAAATAAATTCGGATTGAACGGAATTTTACCCTCTTTTTCAAACTTTTTGCAAGCATTCACGAATAAAACATGTTTTCTCGGAGTACGGAAATTATTTGTTAAAAAATGAGGAATAATTTAGTGTATATTGACGAGTTTTTGTGACAGTGTATAGTAAAGTCCTAACAGATGCGAATGTTAATCCTCTTAAATGTCACTGAAAAAGATTATTCGCTGGTGACCAGCTTGGAGATGGAATAGGTAATCTTCCCAGTTCTCAATAAAATCTTATATCGTAAGCATCTTCACTGAAGCTGGTTTAGATTATTTTCGCGCCGTTTTATTTAGTTTGATTCACATATTTTAGTGGGTATTCAATTTCTAAAAGTTAATTACTAAGGTCTAGTGACAAACTAAAAATATAAGAAATAGAAATGTCCTTCTGCGGTACTTTGAACGAGAAGCACGTGCGAAAAAAGTCAAAAAGCCTTATATTCGGATATCGGAAGAATTATATCCAATAAAGCGGCATAATATTTTAAAACTTTAGACTAATTGGGAATTATATGATAGTTTAGTTAATTTTAATAAAAATAACCAGATACTAATATAAAATATTTCATTCAAATATTTAATTACTAAAATCTGCATTAAAATATCGTTGAAACTAACGATTTCTTCTCCTGCACACGAACCTCAAACAGTCTGAATTATTCACTACCATCGTCTACAGACGTCGAAAAAAAACCCATAAGACGGTTTATTACTAATGCACTATAAATCTCATGAATTGTTTATTAGACATTTTGAGAATTTGTATTTTTACTGATGGAAAAGCAAGAACAGGAATTCCTTTTGCTTATCTTTAAAATATTTAAATGTATGGAACGTCAACTTTAACAGAATTGCCTGAATTTATAACTAAAGGGAAAAAGTCAATATTGAGCTTTTCATGAATATAAAATGTACTTTTGCTTGCAATACATCGCAAATACTTTAAGCAATACATTTTCTGAAACTTACATTAGCTTATCAAATACTTTTTATCCACAAATTTTAAAACCGAGATAAACTGTAAATTTCCACAAAGATATCTTTAACGTAAGGTAATAAAGTGCCAATGGTTAAGGGTTTTGAATACCACTTAAAAGTAATAATAATAATAATTCTTCACAATATTTAATTTTAAATTTCTGCGTAATATCTTAGATAATAAAAGGCGGAGGATATTGTAAGAAATTTTTTTGCAACAATGTAATAAAAAGTGGAAAAATGTATGTACAATTTCATTTCAGTTTTATTGCTTACAAAACTAATTCTAGTTTTTGATTAGTCATAAAATACAGGTTTCCGGACATATGAAAGACAATTAATAAAATATTATGCATTTCTTAGCGATTTTGTAAATCTCTAAAGTTTACCCAAAAGCATGCACCTTCGAATAGAGGACAATTGAAATTTGCATCACTATATATCCCGTATACATATAGTAATTCAGATCAGATACCAGTATAAATTAAGTAATTCAAATATCTAATTACTAAAATATCCAATTACCGTAATTTCCCGCGTATACGCCGCGGCTTAGTTAAGTCTTTTTCACACCGGAAATTTTATGTAAAAAATGAAGTCAAATTAATTCTAAGCAAAAGAAAGTCACATTTCATTTAAAACGAATTCTGGGAGGAAATCGAATTATCTGAGCTGCGGCGTATACGCGCTAAATTACGGTAAATATCATTGAAACTAACTGTTTCTTCTCCTGTGCATCGAATTCATCGTTAAAAACAGTCTGAATTATTCATTCCCATCGTCTGTAGAAGTTGGAAAGACATCCTAAGACTACAAATGCTCTATAAATCTGATGCATAGTTTATTTGACATTTCGAGGATTTTTATTTTCACAGATGTAAAAAAGCAATAGTAGGAATTCCTTTGGCTTATCTTCAAAATACGTGGGTGGTTCAATAATTATTGCCCCTTATGTATATAGAATATTTGTACAGCGTTGGTTGTTGTGGAATATTGAAGCCTAATGGCTTAGATGCCTATATGCTCAATCTCAGAACCGTAGCTGCTATATTCACATAGTTTTGGAGGGAGGAGTGAAAGGGGTAGAGTAGGGGTGAAAGGCTGATTTTTACCTTATGGGGCTAAACTACGTAACTACTGTCGTTTCGACTCGGGATCATAGTGATGTAGCCACATCTCATCCACTGTCACAAATTTAGCCTCATAAGCTCCAAACCAGCATTTCACCCTCACCCCCTTCTTAAAAACTCCTTCAAAACTTCACCCCTCCCTCCAAAACTATATTAATATAGCAGCTCTGGTTCCGAAATTGAGCATATAGGCATTTAAGACATTAGGCTTCGATATTGTACATCAACCATCGCATTACAAATATTTTATATGCACTAGGGACAATAATTATTGAACCATCCACGTATTTAAATGTATGGTACTTCAGCTTACACAGAAATTGCAATAGTTTTAAGAACAGATTGAAAGTTAAAATCTATATTGAGCTTTTCAAGAATATAAAATGTACAGATCATATATCAATATAAATTACTTAATTCAACTATTTAATTACTAAAATATTCGACTAAATATCATTGAGCTAGCAGTTTCTTCTCCTGTGAATGAAATTCATAGTAAAAAACAGTCTAAATAATTAATTTCGTTGAAAAGACCGCTTAAAGCTGTTTATTACCAATGCACTATAAATCTCATGAATAGTTTATTTAACATTTCGATAATTTTTATTTTCACACATGCAAAAAGCAAGAGCAGGAAATCCTTTTGCTTATCTTTAAAACATTTAAATATATGGTACTTCAGCTTGCACAGAAAGTGCATAAATTTCTAAGTACAGGAAAAGGTCAAAGTCAATATTGAGATTTTCATGAATATAAAATGTACTTTTTCATGTGATACATCGCAAATAGTATTTTAAGCAATAGATTTTCTGAAACTTACATTAGCTTATCGAAAACTTTTTATTCACACATTTTAAAACCGAGATAAACTGAAAATTTTTCAAAGATATCTTTAACGTAAGGCAATAAGATGCCAATGGTTACGGATTTTGAATAGCACTTAAAAAAATTAATAATAATTCTTCGCATTATTTAATTGTAAATTTCTGCATAATATCTGGGATTATAAAAGGCGGAGGACATTGTAAGAATTTTTTCTAAGAATGTAATACAAAGTGGGAAAATGTATGTACGTTTTCATTTCAGTTTTATTGCTTAACACGTTCACGCCGGCGTGCATCACCGGTGAGTCACGCTTGACTATTCCATTAGGCGGCGTGCATTACCGGTGGGTCACGCTTGACTGTCGTAACAAGCGGCGTTCATCACCGGTGGTCCACAATTGTTCCATAGAAGTCGTGCAGTACAGGTGAGTCACACTCGACTATTCGGTAGACGGCGTGCATTACAGGTGGGTATTATAAACTTAACACATTCACGACGGGAAACCAGAATTCTTGCTTTCATTCAAAAAATATCACTGACTAAGAGCGTGGCTTCTACCTTACAGAAAATGCATTTGAGTGAAACAAAAAAATTATGTCCTTTTGATGTCCACAATTAAAAAAAAATTTCTCTGGGTAAAATGGTAAAGAACTATTTATTTTTTTGTTTCCATTAAAATAATCAGTAAAGACTCATTAGAAAAAAAATGCTTAAAAAGATATATGTCTATTTTTAATTATCCATTTTTATTCGTCTTGACTGACAAAACAGCCTGTCCAGATAACCGTAGGCAGAATTTTCAATTTAAGGTTTTAACTACTAATATTTCAAAATCACATTTTTAACTGGTTTTATGTAATCATAAAACATAGAATTTTAACTAGTTACGCCAAAAACATTAAAATATTTATTTATTATTGTTATCATATTTTAAGATTAAATGTCGTACACTGAAATTGTTCTGTTACTGTAACTTTTCTTACCAAAGAAATGACTTCTATTTTCCCCAACAGTGGATAAAACTGAACTTACTTGTAGGTAAAAGTATTATAAAACATATGCTACAGCCATTTTGAATTTGTTCAGCACACATGTGGTCAGTGAGCTCAAACATCTGGATTCCACGTTAGTGTGTTATCAGTTCGTAACGTGTGTTAAATAATTTTTTTTATTTAAATATTGTCATTTAAATTAAAGTTTTATTTCTATTACATGAAATTAAGTTAATCTAATTTAAATAAATGCAATATTTACATATTTTTATAAAACTATAGACAATACAATTTTTTTCTTTGTTAAATGTAACATCGGTCACCTGTAACTTCTGTTACTACATATTTGAAACAGATGTGGATAAATTAACAAATATTTAGTTTAAAATTCATATGCATAATAAAAATCCATTAAAATGCTACTGGCGTGTCATTGGTTTTAGATTAATGTAAATGCACTTCTATTGTCTCATTTCTGTTGCTCAAAGTAACTTCTGTAACAAAAGTCGTAACCTATGTTGCTATATGTAATTTGTGTTTCTCGCACTTTTTCTCAATATTTTTCTTTTTGTATATGATTAACTCTTAAAAAACGTTCTCAAAACATCAAAACGCATCTGTTCTTTCAATATACTAAAACTATTTGATCATTTAAAAATATATTTAGTTCAGGGCTTTCAAAATGTTGGCTGTAACGATAAATACAAGTAACAGATGTTACATATAGTTATATAAATCAATCCCTATTATTGTTTTCTTTTTAATATAAAATTACTTATTGAAGTATAGTACACTAATGATGATATAATTTATGAGAAATAATATTCTGATAAAAATATAAATGTTGTAAATTGAGTGGATATTGTCCGGTAACAGAGGTTACAATATTAACTTTAAGGTATTTTCAGGTGACTATATTTTTATCCTAACAATGAATTTTTCTATGCTGGAACTGATTTTATATAGGTTGTATACATGTAAACACAGAAGAAAATACATTTGGGGAAAACTGCATTGGCGAGATAGGCGAGGTATGATACACTTTTTTTTTCCTAATTTTTTACAACCCTTAGAAAGCTATTTATAAACACATTTTTCGTGTTTTCTTATAAAGTGACCTTTTATTCATTTATTAAAAATATTGTGAATTTAAAAAATAGTCATTCAAAAAATATATCCCAATTATTTTGAATGGTTACTACTGTATCAAATCTCCCCATTATTGGGGAGGATTGATACACTAGCAAGGGAGGTTTGATACATTGTTATGTAAATTGAAAAAAAAAAAAAAAAGGCAGACGATTCAATTTATGCGTCATACAATTTTTTATGATAAATCTTTAAATATTTAAGTAAAATTTGAAACGAAATGACATTGACATATTTTTGTTTCAGAAATGTTTTTTACAAAAATGTTTAAACTATTGCTATTATTTAAACAGTCCTATTAACACACTTTTTAGAAAATAAATAATGAAAAAAAAACCCTAGGAGTCTAGCTGCAAGAAAAAATAAAGTGAACATAGTTGATTTGTAAACTATTTAACATAAATTTAGAACATTTAAGATTCCTTTAACCCTTTCAGGGGCAAAGCATTTTCAGTGATAAAGTGTTGAATAAATGAATGGCACCGAAATTTACCAACAAATTTAATTAGAAATAAGAAAAGGGGGGGGGATATTATATTCACTTTCATACTAAATGTAAAATAATTTACCAAAATGCTGGAGCCAGTGTGGCGTTTGGGAATTAAAATTAAGTGGTTTCATAAACATACCACCTCCCCTGAAATGATTAAAACAAAAACTAATAACTCTATCATTTTGATAAGTAAATTCGGGTAGATTTAATGTTTTTCCAATTTGCCCTTCGTAAATTATAAAAAGATTTTCCCTTTCAGGCCATTTAAACTTTTTCCTCTCTACATGACGAGCAAAGCGAACTAACCATCTATCATCGCACTGCTTTTCTATATAACCTACATAATGTCTATGAATAGTCTCTTTGATCTTCCTTACCAATTCCAGTAGCTCTTGCTGTAAAACAATAATGAATATTACAGTCCTATATTAGTTTGCAAACTTAAAAAAACTATTAAATTTCAAATATACAAGTGTATCATTTCTCCCCAGTACTAAGGCATCATTTCTCCTTATTATGCCTTTTTGGATTTTCAATCACTTTGTACAAATGCAGTTGCAAAATGGTAATCTACTTTCTAGTAAAACTAATCCTAACAATGTGCTTTATAAATAAAAATAAAATACAAGATATTATCTTCACAATAATAAGAGTTATGAAAGAAAATCAGTCAATGAAAAAATTTACATTGACATTCCAAAAACCTTCAAAATTAAAAGAAAAGAAAAGTTGTCAGTTCTTCACTGATTAGTCCAGCTAATGATGGCTTCAGCAAATAAAAGAAGATTTCACATGTGTTAGAATGGCTGTTAATCTCATTTGTTGAGAAAAATTGTCAATGTATCAACCCTCCCTATGTATCAAACCTCCCCTACCTCCCCTACTTAAAAAAAAGAAAAAATATTGGGAAAAGGGCATACATTTTTTTTCACCCATTTATATCACATTATCCATATTTATTTAGATTGTAAGATATTTTATATTAAATTCGGACATTGAAGGATATTTCCCGATGCATAAACTTAGGAAACCTATCTAGAACATCAATTTACAAAAGACTTTCAGAACAGGGAGGAGCTTCTACTGTTTTAAAATTAAGATTTGATAAAATTGCCCGCCGACAATGTGTTCATATAATTGTTTACTTATTTCGATGTAATTGTTAAAGCATTCTAAACAGAGTACTGGCTGGCCCTTACAACGGTTACAATATCTAAAACATCTGTTACAATATTCTCCGCCTTATGTAATCGCAGATAATATGCTGAGATCTAGGATTAAATAATGCAAAAATTTTTGTTTCTTTTTTAAATGGCATTCAAAATCCGTAATCATTGGCACCTTATGGCTTTACGTTAAAAATAACTCTGTGAAGATTTACAATTGATCTTGGTTATCAAACTTGTGGATAAAAAGTATTTGATAAGGGAACAGAAATTTCAGAAAGTATATTTCTAAAACTGTTTGGGATATATCACACGCAAAAGTGCATTTTATATTCAGAAAAGCTCAATATTTACTTTGACTTTTTTCCTGTACTTATAAATGTATGCAATTTCTTTGCAAGCTGAAATACCATATATTTAAATATTTTAACGATAAGCAAAAGGAATTTATACTTTTGCTTTTACACATTTGTAAAAAGAAAAATTCTCGAAACGTCAAATAAACTATTCATGAGATTTATAGAGCTTTGGTAGACTTAGGATGTCTTTTCGGCTTCTATAGAAGATGGAAATGAATAATTCAGACAGTTTTTAACGATGAATTCCATGCGCAGGAGAAGAAACAGTTTCTATGATATTTAATTTAATATTGTAGTAATTAAATATCTGATTTCAATAAATCATATTGGTATCTGATCTGCATCACTATATGTATACAGGATATACATACTGGAAAACTTTTAAAGTTTTATTTGAGCTATACTGTCTGCCTTTTCATTTAGATAAACATTTGTATTATTCTTTACATCTTTGTCTTTTTTTCTTCCATACTTATGCCACTTGCCTGGAATATATTGGTGAAAACCGAGGCGTCCCCTCCATGGAACCATACTTTCGTCGATTATAATGTTTTTACTAGGTTTAATCCTTTCAGGGGCAAGGTACTTTTATTTGTAAAATTCTAAAATGAGTGAACGATATCAGAATTTAAAAACAAATTTATTCCAAAGTATGCAAAAGCTTTTATCCACGTACTTTATAAAGAGAAAATTTTCATTCTAATATTCGAGTGCCAATGTGGCATTTAGGAATTAAAATTAGGTGGTTCAAAAATGAACCACCGCCCTTGAAAGGGTTAACGGGATCTTCAAAAGTAGTAACAATTGTTTCAACAATATTTCGAATTTTGTTCAACCGATCTTCAGGTCTAGCTGGGGTGTTCTCGGAAAAAATGTAAAAAAACGATCCCGTTTCATGGCATTTTTTTGCGCGCGTGTACCTGTACAGTACATACATGTCCCTTTTAGAGCAATACAGGCGACTATTTTTTAATTCTACCTCTCACCACTTTCTCAGAACAAAAATCTTTGACATAGAGTTTGACAACATTTGCAAGAGAAATATACTACAAAATTTATTTTTTTAAATAGTGGTGAAAATATAGAACAATAGTCGCCTGTGGTAGCCTGCCAAAATGATCAAATTCCTGATAATCGCGCTCTTTCTTGAGGCAGATCGTTGTTTTCATTATCAACGTTAGTCTAAATGTATATAATACGTGGAGGTTGTGCTATCTTAAGTGAAGTAAAAAAAATCATGTCTCTAAATAATTTGTTTACTCCTTACGAACTTTCAGACATTCACAATCAACTCTATTTGTTATGTACGAGTTCAATTCAATAAATATGAGAGGGGCGGGTCATTACATACAGTGTCTGAATAAGCGACAATATCGCGCCGCCTAATCAAACCAAGCGTGAAGTCGCAGCGAATCTCACAGCAAAAAACATGATTATCGGCGCCGGCGTGAACGTATTAACCCTTTGCACTTGAAGTTTTTTATTCATTCGTATTACCAGCAACTCGAAGCGATTTTAGTTACATCTTATTATTTTTTTTAATTCGTTATGAATACAAATGTTATGATATAATTAAAAAAAAATTATAAAATTATTACATTTTGTAATCGTCCAAAGTGTGATACCTCTCGAAGCAATTCGCAATATGTAACCTTGGCTTTTCTAGACAGGTATCACAAAATTATTTGTATTGTCTCCGTAGCGGAGCCCTCGAGTTTGAAGACAAATTTTAAATGGCTCCGTTCCGGAGCCCTCGAGTGCAAAGGGTTAAAGAACTAACTATAATTTCTGACTAATCGTACAATATACAGTGCTGGACATAATTATAAGACACCTACCTAATTTTACATACAGTCAAAGAAAAGATTCGGGGCTTAAAAATGCTTTATCAAATACGACAAAATTATAAATTTATTCTGTTATCATACGTAATTGTTTTACAAAAATGATATTTTTATAGAGTTTAATAAAAAAAGTTAAAAATACCATGGACAAAATTATAAGACACCCTAACATTTTAATTAAAACACCTGCTTTTTTTTCGAAAATAATGTGCAATATGCAAATTTTCTGCCCGCTGTTATGACGTCAGCAGTTAACTAAAGCAGACGATAACCGACTTCACGCATTTACAAACATGCCACGAGGTACAGAATTAAAAGAAAGGGAAATTCACTAAATTTGGAGATTAAATGGAACTGGTGCTTCAGTTAATAATATTTCAAAAGTTATTAAACGCTCTAGATGTGCAATTTCAATTGTTTTGAAAAGAGGAATTAATGGATCGGTCATTAAAAGATCTGGACGTATTCCTTGCTTATCCTCGAGAGACAGACGCCAAGTGATTTCGCTCGCTACACAGAATAAGATGACCACTACAGGCATTAAAAATGCTTTGAAACTGAATTGTTCAAAGAGAACCATTCGCAGGGTGTTGCATAATGCTTCCTATGCGAAATTTTAAAAATTGAAGAAAAAACCACCGCTTCTAAGGCGGCACAAAATGGACCGTTTAAACTTCGCTAAACAAACTATGTCCCTTCCCTCCAAATGATACTCTGTGTTATTTTCTGATGAAAAAAAGTTTAATCTGGATTGTTCTGACGGGTTTCACTATTATTGGCATGATTTACAGATGTCTCCTGATGTACAAATGAGCCGCCAAATGGGTGGAGGCTCAGTAATGGTTTGGGCTGGTTTTTCGGCTCAAGGGAAAACCGATACTGTTTTTGTACATTCAAGAATGAACTCCGAAAAGTATAAGAATCTTCTTAAAGATCAACTAGCCATATACGGTGAACTTCTTTGTGGCGAAAACTACACTTTCCAGCACTATAGCGCATCGATTCATACATCACACGTAACAAAAAAGTGGCTTTCAGAGCAAAGTATCAATGTTCTTCCGTGGCCTTCTCGTTTCCCAGACTTAAATCCCATCGGAAACTTGTTAGGGATCTTAGCTCGTGAGGTTTACCGAAATGGTAGACAGTTTACATGTGTCGCAAACCTAAAGAATGCTATAAAATGTGCTTGGGAAGAACTGTCTTGCGATATTTTGTTAGAATTGATAGATTCAATGCCGAATCGCATCTTTCATGTTATAAAAAACAATGGCGGCTCCACCAAATATTGAATAACCATGTTAGAGGATTTTCTTTTAAACCATTAGTGCCTGCTAATTATGTTGACCACTGTATTTGAAAAAAAAAAAAAAAAAAAGGTTGGTGTCTTATAATTTTGTCCACGGTATTTTTAATTTTTTTTATTAAACTCTATAGAAATATCATTTCTGTAAAATAATTACGTGTGATAACAGAATAAATTTATGTTTTTGTCGTATTTGATAAAGCATTTTTAAGCTCTAAATCTTTTCTTCCACTGTATGTCAAATTCTGTAGGTGTCTTATAATTATGTCCACCACTGTAGGTTTGCGGACATATAAAAGCCATTAATGAAATATTAAACATTTGTTAGCGATTTGAGAACCTCTAAAGTTTTCAAATAGCGTACACCTCAGAATAGAGGACAATTTCCGCGCTGCCAAAATTTACATCACTATATATCCTGTATACATATAGTGATGCAGGTCAGGTACCAATATAAATTATTTAAATAAAATATTCAATTACTAAAATGTTAAATTAAATATCATAGAAACTAACTCTTTCTTCTTCTGCGCATGGAATTCATAGTTAAAAACTTTTTGAATTATTCATTTATATCGTCTATAAAAGTCGAAAAGATATTGTAAGACTACCAATGCTCTATAAATCTCATGAATAGTTTATTTGACGTTTCGAGAGTTTTTCTTTTTATAGATGTGTAAAAGCAAAAGCAGAAATTCCTTTTTCTTATCTTTAAAATATTTAAATATATGTTACTTCAGCTTTTACAGAAATTGCTTGGATTTTTAAGTACAGGAAAAAATTAAAAGTCGATACTGAGCTTTTCATGAATATAAAATGCACTTTTGCATGTGATATATCTCAAATAGTTTTAGGAATACACTTTATGAAATTTCTATTCACTTATCAAATACTTTTTATCCACACTTTTGATAACCGAGATGAATTGTAAATTTTCACAGAGGTATTTTTAACTTAAAGCCATCAAGTTCCAATTATTACGGATTTTGAATAACATCTAAAAAAAAAAAATCTTCGCATTATTTAATCCTAGATTTCAGCATAATATCTGCGATTAAATAAGGCGGAGGATATTGCAACAGATTTTTTCGTAAGAATGTAATAAACACTGGAAAAATGTATGTACAGTTTCATTTCATGTTTTATTGTTTAAAAATAATTTTAGTTTCTCATTAATAATATTAGAAAGATTTTTGGACTTATAAAATCGAATTAATGAAACATCAATAATTTCTTAGCATTTTTATGAATCTCTAAAGTTTTTCGAATAAGAAACTGGAACCCAGTAGCAATTCGGACACCTCCAAATAGCAAACAATTTCCGCTCTCCATAACAATCCATTATTTAAAGGTTTGACTGTTTTACGATAAATATCTGCATTAAATAAGTTATATTAGTAAGTGATATGCATCAGTATATATAAAGTAAGTATACATCACTATATATTCTGGATGTATTTATATATAGTGATTCAGATCAGATACTAATATAAATTATTTAATTCAAATATTTTATTTAATTACTAAAATATTGAATTAAATATTATTAAAACTATAAATCTCATGAATAGTTTATTTGACGTTTCGATAATTTTTATTTTTACGGATGCAAAATAGCAAAGACAAGAATTCCTTTTGATTATTTTTAAAACTGGTACTTCAGCTTGCACAAAAGTTGCATGAATTTATAACTACGGGGGAAAAGTCAAAGTCAATATTGAGCTTTCCATGAATATAAAATCTAATTTTGCATGTGGCACATTGCAAAAAGTTTTAGTATATATATATTTTTTTACTTATTTACATTAACTTATCAAATATTCTTTATACACACTTATTAATAACCGAGATAAAGTGCAAATATTTACAAAGTTATTTTTAACGTACATTTGTTTCCAAGAGTTTTCTTTACTAGCAGAAATGATTTTTCGTAATCACACTATCAGAATTATAAAGCGATTTTTATTTCTACATGCACCAAATTTTCAGGTATTTTTATTCAGTTTCGAAAGAATCAAAGCGTTTTATCGTCTGTTTCAAAATTCCGACACATAAGTAAAATAAGAAAAAAAATCATGCTTCAAGCATAGATTATGACACTTTCCAACATATCCAGAATAATGTAACAAAACTACATCGTATAATAAGTTAACATATTATGTCTAATTCAACCATATAGAAACGCATAACACACTTGAAAACACAATTTCAGCTGTTCCCATCTACAATTGGAAAATTATCCTAATACTTTGAGCAGTCCTGTATAGGATATATAGATTTGTATTTATTATCTACATGCATGCCAAAATTTAGTTCTGCTTAAAAATGCATATATAACATTGTATAGCAGTGGTTTTGTCCTAGAACTAAAATTAGTTGATTCTATATCAGTTTTTGGAGCTGATTCCGACTATGCTTTCCGTTTATCTCTAGGTGGTCCAGGTTTTGAGAAATTTGCATATTTAAATTTATGCAAATTTAAGCTTTTTTGTGCTATTATATGCAAATTTTAAATACAATATATGTCACATCTAATTACGTTTTCTAGATAATGACTACTTGACTATTTGCTTCAGATAAATGTCACGATTTGCATATTCTTAACATTTATTTATCAGTCATTAAGCCTAATTTGCATATTTTTCAATTGTGTAATGTTTACATCACTATCAACTTTAAAATAGTTGCCACAGAATTGACGTAATGTTTTTCTAGACTAGATTTTTATGCTGATTTCAAATCTGCAGTCTGTTTTCTTATGCCATGCCTGGTTTTTGAGTAAGATGAATTTCTACTTTTGCACGGCATTAACACAGGTTTGATATAAGATACTTTTTAGGGGTGTGTAATTCATTGACAAGAAGGTGAAAAGGGTCAGATTCATATCAGAGACATAAACAAAAATTTACATATTCGAAAAAAAAAATAAGTAGTAGAATGTATCCTAACTAGTTGAAGTTTATCATACAAAGTATCATAAAAAGCTATTTCTGGCTTTTTTGACCAAAAACTAAAATTTAATATTTTTAAAGACTAGACGTGATAGCAGAAAACAGATACAACATTTGAAATCAGCTCAAAAAACTGGTTTAGAAACATATTAGCGTACTCGTGCGGCAGAAATATTTGAACGTCAAGAAACATTATTAGAAAAACATGAAAAATATGCAAATTATGTACAATATTTCACAGTCACATGTCAGTATAATCTCAGAAATAACGTTTTTGTGAAGTAAATTAGGTAGTAATCATAACATAAAACAAAAAACACTGTCTGATATTGTTTTCGACATTAAATTTGCAAATAATTGTATAAAATTTACTAAATTTGCATAAATTGAAAAATATGCAAATATCTCTCAAACTTGACGTGCTGGAGTAAATCTAAAACTAGATTCGGAATCAGCACAAAAAACCGCATAAAAAACAACTAATTTCTGTTTTAGGACAGAGCAAAAGTTCAAATTTGTTGACCAGTGTAATTTAATTGAAATTTCCCTTTCAGTAATTTTCGCTAATAAGGAGAATGGCACGTGAATTCTATTGTGCCGCCCTGTATATGAGGTATAAAATTTATATAAAACTAGTAGAATGCAAAGAAAAAGTTAAATTAAAACAGTTAAATTTAAAAGCACATACTGAAATTGAAAACGCGTACTTCAAGCAATTATTACTCAAAGACAGTAACTGTAATCGATTTATTTGGTAATCGATTTCCTGTAAATAAACGACAAATACTATGAATGTCCTTTTCTATCGTAATCATCTTTTATTGAAATATTAAATGATTTATATCAGTCTCAATACATTTGAAATAGCATAATGTCATTAAAATACCCTGCAAACGATTTATCCCGTATACCATAATGTAATGGAATTCTTTTAGGTGCCTCTTTAAATGAACTATTAATCCCACATTCTTCATATACAATACCAAACATGCCTAGGTGACCCTAAATAAGATTTATCAATTGTACGAAAATCCGAGTATAGTTACCGGAGTTATAGAGCGTGGACAGACGGGCAGACGGACAGACAAACCGAATGCATAAACACTTTTCAACTTTGTTGGAAAGTGTTAAAAATGATTTTTTAAAAGTCTATGAATTAGAGGTATTTGTGATTTGAAGATCATTATTCAACTTGGCATGAAAATTTGTGTGAAACTGTGCAGCGCTCTCTATAGGTGATGTTTAGCAAAAAACATGGAAGCATATCAAACAAATATCTGACTTCTCCTGAACTATAGCTTCCTTGTCTATCATAGTTTACTTGAATTTCAAAAATATTTAAGCAATTTTAGGACTTTCAAATAAACTTATTATTACGATAAGTATTTGAATTACATAAGTTTATTAGTAAATGATCTGCATCGGTATGTACGAGGGGTATTGTTTAAGTAAGTGCCGTTTGAAAATGAAAACGAAACGAAAGAAAATTTTCAAAAACCAAGTTTATTTTCAGATTCTACATACATTTCCCTATTTTTCGACATAGCCACCAAGTTTATTTAAACACTTATCATGCCTTACAACTAGATTTTAAATACCTTCTTCATAGAAACTTGCCGCCTGCTCCGATAACCAAGAGGTCATGGCCGTTTTCACGTCTTCGTCCTAGCTTTAGTGGTTGCCGCCGAGATGATGTTTGAGATAGCGGAAAAGATGGAAATCTCTCGGCGCAAGGTGGGGCTCTTTATTGGACTCATTAGGCTCGGAAGTTTTGGATCTCCCGCCCCCCTACAGACCAGACTCTGCCCCGAGCGATTTCCATCATTTCGCTATCTCAAACATCATCTCAGCGGCAACCACTACAACGATGATGGAGACGTAAAAATGGCCGTGATCTCTTGGTTATTGGAGCAGGCAGCAAGTTTCTTTGAAGAGGATATTCAAAATCTAGTTGCAAGGTAAGGTAAGTGTATATACCAACTTGGTAGCTATGTTGCAAAATAGAGAAATATATGCAGAATCTGAAAATAAATTTAGTTTTTGAAAATTCTCTTTCGTTTGGTTTTTATTTTCAAACGGCCCTTACTTAAAAAACACTCCTCGTATAACGTAAATGTACAACACTATATATTCTATACATATTTAATGGTGTAGATCAGAAAATAATATACAGTGAAACCTTCCTGTGCGACAACCTCCATTAAACGACCACCTCCCTGAAACGGTCAATTTTTCATGGAACGAAATTTATTCCCATAGGCTCAATACTAATTTTACCTCCATTCAGAGACCATCCCAGTTGATCTCCTCCATGAGCGACCCATTTCTTTGAAGAAAATGAAACAATTTCTTTTTTCCCTGCTCGCTTGAAGAAGGTTTTATTCGAAAAATAATTCCGGAGAGCGCATTATTCATCAAACTTCTAAACTAAGTTTAGATTTTTTATTTTTTTATTCCGCTAACTTTTAAGTCTTTAAACCCCTTTGTGCCTTTTTAAGCAATGAATTTAACTCTGATGACAAACTAAAAATGACGGTCAATAAACTCCCCTGCTCTATTCTGTCAAGAAACTCTCAAAGAAATAGATAAATTAATGAAATCCTCATTATTTGCTCCCGTCCAAAAAAAATTGCATTTATTGACTGAACTTCGAAAGGACTTGGAAATAAAAGTTATAAAAGATAAAACCGTAAAATCAAAGCAAACATCAATGCATTCATTTTTTTAAAACTCTGCAGTAATTATCTTATGTAATTAACTTTTGTTTTGAAACTTAAATTTTTATATGTTTTCCTAATGTGAAAAATAAATTTTAGTAACATTGATTGTTACCTTTTATCAACAATTAAAATCTAGATTTAAACATGACCTCCATTAAGAGACCACCTACCGGAGCAACCAATTTTTATTGGAACGGAACGTGGTTGCTTTAGGGAGCTTTTACTGCAAATTATTTAATGTGAATATTTAATTACTAAATTATTCATTAAAATATCATTGAAAATAAGAGTCTTCTTCTGCGGTATAAACCAGTCTGAATTATCATTTCCATCCTCTACAGGTTTCGAAACGACCACGTAAAACTCTTTATTACGAATGCACTATAAATCTCATGCATAATTTATTTGGCATTTCGAATATTTTTATTTTTACACATGCAAAAAAGCACAAGCAGAATTCCTTTTGCTTATCTTCAAAATATTTAAATGTATGGAATTTCAGCTTGCACAGAAATTGCATGAATTTATAAACTATAGGAAAAAAGTCAAAGTCAATATTAAGATTTTATTAATATAAAATGTACTTTTGCATGTGATACAACGCAAATAGTTTTATATATATTTATATTTATCTGCATTAGCTTATCAAGTACTTTTTGTCTACCCACTTTAAAACCGAGATAAAGTGTAAACTTTTACAAAGTTTTTTTTTTAACGTAATGCCAAAACGGTTTCAAGACTAAAGAAAAATATTCCGGTGCTTACAGATTATTAATACCTCTTAATTAAAAAAAAGAAAAAAAGAAAAAAGAAAAAAAAAAGTTCTCGCATTATTTAATTGTAGATTTTTGCGTCATATCTGTGATTATATAAGGCGTATGATACTGTAAGAGATTTTTTCATACGAATGTAATAAATAGTTGGAAAATATATGTGCGATTTCATTTCAGTTTTATTGCTTAAAAAACAATTCTAATTTCTTGTTAATCATAGAACATAGATTTTCGGTCATACAGAAACCAATTAATGAAACATTAAGCATTTCTTAGTGATTTTGTTAATCTCTAAAGTCTTTCCAATACCGGATACTTCCAAATAGTGGAAAATTTTTGCACTCGAGGCATACGTTCTTAAGGGTGTATTCCAATCCAAACTGCTTATTTTCTGATTTATTTTTAAATTCATTTTTGCTCTCAAACGCATCAAACTGGAAAATTATCTTATTTAGAAACTACATAATGTGTCGTGATTCTCGATTTTTTGATAAATGCAGAAAATATTGTAAAAAAAAATGCTGTCAAAGTTGGCGTTTTGAACCGAATTTTCCGAAGCGAGAGAGAGCTAGGAACGAAAAAAAAGGGTCGTACTGAGAAAATAATTGTTTATAAATCAAGTTCTAATTAATTGAGCGAAAAATGAAATCACAAGGCCTCTTATACATCTCTTCAAAAATCACCTCAGAGAGTTTCATGTTTTTACTTTTGAAAATGAGTCTGAAAACGTCGCAGAAAATTTCGAGCTGTTGAGGGTGGAAAAATATTTTTTCGAATACACCCTTAAGAGGTTTTACAGTAATACAATAAATATCTGTTAAATAATAGGCATCAGTATATAAAAAGTAAATATACATCACTATGTATCGTATATATATAGTGATGCAGATCAGAGACCAATATAAATTATTTAATTTAACTATTTAATTACTAAGTTATTCAATTAAATATCATTGAAATTACAGTCGAACCTCGTTATCCCGACACTCTAATGACCAGAAAAAAGTGTCGTCATAAGCGGAGTGTCGCGGTAACCGGAGTTGAAGAAAAATATGTTTATAAAAAGTTGTATATTTAATTAATTTAATATAATTTTAAATTCATAACTGCTCTTGCAGTTTTAAGCAATAAAATATTATTATTAAACAAAATAAACATAAAAAGAAAATTGAAAAGAATAAAAATCAGATTTATGATGATTGTTTTTTATTGTTACATGAAATATTGATGAACTAAAGTTTGCTTATTCCTATATGTGCTTTCTACAATTCTTTATTTCCATGTTATACAATGAATTGTAATCAATATTCATGGTTTCAGAAATGGATGCTAAATAATTTCTGATGATTTCAATGCAATGCAATGCTTCCGTTTTAGTTGGATGAAAAACACCGTTTAAGCGAAAGAAAGCCATACCTGACCAAAACAAAAAGACCACCAGTAGACAAATACGTCTATCTGGAGCTTAAGTGGGACATTCATAGTGTGTGGGCTCATTTATTCAGATAAAGGATTGATATAAAATTTCTCATTTATCTCAATGGGTATTTTAGACACTTTTTTGAAAAGCTTGTCTAAGACATTTCTTACCGCTTAATTTCTGTGCTTATAAGATGGATTATGAAAAATGGACAAATTTCCTAAACCGTCGGGATATCCGGAGTTGAAAATTATTAAACGACGTAACATCCGGAGTCTATTTACATTAAAATCAGATACAGAAAATCGGGAATTTGAAAAACTGATGTGATAAGCGGAGTGACGTGAAAACCGGGTGTCGGGAGAACGAGGTCAGACTGTATTAGTTTCTCCTTCTACGGACGGAATTTATCATAAAGGAATTCCTGCCAGGTCGACCGACAGGCGGAAGTAGATTTCGAAGTTAAGTACTAATATCACCAACAAAAATTAAATTAAGAATTGAGATAAACCCAGTTTAACAATTTTATTTGGCCGCTTTTGACGAGTTTTAATTTCAGTTTTCTGTAAGAGCTGGTTTTATCAGAATCATGCTAATACGATAATTTTTTCTTCAACCCCTATTTTTGTTCAATTTGTTTGGGCTGTAAGAGTTAGTCCAATCAAAAACTTGTTAATATAAAAATTGTAGAAAAAATTATGAAGATTTATAATAAATTTAAGCGGATTTAATATATTGTGAATTGACGACATTATGATTCTTTTCTTCTTTACCCCACCCCCCCCTTTTTCCGTTATTTATTTATTTATTTATTTATTTATTTTTCGTAAGAGTTCGTCCTATCAAAAACTTTTCAGTATAAAATTCGTAGATAGTGTTCAGAAGATTTATAATCAGTTTAAGTGGATTTTATATCTTCAGAATTGACGAAGTTATGAATATTTTATCTCCCTAAAACCGTATTTTTTTCCCCTTGAGCTCATTTTTAATTTTATCAAAAATCTGTGATGCATAAATTTTAGCCCTTTTTCTAAAAGTAATAATACATTTAAACTGATTTGATATGTGTTATAATTAAAAAGTTATGGGGTTTTTCCGATTTACACAAAAACCCTCGCCATTTCCATCCCCTTGGTCCGATTTTGCCGATTAACGAACTTGACCGAGATTTTCCACCCCTTGATTTTAAGTATCAGTTGAGCAGAATTATGGAAGTTGTCGTGTCCATAAAAAAGTGATACACACAGATAGATAGATAAAGTTTTGAACAGCGGGTGGTTTTGGATTCTAGGGATCATGATCGGCGTAGATATGCGATAAAATTTTCCGAAATTTCAACATAGGGTAGAACGTAATAGGTAGTACCTCTTACGAAATCTACCTAAAACTGTCTGAATTATTCATTTTCATCATCTATAGATATCGAAAAGACCCCTTAAGACTGTTTATTACGAATGCACTATGAATCTCATGAATAGTTTATTTGACTTTTCTAGAAGTTTTATTTTTACAGATGCAAAAAGCAAAAACAGGAATTTCATTTGCTTATCTTTAAAATATTTAAATATATGGTACTTCAGCTTGCATAGAAATTCCATGAATTTATAACTACAAGAAAAATGTCAAAGTCAATATTGAGCTTTTCATGAATCTAAAATGTACTTTTGCATGTGATTCGTCGCAAATAGTTTTAGCAATACATTTTCTGAAATTTACATTAGCTTATCAAATACTTTTTATCCACAAATTTTAAAACCGAGATATTGCGCATTATGATTTTATATTTTATACTTATTATATAGCAAATACCGATTACATTAATTTTGCTATATTGATTTGTTATAATGCTTTTGTTATTTTACTATTTCACTTGTATTTTTATCAACTTTATTTATAAGTATAGTACTAGATAGTACCCGTCAAGATTTGACGGTAAATAACTTGAATGTTCTATTAGCAAAAGTCTTAAATTTTGAATTAGTTGCTTTTAAATTAATTATTGAAATCTTGACAAATTTTTATATTGCATAAGTGATTCCTATTTCTTGAAAGCAAGCTGGAGGGTGCTGTCAGTCTAAACTATTGAATGACGTGAAAG
Source organism: Maratus speciosus (assembly GCA_963932465.1). Lineage (NCBI taxonomy): Eukaryota > Metazoa > Arthropoda > Arachnida > Araneae > Salticidae > Maratus > Maratus speciosus. The sequence continues at coordinate 204,022,309 of OZ010798.1, forward strand.
AACTTTAAGTTTATAATTTGCAACCAATTATGCTTGCCTTTTATCAGAAATTTACCAAAAAATACTGGTCAGAGCATTTATTTTTACGTACTACAGTCTCATTTTTTTTTTTTTGTAAAAATAACAATATCTATTTTTATTTTTTTAACTGCACGACCTTTAAAAGCTGCCATGAATTTTATTTATGTCAGTCGCATTCTCTAAAAGACTAATTTTGAAACTTGATGCAATTAACGATTTATAATATATATTTTTTATTGCTTTATTATTATTTATTATTACTTTTTATTATTTTATTTTACTTTTTTCTTCATTTTTTAAATATTAAACCATGGTCTCGTCATATTAAAGTCTCGTGTGTACCGGAGCTCCTCAGTCACTTTGGTGGAACTAAAAAATGTCATTCGACGGACCGTTGGTGGTATCAATGCCGGCATGGTACACTCAGTTGTAATACGCATATTGACGCGCCTCACTTGCTTAATTTCTGGTGGTGGTTGTTGCCACATTGAAAATATTTTAATTGAAAATAAATGCACAGTGTCATGTTATTGTGATTTGTTTCATTGTCTGTTTGTGTTTGCCTGATTTGCATAAAACGTCTCAGTATCACACGTGAGCGCCCTCTTTCGGTTACTTTTGGAATCATTTTTTTATACATGGAAAAAATTTCAACTTGTCTCTGATCATATTCGCGCAAACCGAAACATTTTCCGAGATTACTTCTTTTATTATGATTTTTTTTTAAGTTTGCACGAATTTATGACGCACCCTGTATTTAAATTCTCCTATTTTGTCAGTAGAGCTTCAAATGAAATTTTATGTATCAAAATAATCTTTACAAGCTACATTTGCTTCTTTTCTCTCATTCGCATTTCTTGACACTGAAAAAGCAATTTAAGGGGTTTCAGAAATCTTAAAATTGGAAAAATCGAAAAAAAGACCACGTTCTACATTTAATATCTTAAAATATATGTGATTTACAAACATAATTTTTATTGGGATGAAAGATATATGTATTTTCTTTCATTTCATATATTTAAAAAATTTGCAAGATATTTATTAGAATTATTATTTACAGTAAGATCCAAACTATCAGACATTTAATAAAACACACATACTACAATATATATTAAAACACACATAAATAACGCCTGCATTCAACAGTTAAAGGTATATATAAATATTATACAGGCATACATACTATAAATACAATAAACCCAACTGGAGTGAAAAATTAGCCAGAGCCAGGAATGGAACCCGGGACCACAGTATACAAGACCGGTGCTACATTCACACAGTATACAAGACTGCTGCTCAATGGTTAGAGCAACAGTCTTGTATACTGTGGTCCCGGGTTCGATTCCTGGCTCTGCCTAATTTTTCACTCCAGTTGGGTTTATTGTATTTATAGTATGTATGTCTGTATAATATTTATATATACCTTTGTCAGACATTTGTCTAGCAGAAAATTGGTATAAACTTACGCGCAGGAGTATAGAATAAATTTTGCAACTAGAATGAAATTTATTGTACTTAATTATACTTCAGATTATAATAATTACCCTGAACCTAAATAAATTTGTATTTAAAGCATTTCTATGTTTTTAATACAAAATTAAATTTAGCAAATACAAAATTTAGAAATTTTAACAGTATAATCACCTAAAAAAATATTTTATTGAACAATAAATAGACATTTTACGTTCCGTTTATACAGACTAACATGAAACATTTGTTCCGAAAATATCATGAAAAAATATTCAGAAGTTTTTGAGATAACCTGCGCGTTATGCCCAAAAACGTCATTTGCAGAAAAATGACTTCCAATTCTCGGATCCCCACCAGTGGCTGAGAGGCTCTGCTCTCGAAGCTGGTAAACGGGAGGTGTTGGGTTCGAACCAAATCGCGCCCGTCGGCCTAACCGTTTCGGAGTTTTCGTGGTTTTCTTCGAAACCTTGGATTTCCACGCGTAAATACGGGTTAGGTTCCCTTAGAAAGACCCCCACGGAGTGCGCTCTCCCTAGGGCCTATATCCCTCGAGTAGATAATCGGCCGACAAAAATCAATCCAAGCCAACCCAATTTTCGGAAACACCACTTAATCTATTTAGCGGGTATAACTCTAAAAGCTATAACTTCTGTTCTAATGGGAATTTCAAGGAAATAATTATATCAAAATGTTCAGAAAAGATAGAAGTTTATCATCTAAAAAAATTAAAATTTCGAAAATTTTGAAGCTTTAAGAGTTCTAAGACCCCTTAACTGAGCAAAATTTATAAAATTCTAACAATCTATTTTAATCTATTCATTTTCCATTACCGCATAATTTATTAAGCGCTGTGTAAATTATAAACTAAGTAAATTATCTTTCAAACGGATGTTGCTTATAAATGTACTACACACCACTTTCACACACTATTAGCTGTCTTGTTACAAGACGATAAATAAAAGCTGATAGTCCTGACAGTAATTGTTTGAAAACCAGCTTCGTCTAATTTAACAGTAGTTATAAATAAAAATGTATTCTGAAAATTATTGAAATAACGTTAAAGAGAGGTACAGAATTTTAACCCTTTGTATTACCACGTTACATATCTGCAACGTACCCAAAAGTTAATGTTGCTTATAGAGGGGCTTTAAAAGGCGATTTTATTTATTGCTGCTATCTTCCAACACAGCAGTTAACCCTCTGACAGTCTTGGAAAAGGGCAAATTGTAATGTTTTCTCTGCATTTTGTTTTAAATGCTCAAAAAAAGATGATTCTTTCAGCACTTTATAAAACAACTTAACAACGAATATGAATGCAATCCTTGGAAGTATCAATCATTGTTGAATGTATTAAAAATACATTAAATCAATAGAATTGTGTTACTTTAAATATTGCTTGTATTGCAGTGAAACAGGGAGCTTAGTGAGCGTATTAACCCGGACTTGTCAGTGAGGGGGTTGTGTTCCTACAGGTCGGGGAATTTAACTAACTTTATGCCAGATGAACACCAGTATTTTCTTAGAGAAAAACTCGCCTTTTGCAATAACACGATAACTCGAGTTTTTCCGCATAAAAACACTAGTATTTAAGATAAAAGTGTAGGTACCATGTAAAAATCTCAACAGACTGTAATGCTGAACTAATTTTTCATCCTAAAGTTTTATTTATGATTAGAGCACTTTTGTATCGTTATTTCTAAAATGAACTTCGTAAATTTTATTAAATTACAAGTCGGAAATTGTTTGCATACTTCGCTATTATTTATTTTCACTGGTCTTCTAGCAGTATTTATCAATCAACCTATTACATGCCGATTTATTGAATGTGTTAGGTAAACTAAACGAATTGCAGCATAGTTATTTAAAATATATTTATTCTTAACATATTTCTGAAGCGATATAAATATTTTGAAGCTATTATTTATACATAACAAGTCGGAAATTGTACGTCAAATGACTTTGTACTATAACTAGCTTTATAAATATTCAGATTTTGGTGCAATAACTGTTGCACTTTTATGCAAAATTGCATAAATACAACATTTTTACAAACATTTTTACGATTATCAACATTTTTAAGACATTTAATTCAGTAATACGGAAATAATAAGACTCCATCTTAAGTAGAACGTAATCATCATGGCAACTTAGAATCATTACCTATCATGGTATATCAGTGAACTAATTATGTATAATAGGGTTTAATCGAATGAAGAAAACTTTTAGTAACATTTTTTAAACTTTTGATTAGATTTTCATAAAATTTTAAATGACTCGACAAAACGCTTCAACGATTATGTATATTAAATTTCAAACCATTCGGTTGTGTAGTTTTTGCACTGCTATATGCGAACAGACGGATGGACCAGACAGCGACTATAGGTGCTGCTTATTTATATAATTACGAACACACCTAGAAATGCATTCTGGAAATTTCTCAAATAACTTTAAAGAGAGGTGTACAGTTTTAAATAATACAAGCAAATTTAGAATGAGAGACTTAACATTGAGCCAATATGAACAATATCCAAAATTAACTGTTCCAAAGCTTGTTCATAAAATATTCAACAAAAACGAGACATTATGCTTTACGCATGGATTACGTAACGCTTTCAAAAATGTAGCTATTTAAATTAAATAATTTTCTATTAATACATTCTAATTTAAAATCTCCATTTTCTAAAAACTTTTTTGCAGTTGTATAAATTACCGAATAAGAAAATTGCCTTTCAATGTTCGTTAGATAAAAAAATTTCTGTTTGCACTCTGAACAATTTATCAAGAACTGTGTAAATTATAAACTAAGTAAATTATCTTTCAAAAAGATGTTGCTTAGAAATAAATTACAGTTACCTTTCACGCACTTTATTAGCTATATTTTTACGAGACGATAAATAAAACCTGATCTAATAATTGAATGCGCTATAAAATGTCCTGACGGCAATTGTTGGAGAAACAATTTATAAACGGAGTTTTATCTAATTTAGGGTAGTTACCATGGATGCCAACATCTCTTAATTATTTCGGAGTCTATACCCAGACAAACATGTTTTAAACCGGAAAATAAATACAGTAGAACCTCGATTATCCGAAGTAACTGGGACCGACCGCCTTTCGGAAAATCGAAATTTTCGGATGATCGAGAATGCTTCAATTTAAAGATTAAGGACAAATATATACGCTATTTCTTATTATGGTAACAAGTACTTAATAAAAATGAAGCAATAGCAAAATAAAAACTAGAATAAATTACTTGCATTTTAATTTTGAAAGTAAGCACTTTTTACATATTTCAGAAGAGTTTGAAACAAGGTTTTGTTTGTCTCAGTTTTGATTGGCTTCGCTTTGCAGCTCTATCACGAAGTACTGATTCTTGAGTGAGTGAATAACTGCAACAATTGTCTTTCACATGTGTCGCTGACTAATACGAGTGAGAAGCAGAACAATTGTTTGGCACATCCCGAATTCTTTTCTCACTGCTTATTCCCCCACAATACACTTTTAATTTTTTAATTAATCTCTCGGCGAACAGAAAAAAAAAGTACCTGCTAGACCGCATTCACACATTGCTGTTCTACCTCCTCCTACTGTGCTCTAGTTTACGCCGCAGCTTATAGGAGCTCAAGTTAAATTCAAAGGAATTTTAAGAAAGAGGATCCCAAATACTTATCTGTACTTGTGGCTCGGAAAGGACGGCTTGCACACAAAGAATGCGATAGTAAAAATAAAAAAGCTTTAAAAATAGATTTCGGTTAACCGAGAGTTTCGGTTAAAAAGTTTCGGATAAAAGAGGTTTTACTGTATTAGGAAATGTGTCTTATTTCTATTATGTACATTTTAGATTTCATTCTGAAATGTTTAATTAAATAAATTTCCCGGTTGAAAACATGGTCGTCCTGAATTAGACTCTGGAATAATTAAGAAATGTTGGCATCTATGTAGTTACCCATAAAAATGTATCCTGGACATTAAATAACTTGAATAACTTTTATCTAATATCTTAAATACTACTATATATACTAATATATAGTAAGTATAGCATAGTAAATATAGCATAATATATTAATATCTTAAATAACTTTTAAGAGAGGTACAGAGTTTTAACCGTTTTACTTATATGCAGCATACCCAAAAGTTAATGTCACATATACAGGGGCTTTAAAAGACGGTTTTATTTATTGCTGCTATCTCCACAACTAGTGTTGGCATATGTCAAGCGTAAACCGGGCTCCAACTGCTTCGGACACCACTAATTTCTTACAGTTTATTTCGCCATCTTTAATCGCAGATTATTCTGTCATTAGATAAGGCGAAGAAAATTACATTAAAATACTGGTGTCCAGAGCATCTGGAGCTCAATTTACACGGGACACATGGCAACACTATTCCCAACAACACAGCAGTTAATATAAATTATTCATAGAATCATCAACATACGGCGATACTGAGTTAATTTATCATGCCAAAGATTTATGCAACATTTGAGCAGTTTCGCATCGTTATTGCTAAAATTAACTTCCTAAATTTTGTAGAATTAAAAAATCTAGAGGCGTCCAAAAATAGATTTTTTACAAATGTAAATTAATATACTTAAAATTTTTGCATTATAAAATTCACAGTACTTATGAGAGGTAATTATCTGCTTATTCAGTTGTGAAAAAAATACTTTTTAGTCAATATATATTTTTGTTGTTGTTGTTTTCTACGTGTTTAAAATGGCGTACTCTAACATATCAGTAAATATTTTTAAAATTGGAATTGTTGATACAGAAAGGGTTAAGCAGTGCAAGACAATTTAGACTTTAAATTGAACAATATTAAGCATATATAAGCAATATACCAAATTAAACGTTCCAGGTAAAATTCTAAACAAAAACAAAATATCATGCATCCCGCTTAAATTGCGAAATTCTTCCCAAAAGTTGGGTATTTAAATAATTTTGTTTTATTCCACATGAATTTAAAAATTCCATTTTCTTAAAACACTGTAAAAAAATTATGTAACGTTACTCGAAAAAACTGATGGCAGCATGCTGCCACTAATTTTATGGAGTAATATTTTTCACTTATATAAGGGTGTAATTTAAACTGATATAACTGGTGTAATATTACACATTAGTGTAACGTAACACCGGTTATATCGGTTAAAATACTTCATAAAATTGGAGGCAGCAAGGCTGCCACCAATTTTATAGAGCAACGTTACACATAGTCTAAGAGCTGTTAAACATTTTAGGGAAGGTATTTGAGGCACCCTGAAAATTTGTGCAACACTTCCTTTATAATGGCTGAATACAAAATCGAATGTCTGGCTGAAGGATCGTGGCCCAAAAACTGTGCCAGACACGTGTCAAGTGCCATTTTTTTGACTACCCAAAAAAAAAGATATTTGAGGCACGCTGAGATTGAGACAGAATAATATTTATACTTAGAAAAAAATATTTTGAAAACGATAAACACTTTAGTCGGCCCAAAAACTGTGCCAGACACGTGTCAAGTGCCAAATGGCACTTGACACGTGTCTGGCACAGTTTTTGGGCCACGATCCTTCAGCCAGACATTCGATTTTGTATTCAGGCATTACAAAAGAAGTGTTGCACAAATTTTCAGGGTGCCTCAAATACCTACTCAAAAATGTTCAACAGCTCTCCTACTAACAAATATTTTATAGTGAACGTTTGCTGAGCCGTATAAATTACCTGAGAAAGAAATTGCCTTTACATGGTTCCTTACAAAATATCACTGTTGTTATCTCGCACACCTGTCAAGAGATGTCTTCCGAAAGCTGATTCAACATTGTAAAAATAATTCAAGTATTTGCAGAAAAGTCTCTCACCAGTAACTACTGTAAATAAAATAAAACTACCTTAACGTGTGTAACTCTGCTTATTTATATTAAGCATCCAATGTCTGTCAGGAGCAAGTTAATTACGCTTTGAAATAATCGATTAGTTTTCATAAAGTGTCTTTTGCTGACACATGTAATGAAATGTAGGAAAATTAAGGGGGCACAGGACTTTTAAACTTTCAAAAAATCAGTTTACAGATTTTTTTTTTATTCTGAATTTTAAAAAATTATCAACAATATGCAAAAAACCCCATTCAAAAATCTACATTATTTCTTGAGTTATATCCATCTATAGACGGTTAGTGCAATTGAAAGTCCATTGATATTGAAACTTTAAAACGCGTTTTCTCTGATTTGTAAATTTGGAGTTTGTGTACACTGTTACTTTCAAACTATACACGCTACAGCTTTAAAATATTTACCAAATATGCATTTCTTTATAGTCTTCATGCTGAAATAAAAAAAAATTACATATTTTGGTTATTTATTTTTTTGTACTTGAAAAAAAATTTCAAAAATTTCAGGTTTTTTTCTGTTAAAATTAAGTTTTAAACAAAACTTTGTGTATATATTTTGGTTTTATTACAGAAATCTGTGTGTTATGATTCTATTTTTTTTAATTGTTTTTTACATGCATGATTTAGAGTTTTATCATGCGCGCAGAAAACGTTTTTAATTCAAGCATTAGTGAGATGATTTTTTAAATTTAAATTTAAATATTAAGTTTGCATATACAACATTTATTTTTTGGATAATGTAGCTAAGAATATGTACTTTATAGGCATAAATGGGGGAAAAAATCCTTAATTGCATATTATTTGTGTTTTGGTACTTTGAAAAAGGCGGCGTTGTTGACAGTTTCGACATAGAGAGAGATTGGACTTTAAAGAAATGTCCGCCATTTCCGTTACAAAGTGGATGGAACGCTGTACAACGCAATGCGTTTTTATCAGCGTCTAACACTTTTTATTCTATTAAAATTATGAAAATGTAATTTTATATGCCTTCAAAGTGTCTTTCGGAACATAAATATAAGCACATTTCCATTTTAATGAGTAAGAATTCTCAGAAAATGCATATTTTTTACTCAGCTGTTTTACGCTACGCAGCAGTGTCATTTACTTAGTTATCGGATTTTGATTTATTTATAGAATTTGTTTTTCATATTTTTTATTTGTTTTTTTTTAACAGCAGTGCCCCTATTTATTTTTTTCTTCTAAAATTTCATTTAATGTTTTTATAACTCATTGTAATACTATATATTTACCAGACTTCTGTATTTAAAAAGAATATCAAACAGAAGTAGCAGTACGTAGAAATTTATCATAAAATATTTTCAGCGCACATATTAAATTAACTTTGAATCACATACATAGTTAAATAGGAGTGGTATATGATATGTTCAAATTTTATTGTTTCTGAAATTATCAATGCGAAGATGGTGAAAATTATAATAATTGCTGTTGTTTAAAATGCGTACTAAGTTGTATATAGTTTTTAAAAAATGAATTCTATAGTTCATTTCTCTCTGATTATTTTCTCAAATATTGCGAAGTTAAAATAAAGTACTTAGATGCTCAATCTTCCTCTACCCACTATTTTAATTAGTAAAAAAAAAATAGAGTAAAAAAATGCATTTTCTGAGAATTCTTATTCATTAAAATGGAAATGTGCTCATATTTATGTTCTGAAAGACTCTTTAAAGGCATATAAAATGAAATTTTCATAATTTTAATAGAATAAAAAGTGTTAGACGCTGATGAAAATGCATTGCGTTGTACGGCGTTCCATCTACTTTGTAACGAAAATGGCGGACATTTCGTCAATGTCCAATCTCTCTCTAATGTAGGATCTCTATTTCGATAAACTCAAAAATCTTGTGCCCCCTTAAAGTATGTCCCTACCTTCGGGCACTTTTTTGAAAAATATGAAATTTTTATCAAACACATGTGTTTTCATAGTTAAAACGGGGAATAAAACTATGAAATCATATAAATTTTTTGTACAAATTTTACTTAACTTTTCAAATTTAGGCAATACTTAGTCAAATTATAGTACAGAAAATGCGTTTATGCCAAGCCTTCTGCAACGAAATCTATTCAATATAATATTTCACCTTTTTTTCCAACAATATATTAGCAAACCACTTACTTGTGTTATGAAGCAAAAGATTTGCAATACCTCTTAAACTTACTAACATATACCAAATTTTGTATACAAAATATGATATTTGAAAAAAAATGTGTATTTTTCAATAACAATAGCTCTTAAATTAATATATACAAAGTTAAAAGCTATATTTTGCATCATAACATACCGACAGATGAGCAGAACCTTGTTACAAAATTTTATTTCAATATCTTAAAAACTTTTTAAGAAATGAGGTTACACAATGCAGAACGCAGTTTTCCAGAAAACACAAATTAAGATTTTGATATAGCACACAAAATTATGTATAAAATTTACAACTTTAGAATCCATAATATTTGTAGGTGTTTATGTATTTGTGTATATATTATATATTATATATTTGCGTATTAAAATGTATTGTTTATCTTTCTGTGGCTCTTTAAACGGTCACTTTCCGGTTTCAGAAAGTTCATTTCCGGTTTATATTTTGGGCTATAACTTTGATAACTTTGATTCCAATTTATCGCTGAACCAAAAGTAAGGCATTTTAAGAATCCTAAATGTTTGAACGTTAATTTAATATAATTAAAAAAAAAAATGAAATTTTTCGCAAAAACAGCGATTTTAGGGTAGGCATATACCTTAAAGTAATTTATCTCTAAACAACATCATTTTGAAAGACAATTCGCTTTGCATGTAATTTAAAAAGCTCTTAATAATATCACAGTTGTTAACTTCTAAGGTTATTGACCACCAGTAATTTCGAAATTACTTAATCGCAAAAATTTCGTTTACCAAGCGATTTCGATACGTTATATTACTTAATTGATGACTGTCAGATAATTTTAACACTTCGTTTATCCATAGCTGCCAACATCTTACGCTTTGTTGTACCACATAAATTTTATAAAAAATTTTACCTTTTTAAATTGCCGTAATCGGCCGATTAAACAAGGCAAAAAATTTCTATTAAATTTTTGTGGTACAAAAAAGCGGAAGAGTTGGCAGCTATGGTTTATCGCATGTGTTCTCCGTGATACAAGCGGCCATTTTCTTTTTGAAAGGTTTAAACAAAGTAGATTCGGAATCTATGGCTATCTCTACCTTGTTCCCACCGGTATTAAATTTTCACCCGCGGCAGTTGCTCTCAAACTAATTAGTGCATTCAAAACTTACAAGAGGAAAAATGGCCGTTGGTATCACAGAGATCTAAATGCGACTAATGCACCAAAATTTACTGATGTGTATATTATTATCCCATCCGCTTAAAAAAACTACATTTCATCAATTCTCAGAATGTTTTGATTTGTACGTACGGTCGAAGAAAAAAAACAGTAAACACCCCCTACTAACTCTGCAACAGATTATCGTACAAGAAAGTTACTGATACCAAAGGATTAGAAATAAGTCTACTTTTAAATCATGCATATAAAATTTGCTTAGGAGGGCATTTACATGTTAAAATCACCCCAAAATTTGCAATGGCAACACCCAATATTGACAAGATATTTTAAATCTCCCGTTCAAATTATGTATAGACACCAAATTTCAAGCTATTTGTATGACAAGTTTTTTAACTATAAACAATCAAATTTAGTGCTTCTAATGTTAAATTACATCATATTTTTATTAATATCTCATGGAATTATAATCCAAATGTGATAATTTTTGTGTGATTATAATACTAAAAAACCCAAACATAAATAGATTGAATTTGTAATTTTAAAAATTTTATAATATGAATTACGAATTATGAAATTAATATTCGAAGAAAAACAGGAATTGCAACCTGCAAATTTTTTGATAGATTTATGTTCATTATGCCCTGCTTTATGCTTCTCAACTTCAATTTTTTTTTTCCAAGTAGTTTCTGAATTATGATTCAAAAACGTCAAAATGGTGGTTTAAGAGGCCTTCTATGACTTGCAATAAAGCATAATTTGAAAAATATATGTTTTACTTTTTATATTGAAACACTAGGTCTGGCAATAATCGAAACATATTAAGCGAGTGAAATGTTCATATTGGCAAGAAGCAATGCATTAACAGAAGTGACACAGTCATTCTGTAGCATTTCAACAATCTAGTACCGAACTTTAATTTGGATACAACCTCTAAAATAAGCCCATTTAAAATAATTAATTTCTATGAAACTAATCGCACGAATTTCGTGAATATTTGTAGTTAGGCTAATTGTGTGTGTGTGTGTGTGTGAAGGGTGTAAAATTTATTTATGGTGTCTAACTTGGGTATTGCTATTGGAAAAAAAGTAAAATTTGAGATTGTTTTGATATGTAGATGCTCCTTGAGCAAATTTTATATACATCATTTAAAGGTAGACTGTATTTCCAATCATTTGATACTAGTAACTTTCTTCTACAATAATTTGTTGCAGAGTTTGTTTGTAGGGGGTGTTTACTATTTTCCCACGACTGTACGTCCTGCAAATAGTAAACGTCTATTAACCCTTTCAGGGGCAAGGCACTTCTCTTAGTAAAATACTGAAATGAATGAATGACACCGGAATTTACAAACAAATTCACTTGAAAATAAGTAAAAGCTTTTATTCACGTACATGATAATACGAAAACTTTCAAACCAAAATTCTAGTGCCAATGTCTCATTTAAGAATTAAAATTAGGTGGTCCAAAAATGAACCACCGCCCTTGAAGAAGTTAAGGTGTCTTACCTTGTGCTACTCATTGAAATTATGTGGTTATTTTCTGTAAATAACTCCTAAGATAGTATAGACGCTTTTCCACAATACTGGTAAAGAGTAAAAACTGGCCTAAAACTTTATAGAAACAGCAAGTACGAGTAATACATCGAAATAAATGACCCAACTCTCCTGTGTAAAATATCAAATGCAGAATTCCCACTGACGACTGTTTTTATGATCTATTTACACTACTATTTTTTAAAAATAAATTTTGTGGCTTGTTTATCTTGCAGATGTTGGCAAAGTTCGAGACTGAATTTTTAAAAAATCGCTAATAGTAGTCATGTAAATTATAAATAAAATCCTGTTTTACGCATAAATTGTGGCATTCTTTCGAACATTTAAGTATACGAATTCTAATGTATCTAGATAAAAGCACTATTATAAATTCTAAATATCTCTAAGAATACCTTCTAATTTACAAGATTTTATTTTATCATAGCTTAATAAGAGCTTTTAAAACTACAGACCAAGTAACTTATCTTCCAAAATGATGTTCTTCAGAGATAAATTATTTTTTCTGTCATGCACTCCTTAGCCTACCTTGTGAAAAGTGCTTTACGAAAATTTATCCAATATTTCAATGCGTTATTAAATTTCCCTGACAGTAATTCATTAATTTACTTGAGTTACTTTGTATACAGAATTTTATGTTAGTTACTCGATGAAAATTACTTCTAGAAATTTTTGCAATATTTTTACAATAAAGAATTTTTAAACAAGATTGATAAATTGGAACCAAAAATTTTATATAAGCTAATAACTATGAGTATTAAACTAAAATAAGCTTATAAAACAGGCGTGCTAACGGCTGTTTTCGTGGCTAAATAAGTAAAATCAATTGCACATTTCAAAATCCGCTTGTATAAAATGGTTAAATAAAAAATCTCGCTGCTTACCGGTCTTTTATAACAACGCTATACGCATTATTCTTATTTTACAACTTTTTAAATGACAACTAAGATGGTGAATCAGCGACGCGTTATAAAGAAAAAAAATACTACATCTTATCCTAAACTTAGGTTATCGCTTTTTATGTATAAATAATACCTTCAATATATTTTTTCATTTCAGAAATATTTTAAGAATAATTATATTTGTAAAAACTATGCAGCAGTTTACTGGATTTTACTCGCAATTTCAATAAACTGTCGCTTTAGTTGACTAACAGTAACTCCTAGAAAGCCAGCTAAAAGATAGAATAACGAATGCGCATCTAAGTGTTACCATAAATCTCTTTTTAGGAATGCTTGTCGGGATCAATATGGTAATTGGACAATCAACGTAAGAAATGCTTTCAATCATTTTTACTATCTTTATTTGCCACATTTTTATTCTGAAGAAAATTGTTATAAAATTACTAATTATAAGTCTTTAGTACAGTAGAGCCTCGGTTATCCGAAGTAATTGGGACCGATCCTCTTTCAGAAAATCGAAATTTTCGGATAATCGAGAATGCTTCAATTTAAGATTAACGAGAAATGTATGCAATATTTCTTATTATGGTAGCAAGCGCTTAATAAAAATAAAGCAATAGCAAAATAGAAACAAGAATAAATTGCCTGAATTTTAATTTTGAAATTAAGTTCCTTTTAATTTTATCACAAGAATTTGAAAAAAATGTTTTGTTTGTTGCAGTTTCGACTGCAGCTTTGAAGCTCTATCACGGAGTTTTTGAATATTATTAGTTCACCAGGATCACAGTCTTTCTGCTGCTCCAGCCATGCCGAACCTTTTGCAAAACATTCAAAAGTTTCAGAATTGCTAATTTGTTCGTTTTCTTCTTTTCACTCCGCAGCTTACGGGAGCTCAAGTTAAATTCAAAGGAAATCTAAGAAAAAGGATATTTATTATAAGGAAAATATTTATATGTACTCGTAATTCGGAAAGGACCGCTTGCACAGAAGGAATATGATAGTTAAAACAAAAAAAAAAAAAAAAGATTTCAAAATGAATTTTGCACACAAGGAATGTGATAGTTAAAAAAAAAAAAAAGCTTTAAAATGGATTTCGGTTAAAAGAGTTTTGGATAAAAGAGGTTCTACTGTACTTTAAAAAAATAGTTAAGTTTGAGTTTGGTGCAGTGATTTTCGAAAAAATGTTCTCTTTTAAAAATATGCATATATTCCGAACTAATACAATGAAACTTTTAAAAACGGAAAATCTGTAAACCTATCTTAAATTGAAAATTTCATACTCTCGTCAAAAATATCGAATACATCATAAATATAATTTTTTTCCGTATGCGTAAAGTGTTACTACAGTGGACAATTTGAATCCACAAAAAAATGCCGCAACACAACAATCAATGCTCTGCCTATGTTAGTTTTTGAAGCATTTGATTGACTGTTCCGGGCAAGACCTTTCCTTCGTCAGTTTTCCAAGCATTTCGTTGCTATTTCGGGCGACATTGTTCGGGCTTAAATAAACGGAACGCTCTAGGCTACAAAACTGCTCTAACAATAATAAGTAAAGTTGCTTCTTTTTCGATCAACTCTTTTTGGAGTCATAGATTAACACTAAAACGGCGATGAGGGGTCATTTCGACCGTCATCAACTGTATACATGTCAATTCAAACCAGAAATTTCTTCAGCAAATAAATGAAAGATGAACTGTACAAAAATAATTTAAATAAGTAAATTGAATAGTTTTAAATAAAAATTCTGGTATTAAATATTTTTATAAAACTTGAGTAAAATTTCCCGCGTTCTAGTGTTAACATCTAGTCGTCTGAAAGTAGCGGCAACTTTGACTCTTCGTGTAATAACACTTTTACAATCTTCCGAATTAGCTGTCCTAGCAAGTTTTGCTGTATTTTAAAACTGATATTTGAAATTTTTCATTGCTAGTTAAACAGTAACATCAGACAAAGTAATCAGAAAAAATATTAGAAAGACACTTAGTGTATGCTTATTTCTATATCCTCTTTTTCTTTCCGTATTTCTGTACTATGAAAATTGACAGCGGCGTATTTTAAAATTTGAGATTCTATTAGTTGCTATGAGAGGTGCCCAAATGAAAAGTGGACACAGAGTGTAAAAGTAAGTATTTTATTGCAACTCTAAAAATAATCATCGTATTTGCTGAGGCATTTGTGCGATCGTATCACCAGCAGGTCGATACCTCTGGCGTAGAGCTATTGCAGCTCATCTCGGAAGAATGTTCGTACCCCATTCTTCACTTCGTTGTCCGAAGTGATGTTGTATGCACTGTCCCTTTACTCAACCCCGTTTGTTCCGAATTGTCACGGATCGTCACTCGTCTGTCCTTTTTAATTATCTCATCGACAACGGCGATTAATGCAGCGATGGCATCGTGGACCTGGCCTAGTATGAGTGCATCCTTGACTGTCTGTCTGTCTTGTCTGAAAATCTTGCACCAGTTGTTCACAGCTGCATGTCCTAAACAGTGTGGAACAAACTGGGAAAATGAGGAAATGATAAATGCACTTGCAGCGAACGCGGCGATGTTAAGCACTATCTCTTTGATAGCTGCTGTGTTTCGGCGGAAAGGTTTGAAGTGATTAGAAATAGGACTATAGAATGGAATGTTAGAAATATTCTTCTGCCCCATAAAAATTACAAAAAACTATGTACCATTTATAATGATCTAAATGCAAACTTCTCGTTTATTAGATACAAGTCCTGATGCTTTGACTGATATTTATAGTCAAGACTTTAAATTTTAGTTCCTGGACTTTACTCACGAACTTGTGCTTTTATTTACGAACTTCTGATTTTTATCTTAAGTCTGATTTTATACCTGAACTTCGTTGACTTTAAGGTGAAATTTTATTAACAGGACTAATGCATGGCTTAGCGTATACTGGTACAGTTTATTTTCCTGTTTGATGAAGTTTTCATCAAGACGTGTATATCATATTTTAACTACACAAGTATTGTATATTTTATGTTCATTCTGACAGTGTTCAGTTGGTTATTTTTATTAGCAGATAATTGTTATACTGTAATTGTCTATAAAAGTTTGTTATAATTTAGTTTTACTAACAGACAGACATTTGTTAGATTGTGAATTGCCTTTAACAGTTGTTATCAAGATCTTTTTATATTTATTTATTTTTGGTACTGGGGCACATTTGCTTTGTATTACTTAGTTAAATTAGGATCTGTTACTTTTCCGGGCCGGTTGCCTTAGTTTGAGTTTCGATGGTTAGTAGTGGGGAACTTCCACCGGGGAGTTAACACCTATGCCAAATTTTGGTGGGTACCCCGGTAGGTGATCTTGTCCTCTTGTTCTAAACAGTGTTCACCATAAACGTGCTTGATTCTGCAAAAAATGTCTGCGTCCGTTGCCCTTTCAGCCACCAAAAAACGCACTACACCTCACTGTTCGACTCTAGATGCTACCATTATGTTAATCTTATATTTTAGCCTTCAGTTACGCACACAACTTCTTTCCAAACAACGCAACTTTGTCTAATGCGCCACTAACCCTGCGCGAATCCAAAATCAAATGAAAAACCATTTCGGCAACATTGATAACCCCGCTACGTCAGCTATCCACTTTTCAATTGGGCAGCCCTTAAATATTAAGCTGAGATGCGAGTGCATGAAATTAACTTTATTTAGCATGAATTCACTTTAGTCAGAGAAAGAATGATCTCTTGGTTCATTTACAGAAAGAAAAATAATTCTCAAGTGTATTATGAAGATGAAAGGAGTTTTTAAGCTTCCTGGAGAAAAAATATTGTAAAGGTTAAGCTTTAATCATCTGAAAGGGTAAAAAAGAATCTTATTGTTTTTACACTCTCTTATTTAACATGTTCACGTCGGCGCCGATATTCATGTTTTTCGCTGTGAGACGGTGCTCAAATTCATATTTCGCTTCATCTGGTGGCGCGGTACTTTAGCTTACTCAGACACTGTATGTAATGACGCGCCCCTCTCATATTTATTAAATTGAACTCGAATATAACAAGCCGAGTTGATTCTGAATGTCTGAAAGTTCGTAAGGAGTAAGCAAATTACTTATAGACATGATTTTATAAACTACATATGTACAAATTTAATATAAAATGTCTTACAATCTAAAGAAATATGGACAACATGATGCAAATGCATTTCTGAAAGGTAGAAGTCCATGCCCTTAGTCAATGATATTTTTTTAATGAAAACGAGAATTCTCGTTTCCCAACGTGAATGTATTAAGTTTATAATAATGAATTGTTTTTACTACTGAATTTTCGAATATTCAAGTGTGACCCCACCTGTAGTTCAAGCCGTCTATAGCGTACTCGAGTGTGACCTACCTGTGGTACACGCTTCCTATGGAACATTCGAGTTGGACCCGCCGGTGATGCACGCCGCCTGATGCGACAGTCAAGCATGACCCACCAGTGATGCACGTCGCCTGATGGGACAGTCGAGCGTGACCCATCGGTGATGTACGATTGCGTGAACGTGTTAAATATTAGTTATAGATTTCATGTAAAGAAATAGCAGTTCGAAAAACCTGAAGAAAAATGAAGTATGTCGCAGAAAGAAAAAAACATAATTGAAAGATTTAGATCTGAAAGAGAATTATTATTAAAAACTCCAAAACAACAACAAGAGAAAAAAAAAAGCAATTTAACAAATTACAACGACCGTTTGGAAAATGATTTTTTCAAAGACTAAAATTTAAGACATAAAAAATCGCACCGAATTGATCATACATTACGTAAGCCATGAATTAAACATTAATAGTGTTATTACACGTAAAAATTGCAAGCGACAAAAATCGTCTGCGACTCGTCAGATTTCCTGAAACTGACGTATTATCCACATGAAACTTACGTTTTATCCAAGCATTTCATTGGCTGTTCGAGAAAAGGCTTTTCCATAGTAGAAATCTGACGACCAATTTTAAATGAAATTTCTTTCTTAAACTTCTAAACTTCCCACACTATTACTTTTTACACCGTCGTATAGAGAAAAAATGTACTTTTAAATGCAATTTGTTTGAGAGCTGTATCTCAATTTGTTTCTGAGTTATTAATTTTTTTTTGTAGTTTTTATTCCTTTTTTGTCATAGTGGCAACAGAAGTATCCATCTCTGTTGAAAGTAAAGGGAAATACAGATTACTGTATAGACCAATCAGAAAACGAATAAAATGCAGATTCAACCAATAAAACGCCTCAGATATATGTTTGATTTCCTACCCTGACAGAGAACAATGACCATTTTTCTAAATGGTTAAAAATAGTAATATAGGAAATAGAAGAAGAAGATTTTTTAAGGGTGCTTGCTGTAGCCGCTACCATAACTTAACAGGTGTTGATAAGCTCTTATTGAGCGATTTTATATAATTTTACATGACATGTGGTACCTTTAAGCATTACTAATCATGACACTAAAATCTCAATAAAATTATAGAGCAGCTGAAATTCACCCTGAAGTTTCAGGCATTTATACGGTAACCGAATGTACAAACAATAAAAGAAGCAAACAACGAAAAATGATAGTGATTCACTTTATGATAACATTGTTAGCTATGGCAGTATGTAATAAATTGATTACTATTTCTTTAACACAAGAAAGCTCTTCTTATTAAAAATAAGTATGTACTACATTTTTAAAAATTTGCACTGAGCACAATAACACTACGCAAATGTCAACGTATGAAAATCACAAAACATCTTTTTATTATGATTATGAAGATGCAATAACAATACCTTAAATTGTACAATTTAATAATTAACCCCTTCGCGACGGGAACCTTTTACGAAATGTTTATTACTTTGCTACCGGTTTTAAAAAACAGAAGTTTGTGCCTATTCAAATCGGGAAAACGCTCTGATTAAATAAGGCAAATTTTACAGTAAAATTTTACTGGTGAGGATAAACGAGGATTCTTAGGCCTATTTCCGGCACGTATACGTGTCGCTCGTCCCCAAGGGGTTAAAGATATATTTTTTCATAATACAGAACCATTTTATCTCTAGTAAGATTAGTTTTATTACTTTAATATCGATGATTTTCATAAATTGAATTTTGACCAGCTAAATGCGCAAAATCTTACACTGTGTGTCATGCTAATTATACTTGTAACGATACGTTATCTTACATCATTCCAAAAATTTGGTATAGTATTCTGAGAATAACATGAGCACCCCTAACTTTTGTAGTGTTTTGGAACAGCCCGACAGCATAGCCTGACCCCCTTTGATGGCCATGGCATCATTTTCACCATCAGAGCCATTCATCCCTTCCAAGATTAGAGCGCCATTTAAGGCTATTCTCAAATCCAGAGGGGCAACTTTAAGACACAAATTTTAATTCATTTTTGTTCGTAAGCGCATGAAATTGGCAGGTGTTGTTACTAAGAAACTATGTAATAGAAAGACGCTTTCCATTTTTAAATGAACGTAAAAGGTCTCTTAGAAAATACCGTCAAAGTTGGCGTTTTAAACCGAATTCCTGGATGAAACAAAAAAAAACATTCCAAGAGAGGAGAAAAATCGGTTGTCACGTGACGCAAAATCACTTATAACTCGATAAATAATTTATTTATCGAAAAACATAAAACTCATTTCGATTCCAAATCGCTTCAATAGTCAACCCAGCCAAATGTGTGCCTTTACGTTAAGAAATGAGTTAGTAAATGTGTCAGAAAGTTTTGGACCTTTTGAGCAATGCACTTTAGACCCTCCTTAAGAATGCTTTATAGATTAAAAAACAAAAAATCGATTGTATAATATACTCAAAAGATATTTTCGTTATTAAAAAGGGGTAAAATGAGAAATGAATTATTTTTGTGTTGTTAGAATGAATATTATTAGTGTGAACAATTCTGAGAAAAAAAAATAAGTAATAAGATTAATTGTGGAGCTTTCTTACTTTCGTTCTATAAGTTTTGGACTTTTTGGGCATTGCACTTTGGAACTGCCTTAAGAATGCATTATAGAGTAAAAAACAAAGAATCAATTCTATAATATACACAAAGGACATTTTCTTTATTAAAAAGGGGGAAATGAGAAATAAATAATTTTTGGGTTTTTAGAATGAATATTATTAAAGTGTGAACAATTATGAAAGAAAAAAGATAAATTAAGTAATAAGATTAATTGTGGAGTTTTCTTTCTTTCGTTCTATAGGTTTCGGACTTTTTGAGCAGTGCACTTTAGAACCGCCTTAAGAATGCATGATAGAGTAAAAACTAAAAATCCATTGTATACTATACAAAAAAGGCATTTTCTTTATTAAAAAGGGGCGAAATAAGAAATAAATTATTTTTGGGTTGTTAGAATGAATATTATTAAATGGTGAGCAATTATGAAAAAAAAAGAAATAAGATTAATTGTGGAGTTTTCTTTCTTTCCTTCTATAGGTTTCGTACTTTTTGAGCAGTGCACTTTAGAACCGCCTTAAGATTGCATGATTGAATAAAAACTAAAAATCCATTGTATAATATACACAAAAAGCATTTTCTTTATTAAAAAGGGGCGCAATGAGAAATAAATTATTTTTGGGTTGTTAGAATGAACATTATTAAAGTGTGAACAATTATGAAAAAAAAAAGAAAAAAAGAAACAAACAAACAAAAATTAAATAATAAGATTAATTGCGGAGTTTTCTTTCTTTCGCTCTATAAGTTTCGGACTTTTTGAGCATTGCACTTTTGAACAGCTTTAAGAATGCATTATAGAGTAAAAAACAAAAAATCCATTCTATAATATACACAAAGAACATTCTTTTTTAGTAAAAATGAGGAATGAGAAATAAATTAATTTTGGGTTGTTAGAATGAATGTTATTAAAGTGTGAACAGTTATAAAAAAAAAAAAAAAGAAAAGAAAAGAAAATTTAAGTAATAAGATTAATTGTGGAGTTTTGTTTCTTTCGTTCTATACGTTTCGGACTTTTTGAGCAGTGCACTTTAGAACCGCCTTAAGAATGCATGATAGAGTAAAAACTAAAAATTCATAGTATAATATACACAAAAGGCATTTTCTTTATTAAAAAGGGGCGAAATGAGAAATAAATTATTTTTGCGGTGTTAGAATGAATATTATTAAGGTGTGAACAATTATGAAAAAAAAAAAAAAAAGAAAAGAAAAGAAAAAAAGAAAAAAAAAGAAAGAAAGAAAATTAAGTAATAAGATTAATTGTGGAGTTTTCTTTCTTTCCTTCTATACGTTTCGGACTTTTTGAGCAGTGCACTTTAGAACCGCCTTAAGAATGCATGATAGAATAAAAACTAAAAAATCCATTGTATAATCTACACAAAAGGCATTTTCTTTATCAAAAAGGGGCAAAATGAGAAATAAATTATTTTTGGGTTGTTAGAATGAATATTATTAAAGTGTGAAGAATTATGAAAAAAAAAAGAAAAAAGAAAGAAAGAAAAATTAAGTAATAAGATTAATTGTGGAGTTTTCTTTCTTTCGCTCTATAAGTTTCGGACTTTTTGAGCATTGCACTTTTGAACCGCCTTAAGAATGCATTATAGAGTAAAAAACAAAAAATCCATTCTATAATATACACAAAGGACATTCTTTTTTTATTGAAAATGGGGAAATGAGAAATAAATTAATTTTGGGTTGTTAGAATGAATGTTATTAAAGTGTGAACAGTTATGAAAAAAAGGGAAAATTAAGTAATAAGATTAATTGTGGAGTTTTCTTTCTTTCGTTCTATAGGTTTCGGACTTTTTGAGCAGTGCACTTTAGTACCGCCTTAAGAATGCATGATAGAGTAAAAACTAAAAATCCATTGTATAATAAACACAAAAGGCATTTTCTTTATTAAAAAGGGGCGAAATGAGAAATAAATTATTTTTGCGGTGTTAGAATGAATATTATTAAGGTGTGAACAATTATGAAAAAAAAAGAAAAGGAAAAAAGAAAAAAAGAAGAAAGAAAGAAAATTAAGTAGTAAGATTAATTGTGGAGTTTTCTTTTTTTCGCTCTACAAGTTTTGGACTTTTTGAGCATTGCACTTTTGAACCGCCTTAAGAATGCATTATAGAGTAAAAAACAAAAAATCCATTCTATAATATACACAAAGGACATTCTTTTTTTTATTAAAAATGGGGAAATGAGAAATAAATTAATTTTGGGTTGTTAGAATGAATGTTATTAAATTGTGAGCAATTATGAAAAAAGAAAAATTAAGTAATAAGATTAATTGTGGGGTTTTCTTTCTTTCGTTCTAGAAGTTTTGGACTTTTTGAGCAATGCACTTTAGAACCGCCTTAAGAATGCATGATAGAGTAAAAAACAAAAATCCATTGTATATATACACAAAAGACATTTTCTTTATTAAAAAGGGGGATGAGAAATAAATTATTTTTGGGTTGTTAGAACAGATATTATTAAAGTGTGAAAAATTATGAAAAAAAAATATTAAGTAATAAGATTAATTGTGGAGTTTTCTTTCTTTCGTTCTGTAAGACACAGCATCATTTATGCATGTAAATAGTACATCATTGCAATTTCTTTCGTTCTCCATTTATTTAACCTACGAATCATCTGGCAACTCTTTTAATTTAGAAAATAAAATCCATGCACTTGAACCGTTTTTCAGTTGTAGAGAATAAAAGTTACTGATTTCTTACTATTTACATTTGTGGCTTAATGCGTTAATTATTAGTTATATCTGAAATCGTCTGTAGTAATATTTTGAATGCAGAAATATTACACAACTACTATTAACTTATATTTGAATCTTTTGTTATTTTTCTCACACCAGTATATTTTTAAAATTACTTTTATTATATGTTTTCGTCAATATTTTATAGTCACAAAAAATTGCTACACATTGTTTCTCGTAAGCTGAGATGTCATCTCGGCTTTGGACATATGTACAGAAAATTCCCAGAACTGTGAAAAATATTAGTGCACAGCCACAGTGATGGTTGTTTCCAGCTTCCAGCATTTCCGCTCTTTGACACAAAAAGTGAATTTGACATTTTTCGTTGATGGGCTAGTTTAAAAGAATTCAGTTTTTATTAGTCTTACAACCGTAAAGTCTTCGTTACATAGGTCCACATACGTGGGCTTCATAATATCTATTTTTAAAATTCCATATTAGGACTATTTGTAATTCCGATTTTATATTTATGTTCATGAACCTTTAAACTTTATAATGAATCTGCTAGACAGTTGCACGAAAACCTGCTTCCTCATAAATTATTCGTTTAAGCAACTGATTTCCTAAAAATGATGGTAAATAGGCGTCCTCGAAAAAATAACTAAATTTCACTATTTTAAATCTCGTTTTTAGATGCAATAAAATTACTTTCTAAAAAGATGGTGTTTCAATATCTGTTTAGTGTAGTTTTTCTTGTAAAATAGTTTTATTGAAAAACTTTATGTTTAATAACACTTTCGTACAGATATATGTACAGTCGTGGAAAAAAAAGTAAACACCCCTACTAACTCCTCAACAAATTATCGAAGAAGAAAGTTACTGGTACCGAGCGATTGGAAATAAAGTTTACTTTTAAATGATGTACATAAAATTTGCTTAGGGTGCCATCTACATATTAAAACGAACCATAACTTTGTTTTGTTTTTTCAATAACAATACACAATTCTGACAGCATAAATGAACTTTACACCCTTCAATTAGTCTAAAAATAAATTTTTATGCAATTCGAACCATAAGTTTCTGAGAAATTAATTATTTTAATACGAGCGCATTTCAAGGGCTGTATCCAAATTAAAATTTGTACTCGATTGTTAACTGAGAGAGCTCCCTTCTTGATCAAGGCACCTTAAGCAGTTCAATTAAGCC
Source organism: Maratus speciosus (assembly GCA_963932465.1). Lineage (NCBI taxonomy): Eukaryota > Metazoa > Arthropoda > Arachnida > Araneae > Salticidae > Maratus > Maratus speciosus. The sequence continues at coordinate 204,046,236 of OZ010798.1, forward strand.
TGTTTGATTACAGGAAAGCATAAGAAATTTCAAAATATTTAGTCACTTCTATCATAGACGGCCCCTTAAACCATCATTTTGCCGTTTTTTAAGTATAATTTGAAAACTACTTGGAAGAAAAATGTGAAATTTTGGATTTCCATAAAGTAGGCCTTAATAAATTTGAATCCATCAAAAAAATTGTAGTTTGCAATTCATAATTTTTTTTAAATATTAATTTTATAATCTATAATTCATATCAGAAAATTATAAAAATTGCAAATTCAACGTATTTATGTTTGGGTATATTGGTATTATTGCTACACCAAAAATTGGGACATTAGGATCATAATTTCAGAAGTTATAAATAAAAATATGAAAATGTAATTTAACATTAGAAGCACTAAATTTTGAATGTTTATAATTCAAAAACTTATCATTCAAATGACTTGAAATTTGGTTTCTATGCATAGTTTGAACCAAAGTTTTGAAATATCTTGTTAAAATTGGGCATTGCTATTGAAAAAAATGAAGTTTGGATTCGTTTTAATATGTAGATGGCCCCCTAAGCAAATTTTATATACGTCATTTGAAAGTAGACTTTATTTCCAATCGTTCGGTACCAGTAACTTTCGTCTATGATAATTTGTTGAGGAGTTAGTAAGGGTGTTTACTTTTTTTTTCCACGACTGTACCTTTGTCCATTTCGGTGAATTTAGTGTAACGTATTAGAACTCTGTTTGTCCAGTTGTATAGTAAGTAATTATGGTTTAAATGCACATGTGTCATTACTATTTTTTTTAATTAGCTAATTTTAAAAGTTATTTTAAAACATTATACAGTAAAAATTTTCAAGTATGAAATTTTTAACAAAATTTTCAAGCCTTTATTTACTTCATGTTTTAAACTTCTTTAATGATTTAGAATATACAGTAATTAAATATTGATATTGTAATTCTTGAACTTTTATCAGAAATTATTTTCCTAGGCATAATGACTCAAGAAGAGACTGACACAATTTTACAGCAGAGTAATATATTTAATAGATGAAGTGATAGTGATGACGAATGGTTTACTCTAAAGTAAAACGATGAAGGCATACATGAATCTATGTCAGATTAAATGGCAAATCTACACTGATAGTTGTTCAAAAACAGCCGAATCAAACAAAATATTTTCTTGGTTAGATCAGTAAATAGCAGTAGAACTGCTGGGTTCGTACGTGTCCTGGAATTTCCAGACTAGGAAATTCTTTGGCACCAATATTTTCTTATGGAAAATCTCTCTTTAAATATGGCAAAATATTAAATTGAAATAGGTTTATTTTTTTATAAAAAATTACTCGTGTTTCACCTTGAAAATAACTGCACCCGTACGAACCCTGGAACTGGTTTGGCTCAACGGAAACTTAACCCCTTCGCGACGGGAGCCTTTTACGAAATGTTTATCACTTTGCTACCGGTTTTAAAAAACAGAAGTTTGTGCCTATTCAAATCGGGAAAATGCTCGGATTAAATAAGACAAATTTTACAGTAAAATTTTACTGGTGAGGATAAACGAGGATCCTTAGGCCTGTTTCCGGCACGTATACGTGTCGCTCGTCCCCAAGGGGTTAAGACGTTGAGTGCCACGATGACTGACACTAAAGCGCTGGAAAATTTACAATGTTTTAAGTAATTTTTAAGAAAATATAATCCTGTAATAAATAAAAGGTAGGTAAATTTTAAATAAATTTTCAGTAATTACTTAAAACAATATATATTTTTTTAGTTTTATATCATATTTTAGACCTCAGCCATAGGTGATGACGCATTTTAAATGGAAAGTTCAGTGTCAGCCACCGGTGGCAGACGTGGCGCCTAACGTATTAAAAGTGACAAAGAACTGAAGAGAGACGGATGGAAAGGATAGATAAACGTACTAAACGATTACAAAATATATTTTTTTTATATGGAAGGATAATAAGGGTGGTTACTTCATGAGTAGGAAGGGAACTAAATGTATCTTGCATAGAAAGGTGTAAAAGAAGAATGGAAAAACATTAGCATTCCTCAATCTGCTGTGTTTCGTATGTATAAGACTTCTCTTAGGGTTCGCACTATTAAGCCACGCCCCATTTTGTAAGGACTCTACCACCAGTATTATCATAAAGATCATTTTTTTCACGATTCATTAGCTAGAAGATAGTTTTATGGGATTACTGGTGGTAGAGTCGTTACAGAATGGAGCGTGGCTTAACAGAGTGCGAACCCGGTTATCTATATGTATTACAAATGTCTGCGATCTGTATTTAGCTTATTATAGTTGCTCAGTAAAATCCAAAAAATGAACTGTGACCATGTTTACTCATTTTGTTAATCTTATAATTTTGAATTCTTGTATTTATTATGGGCATTATCATAAACCCACTGTTTTAAAGAAACATATGTCCCTTATGGAATATAGAATGAATATTGCTTTAGCACTTTTAAAGTATGAAGAACATACACCTGGAATTTTACGTAGGGAAAGACCTCTGTGTATTTCACTATCAGATGATAAAGAGTTACCCCCAAAACAACGCAAAGTTGCTAACCGGCCTAAAAAAGAAGCATGATTTTATTATGTCTACATTTATCAAGATATATGAATGAAAAACGCTTCGAAATATCGTTTATTACGATGTAAATCCGAAACCCGAGTAACGTGTACAAATGTAAAACCTATTTATGTATCTTAAAGAATAATTGCAATGAGAATTTTCATTCAAAATATATATTATTTATGTAAATATCTATAATTATAAGAATAAATATCGCATAAATTCCATTTACATTTTTTTATTTCTTTAATTAGTAATAGAATTTCATTTAAATACTGTAGTAACATTAGAATGTATAAATTATTAATTATTTTATATGCATTTTATCAATTGAGAAAATTATGCTGTAAACTCAGGTACACATATGTGTTCCTAAAATTGTTGTCCATTTAATACGCCTAAAAATATAAATATTATTATTGAAGTGAAAACTTCTTTAGGCGCGTTGAGCTTTTTTTGAGATGGGGAAAAACCACTGATTTCGAGACACTGTAACGTAACGACATGCTAGCATTTTGACACATAGACACTAACGCGCCAAGCGGTGAATGACAGGAACTTTTCCCTCTTCAGCTCAATCCGCAAAAGAAGAAGGAAGCTAAAACTCACTTTTTCTCCCGGCGTATTGCTAAAACAAATTATTATTTTGTTTTTCGTCAGTTAAAATGAATTATACCGTATTCGTGACCTACCTATTTCGTGTAACTAAAAACCGATAACGCTGTATTTTATCGTGTTGATGGTCTGCTCAATAACCAACAGTATTGGCGGGAATTTCGATTACGGAAGATAAAATACGGAGCACAGATGTCAGATACGCACTTGGGTACCTAATTGACAGCAAAATGGCATTACTTTATTTTACAAGGTAACCCGGCTACTGTTGCTTATTTATTAATAAATTGTTCATTTACTTTTATTTTATTTTTTTAAATTGTACAATTGTTTTATTCTATAGTTATTAATGAAATTACCGTTTATTTATTGTTGTTTACTTTTTAAAACAATAGAAAATAATTTAAAAATATATATTGTAACTGGTATTGGAAAACGGGCTTTCGCCAAATTGACGTTAAGAAATCGCGCCAAACCTGGTTCGTATATCTCATCTCTGCTAAATTCTCGGTTTTTTTATTTTTCGACTTTTTATCCAAATTTTCCCTTTCATTGTATCCGAAACACTACCTTCATACCAAATTTCAAGATTCTAGGGATACTGGACGTACCTCTGAGTTTTGATGATCGGTGAATCAGCGTCGAAAAGGCGAAAGTTTAAGTTCATATATCTTCTGAAATAAAAAAGATAGAAACGTGAAATTTCAGCATTTAGTTCCATTTCCACATTACTTTAGATTTACGAATTTTCAAGTTTCTGGGAATCACCAACACAAAGATATTGGGGGTCAAAAGTACCCTGAGTTGCTTCCAGAAAAAGATGCTTACGGCTGTGCTTTCAAGACTTGGCAGAGGCACTGCCGTGTCCCCAGATGCTTTCATTAGTGCTGCTACACAATTCAACGCATAAAACATTTCCTGACGATTAAAAAAACACACACGTAATTGTTGAAGTTTTCACTTCTATTGGCACTCCCGGAGTGCCACTGTTTTTTTTTTTTTTTTTTTTTTTTTTTTTTTTTTTTTTTTACAGTTTATAATATCAAAATAGCTAAATGAAATATTTATTTACTAGCTGACCCGCCCGGCATTGCCCGGGCAGACTGTTATTGAAAACTATAACAGTGGAGTAGTCTTCATAAAAAAAAAAGACTGAATAATATTTATTTATACTAAAAGCTTGTAAAATTTTTAAATAAGAGCTAAATTTTCAAAAGTATAACAGTTACGTTTAAAAAAACGGTACTACTTGGTTACCCCGTCGACTAAAAAACTGTCACTAAACTTTAAGATTAAATGCCAATAATGGATAATCGTAAATGCCACATTCATTTGGCATTAAACATGTGTTTCGTTTGTTACGCCATCAGGTCTTTTTAATTCGACGTTTTATTTGTACATTTTTAATGTTTTACCAATTTATTTGGGTACTACTTGATTATCCCGTCGGCCAAAAAACTATCGGCAAACTATAAGATTAAATGCCAATAATGGTTGATCGTAAATGTCACAATCTCTTGACATTAAACATGATACACGTGTTTGATACGTTATCAAGTGATTTTTAATTCGGCTTTTTATTTGTAATTTTGTAATTGTTTTACTAATATATTTATTCTTTCGTTAATTAAACTAAAAATTAATTCGATTTGTATAATTTGGCGAAATTGGTCGACGTGTTAACCAAGTAATACCTTTATTTGTTCTTTCGTTATTTAAAATTACTGCAATTTTTTTTTTTTTTTTTTTTTTTTTTTTTTGCTTTGAGTTTATATCTAATGTTTACATATAATACATTTTATAGTTATATCCGTCTACTTTTTTTGACTAAATAAAGAGCATTAGGTTCCTTACAATTGTCCGTTATCATTGATACTTTCGTGTCCTTTAATAAATTCGATTATTACATTTAAAATACTTACATTTTATTCACAAATTCACTATCTTAAAGTATCTGTTTGTTTATGGTTTAATTTAATAATTCTGCATTTAAATACGTAATCTCTCCAACCATATAGAAAGGAATTTTATCATCCGTTTTGACCCTGACATCAAGCAAACGTTTTCACACTTTAAATTTATATTATTATTAGAATCAGCAAAGAGTAAAAATTTTGTGGCATCAGGAACCAAACGGTAAAAAGAAGTCAAAAAGGTATGAGGTCCATAGGCTTTACTGTGTTAAATTAACATTGAGTAGTCACACTGGAAATAAATAAGTACCAGTCGAAATTGACGAATGAAAATGTATAAAATAACTGATTGACTGAATTTATAAAAAATTAACAAATATAATTACAATAAATAATCAAAATTATATTGACTAGCTTAACTCTTAAAACAAATATTATTTTGAACTAAAGTTTAATTTCAACTTTTAAATTACTGAAAAGTTAAACTTTATTTCTATGCGTAATCAGTAACATGCAATTAAGATAATGAAATTATGAAATTATTAATTGAGGCTTTGAGCTTTAGTATTTTTAATCTTTTGGGAGAACAGAACATCTCGTCCACTGGTGAGGCGTTGGTTGATTTACAACAAAACCTAATCAGCAACAACTTAATGTCAATGCCTAAGTGAATTTTGATGAAAATCCGCGCATTAGTTTTTGAGATAGAGCTATTGCGAAAATCGTGAAAAATCCAGCATAGTAGCGCTACCTACTGGGCGATTTGACACGAAAACCTAATCAGCAACAATTCGTGCCATCGTCTAACTGAATCTGAAAGTTCGATGAAAATTCGTGCATTAGGTCTTGAGGTAGATCTATTGCGGAAATCGTGAAAAATACAGCATAGCAGCCCCACCAGTTGGGCGATTTACACCAAAACATAATCAGCGTCAATTCATATCAAGGACTAACTTAATCTGAATTTTCATGGAAATCCGCACATTAATTTTTCAGACTGAAGACCTATTGAGGAAATCTTGAAAATGCAGCATAGCAACGTCACCTGTAGGGTGATGTACACCAAAAACTAATCAGCACCAATTTATGCAAGGTCTAACTGAAACTAAAGTTTTGTGAAATTTCGCACATTATTTTTTGAGATAGAGCACCCAAAAAAAGCATTGCCCTTGTAAGCCAAGAATCTGGGTTCGATTCACAGCCTGGGAACTTTTTCGCTAAGTTGGAAATATTCAATTCGTAAAATTTAATTGGTTTCATCAATATATTTTGAATTAAAAAATTAAAAGAGTGAAATAAATAAAATGCAACACCTTAACATATTACTTTACCAAACTATCCACATGTTTGTAGTCAGCATAACAAAAATCATCCACGTCAGTAAAAGAATATTTCATTTTCGAACTGTTAATATTAATCTTAGATTACTTAATTAATACAATATAAATTGTACCAGGAAAAATCAACATACATCAGCTGGCCCCTGCCCAATCTGTAAAGAAAAATCAACGTATTCTGACTTTTAATTGTGCTATTTGTTAATTATTTTAACTTAAAATTTCTGTATAAAAAAGTACGATTATAATTTTTTGCTAGTTTTATTTTAAAAAACGGGACCGAAGCCGGGCCCGGAAATTTGTACGAGTTGTACCCTCCTCTGTATGAGCCTGGATAACCTCCTCCTTTTTTTGAAGTCGGTTAAAAACTAGTCGGATGTGGCAATACCAAAACTTTCTTTTATCTCTTACATGTTACATAGATGCCAACCTCAAACTAATCTTCCGTAATACGTGCGTTAATTTGACCCTGGTTTAATACTTTCGAACCAGAATTTTTTTTAAGATGTGAAATTAAGTATGTTCCACGTAGAAACCTTGAATTAAGTAAATAAGATTCATGAAATAAATTTTCTGGTTCGAAAGTGGTTAACCTGGGTCAAAAATGCAGCATAGGAGCGCCACCTGTTGGACGGTTTTTACCAAAAACAAATCGGCATCAGTTTATATCAAGGTCTAGACAATCTCATGTTTTGTGAAATTCCATGCATTAGTTCTTGAGATAGAGCGTCAACAAATTTTTTGTCACATACAGACAGAGTGACAGACAAATATTTTCTAATAACCATCAAATCGTGTGCAGGACTTTCTAAAACGTATAAATCCATCGAAAACCGGAAGTTGAAATTATCTTGTATAGATACAAAACATACTTTCATCGCTAAATAATATATTTTCCCAATCTTCTTCGCTCCATAAACCTCTTGATTTACACCAATTGAATCTTATACGTTTTTGTTTTACAGTCATGAGAGATTTTGTTTTCGGTATACGAGATTCAAACTTAAATTTATGGAGACGTCTTAATGTTCTCGATGTAGAAACTTCAACTCCTTCTTCTTTCCATTTTCGGTGCAAGAATTGCACGCTTTTAAATCGGTTTTTCTTAACTATACGCTTCAGTTTCCTGTCAGCTCTAGCAGATGCGTTTGGTTTTCGGTCGCCATTTCAGCGATTATTCTGAAATTTTCCATTTTTTGAATATTGTGTTAGTATTTTACTAACGCTTGATTGCGAACAATGTAAAAAATTCCCTATATAACATTGATTTTTACCATGCCGATACAAATCAAACATACGAAGTTTAATAGACTCAGGAATATCATCCACACGACCCATTTTAAGACGAAAAAGCAAACAAACTGTAAAAAGAACACAGATTTTAAATAAAATCGTCTGAATTTAATCAATGATGCCACCAGTTATGAATTGGTGATAATTAAAGGAGAATTAATGCGAAATATTCTAATATTTTGAACCACTTGAATAAATATTCTAATATTTTGACTTTTCAAAATAATTTTTTTTTCAATTATTCTTTTCAGAAATGATTTTAATTTTATGATAATAAATAAGTTTAATCAATAATAAGTTCTTAGTAAAAATATCGTTTGCATATTTGCATTAAATGATGTTAAATTACCAAAGGATATTTCCAGTTTGTGAAAAAAAAGTAATTATTCTAATATTTTGAATCTGAGCTGTACCTGTGCAAGAAAAATCGTTTAAAATCATTCAAAATTAAAGAAATTCGAAAACAACTTGCTCATTGGTTTAACATTGCGGAACGGTCGTTTTGAAGTGAGTGAAGACTCCGTTTAACCCCTTAATTCTCGCTTCCGTCAATATTACGGGCTGAGGTGTCGTTCGTTATTTCTCGTGCCCGTCATATTTCTGGGCTGGAGATTTACTGCTGAGAAAAACTTCTGAAACCAGAAAAATGTAACTGCTATTTCGGTCTGAAGTCTTTTAATATTAGCGTTTGGGAATGGGTTTTGACGCTGATTGTGATGATGGGCTTTGCATTGCATGTTTCGAAATATATCACACTCAAATCAAAATTAAATGTGTATTATATTATTTCAAATATTATTTGCAAAAATTTGTTTGATGGTGATAAATAAAGATCTAAGATGTGAAAAATAAAGGTCTTATTCGCATTAATTTGTATGGTGTAAAACAAACATTAAAACACAGAATGCTCGCATGATGGCTTTCCCACAAATGTGAATTTGTTCTATAACATCTTTTTTTTTTTCGCCTTAAAAAAACTTAATGTATATTTTATATAGAAACCTTATAATTATTCAATTTCTGTAATAAAAAAATATGTAATTCTTTGATGGTTTTTCCAAATATTAAGCGACCGTACCGTTAAGGGGTTAATTATTGTTTCTTTTTGAAAAATTAACGAGGAGAACTTAGTACCAGTAGCGGTGCTCACTCGATACTTGATTTAATGGTTAATGGATTTGTAGAACGTATCTACCGTACCTCAAATTAATTTATTATAATCAGTGGCGTAGCTACATATTCAGCGCCCTGGAGCAAGTAAAGTTTGTGCGCCCTCTTGTCACTAAAAGAAGTTCTGCGTAATTTTGTTTTGAAGTTACATATATACATATATATATAAATATATATATATAGTACATATATATAGTAACTAGCTGACCCGCCCGGCGTTGTCCGTGCTCGTTATAATAACGTAAACAAAACTCAAGTTTGTATGATTTTATATATTCATAAAGTAGTTCAAATGAACCTGTTTTTAGGTATGGCCCACTGACTTCGGCAGCGTCTAGTATATTCCCGAGAAACCTCTTTCTGAACGAACCTGTGGCCTGGGTCCCCGCTACCAAAGGCAGCGTATGCCAGGAGTGTTCCGTACGCGCCGGAGGCAATCGAAAACCAAGATGAATGAGTAAACACCGTAGTAATCGAGCCCATAGAACCCGAGATAAGAATGCGAATCCTGGCGGTGGAACTATAATCTTTAAAACAATCGTAAGCTAAGTTGAATGGATCTATTTCCGTTAAAATAGAACACACAACAAACGAGAAAAGAACGCGCCGTTAATGTTCAAAAATGGTGGTAACAGAAGTTTAACATGAACTTCTATAATGCAGAAAGTAGCTGAAAAGTAAACTAAGCTTAATTATCCAATTAGCGTTGAAATAGGGCACATTGAACCCGGAAAACAATGTACCATTAAAGGTGTTTTCAAATCAAAAAGGCAACTTCCTGGCATAAGTTTTAATTTATTTTTGTTCGAAAATGCATGAAACTAGCTGGTGTTGTTGTTCAGAAACTATGTAATTGAGCTGTTTTTTCCATTTTTTTTGCAAACGCAATAGATCTTTCAGAAAATAATGTCAAAGTAGGCGTTTTGAACCGAATTTCCGCGCAAAGGTTGAAAGAGCACTCAAGAGCGGACGAAAAAGGGTTTGTCACGTGATCGAATTCGCTTATAACTCAATAGGTAATTGATTGATCAAAAAATGGGAAAAACAGTTCGATTCCAAATCGCTTCCATGGCTAGGCTTTCCAAATTTATATCTTTCCTTTAAAAAATGAATTTGTAAATATGTCAAAACGTTTTTCGCTTGTTGAGCAGGGCAGTTAAGAACAGCCTTAATGTTCGAAAATGTTGGTAACTGAAGTCTAAGACAAACTTTCATAATACAGAAAGTAGCTGAATCGTAGTCTAGGTTGAATAAACCAATATCCGTTGAAATCGGGCCCCTAGAACCCGAAGAAAGAATGCACCCCGAAGCAGTGGAAGGTGCTTTTCGCCCCTACCTCCTGTAAATTTAACGAATTATCTTTAACATTAACGTGACATTTAATTTACGGATAAAATCACATCCCCTCTAATGTTAACCACTTACCTTTAACGGTAGCTCGAATTTTAATTCACGGCTGTAGTGAGTAAACGTAAGTTGATGCCGAAAAAGAAGATTAAAATTCGAAAAAGGTGGTAGCTGGAGTATAAAGAAATTTTTTAGTGGTTTAAAAAGTAACCGGAGGACCCTAGAATTATGCTAAAGAAAACTGCAAGACTACCGGATAATTTTAAAAGAAACTGCACCAAGGACCCTAAGAAGGCGATTAATATTCAAAATTGGTGGTAGCTGAAGTGTGAGTAATTTTTTTGTTATTCATGCAGTAGCTGGAGGACCCAAGAAGTAGTTAGGAAAAAAATCCTAGTGAATCGGGCCATTTTTAAGGGAACTATAATAGCCTACTGATAAGGATATACAGTAGCCTCCCTCTTAACCGGCCTAAACGGGACCAAAGTTAGCCGGTTAAGCGAAAAACCGGAGAATTAAAAAATGTAACTGCATATTTAATTAATTAAATGCGTAGGATGCATTTAGTTCTTTTAATTTATGTAGTTTATAAAAAGTACATATTTTCTATATTTTGTGAAATGAATGCTTGTTGTAATTAACTGAATTGAAATAAAATTATCACTAATAACAAATAATGAACAATATTTAATACAAATTAAATTGTTGAAAATCGTGTCACATACCTTTATAAGAAGTTGAAATTATTCTACATTATGAAAATTTCGGTTAATTAACCCTAAAGAAATCAGAACTGAAATTTTCCTTTCTGAATTTTGCGTGATGTTTGGAAAAAAAGTCAACCGGTTAAAGCGGAGTTCCGGTTAAGAGGAAGGCTACTGTAACTGATATAACTTCAACTGATATAAGGAGCCTACTGACAATTGAGAGCAAGGCCTAAGATGAAAACATGATAAAATACCCTAGTACTTAGCGCTTTAGATTTTCAATTAGTAGAAATTAAGTATAGGGTATAAGTATTAAATCATTAGACATTTTTTTTTCAAAGAAGTGCTTAAAAAAGAGCCCTAGGGTCCCAATAAATATATGAAGGTGTTGGCTCGGGGAGAGAAGTCCAAGACTCTATTTTGAAGTTGAGAATGTGACACAATTAATGGGGGGGGGGGAATGCATGGTGCATAAAAGTTACCCTAGGGGGCCAGTGTCTTAACTGAAATGTAGAAACGAAAAAAAAATGGAAAAAGATCCACAAAAACGAATGTCGGATTAAAAGGGGGCAATTTATTAACAATTTAGGGCACAGAAACTTCAAGTGGGCTCGTATTCCCCAGGGGTTCAGGATCTCAACTGGAATGTAGCTGTGCAAGGGCATCAAGAAGGCGATTAATATTCAAATTTTGTGGTAGCTGAAGTCTAAAAAAATTTTATATTGTTCATGTAGTAGCAAGATTTCCTAAGATGTTGTCACAAAAAAAAGTTAGTGAATCAGACCATTTTTAAGGGAGATATAATAGGAGGTCCAAAAGGGTCCAACTGATAGTTGAGAGCAGGGCGCTAAGATGAAAACACGTCAAAAGGTTCTAGTACTTAGCGCTTTAGATCTCAATAAGTCGTAATTAAGCATAGAATATGTCTTAATCATTCGAATAAAATTTTAAAGAAGCGCAAAAAAGTGGGCGAAATTCTTAAAGAAGGGCACTAGGTGCCCAATAAAAATATGAGGGTGCTGGCCCAGGGAGAGGAGTCCAAGTTTCAATTTTAAAGTTATGCCTTGAGAGGTTGACAATATTAGGGTGTGAAAAACGCATGGCGCTCAAAAATTTCAAGGGGCCCAGAGTCTTAGATGCAATGTAGAAACTGAGAATAACTAAATGGGAAAAGGGCCCCCAAAACGAAGAAGTTCTGATAAAAGGGGGGGGGGCAAGTTCTGAGCAATTCAGGGCATACAAACTGAAAGGTGCTCTGTGGGTTGGTGGCGGTCATAAAAAATTAAAAATCTGAGCTTCAGGTGTATCAGGACCTGTCTTGGACTATCCTCACCCAAATTTTCAGGCTTCTACGAGCAGTATATTTCGCTAGCCACCACACACTGAGTGAAACTTTCTTTTATTAGTATAGACTAGCTGACCCACCCGGTGTTGACTGGGCCCATGATAACATTCTTAAATGAACCTGAAATTTGTATGATTTTATTTCTTAAGGATGTTCTTAAATTCAAAGAGACAATTTTACGGCATACGTTTTAACTAATTTTTGCTCGAGAACGCATGAAATTGGCGGGTGTTGTTATTCAGAACTTTGTAATCGAAAGAAGTTTTCCGTATTTTTTGTAAACACAATAGATCTTTCAGAAAACACTGTCAAAGTTGGCGTTTTCAACGGAATTTCCCGACGAAAGCAGAAAAACGAGTCAAAGAAGGCGGAAAAAAAGGTCTTGTCATATATCTTTAACACGATTTTGTCTGAAATACGTGCGCGATGACTGCGTGAAAAATCGGTTTAAAAACTAAAAAATAAAAACAGTCCTGTTCTAACATATATACAAAATAGGTAACCGCCATTCTGATTATCACATTTATAGACAATATTGAAACAGTCCCATTTCATATTAAAATGCAATTTTTAACAAAAAAAGAATGTTTGAATTACATTTTCTTTGCCGAAAATATTCTTTATAAATACCTTCGCATATGGGAAATTACAACCACAGTATTGTACGAAAACACGAAGCCTACACAATACACATTTCAAACAAATACTTAATAAATAATAATAAAATCCGTATATATATATATTTTTTTTTAAAGAGACGCCACGCTCTCAGACAGGATAAAAATTCTTGGAGTAGACCATGTCGCTATTGGTCACAGAGAAAATTACAGAATATATACGTTAGGTTTTAAAAGATTTAAATGGTCCTCTGAAGCAAAGAAACTTTCAAGAAAAAAACTATCAATTCTTCTGCCTTGCAAAAAGAAGTAAAAATCATTAATAAAAAAGGCTTTAAAAAATTATTAAATGATTTAAGACTTTTCCTATCTAATGTTTATAGGAAATTTTAAAACTATTAGCTTCACCTGAGGGAGGGAGCAGCTTTACCTGGTTTACGGCGCACCGACCCGCAGGTCGGTTGCCCTGCGGGGCAGTCTGCCTTATTCAATCCTAAAATTCAGCGATTAAATAAGGTTTAATGCTGAAAAATACTGCTACAAAAAAGTGGTATAATTTTGCATACGCCATAATCAAGCCCTAAGGAACACTGAATTTGGTACTTAACTTTTTCCCTCTTTTTAAATCGATTCTGCACTTGACATTTGCAATATTTTCAAAATCTCAAAAACAATACTTATAAAATTTAATGCTTCCCATCATCCCCATCCCTTCTAAATTTTGTCGCCATTGGCTGATGTGGAGTATGTTTAAATCGAGCTCTTATTATTGCTGTGTATTGATGCATATTTAGTTTCCACGAAACAAACAAACAAAAAACCCTGCAAAATTTTCGTTTTCTTGGTTTTCGTCTGCAAAATGGTCAATAATTTTCTTCAACTTGTCAGGCTATTTTTTTTACAAATCGTAAAATAATTATCATCGTAAAATACCTAGTGTTACATCGTACATATAGGTTTCTCAGCGGTGAATTCTTTGGCTACCATTATTTCTGTACAGATACCATTACTTCTGTACATCATGATAAATTTCTAAAATCTCTCTATTCTAAAAAAAAGTAACTCCCGCTGTCACCGCCGCCGCCGCCGCCGCCGCCGGTTTTGAATTTTTTGTGACCGGAGGTCTTTCTTCGTTAATATTAAGAAAAATAATGCATACAAAAATATGAAAATTGGTAGTATTATACAGAAATGTTTGATAAACACGCTGATGTAGACAGTTTTCAAATCGAAGAATTATTTTAAGAGATATTTAATGCTAAAGTTGGACAAAATCGTTCCATTAAAAAAGTTTTATAGGAGCAAAAACTATACATCGGAATTTAATACTTTTTAGATCATTTTATACGTTATAATTTCCCGGTGTGCAGAAATAATTTATTTTTTTAATTTGACTCATTTTTCGAGGTTTCATTTCTATTTTAAATTCAAATTTTCAGCATTTCGAGAGATATTTTTTTACTTATTTCAGAAAATTGTACTAATTTAACCTGTTGCCAAACTGTATAAACAACGGAAACAATAATGTTTGCTTCAAATTAAAAATTTATTTACGCGTGACTATTATAAACAGAAAAGAAAAACTTTCAAATTAGAATTAAATAATTACGTATAAAAAGCAGGAACTTATTGAAAATTACTTCATCTATAATTACACGTGAATTTTAACAGAGAAAGGATATTGTAAAGTAATAAATTCATTAACATGCGTTAGAAGTCTTAAATAGGAGAAATTACATCACATTTACGTCACATTACACTTATTACGTAAAATGAACAAAAAATAATATTGCAAAATAGTAGTTTAAATTTAAAAATAGCGCGAGACATTTACTTGATATTTTGAGATGAACTTTTCAACTATTTTTTTTTTTTTGACAGCGCAAATAATATTTCATTTCTAATAAAAGCATTTTCACGTGAATATTAAAAAGGGAAAGAAAAGTTTGGTGAAAATTACGTCAGATTAAAAACGATATATTTAAAATGTTTTATTTAAAAGGACTTTCTTTTCGCTTTGTTAAAAAATACCGGGAGACAAAGACTCTGTTTACTTAATTCATTTTATATTAGATGATTTTGAAATGCCATTGTATCTTTTAACAGCAGCTGATTTTTCCGTAAAATTCCCCAATCAAAGAGAAATGAATAGAAACCCGTTTATAGGGCGATCGCCTTTGTTTTTTTAATTATAATTCAATCTTCCAAAAAAAATCAATTAAAGCCGATCAAATTAGCGTGCTTTTAGAGACTGCAGTGTCTGAACGGGGGGTTGGCGAGCGTAGCTCGTAGGGGGCCGAGCCCCCTAGTATTTTAAAAGAAATGTACCAGAAAAATTATATTTTGGGAAAAGTGGTAGCCAGTAAAGTGACCAATGAGAGCCCTGTTAAATAAGTTTTGATTACTTTAAGATCTGAAAATCTTCAACACTCGTCTACAGAAAAGTTACACAAAAAAATCAGGCATGCTTAAATGGTGTTGGAGAAGTTACTTGAGGCTGCAATATGGCATGAATTAAAATTTCCTTAATAGAAGTCATTTCTTTCTACTGTGTATGAAAACATGCTTTAAATCGAAATAGTTGAGGTTAAACACAAGGCAATATATTTTAGGAATACGCTGATTGTAACAAGATGTACCCATAATGATTAATAATATGATTAATAATGAAAAAATATGCAAATATTTTTAAATAAAAATTTCTTAATTAAGAAATCTTTATTTCGCTTTTTCTAATTTTGCGCCCTTAGGATTCGTGCGCCTGGAGCAGTTTGCTCCAACTGCTCCACGGTAGCTACGCCCCTGATTATAATTAAATTTTACCAGTGTGAGTTGCATATTTTTCTCAAAGTGTTTTTCTATTAGGTCTGGTGTTGCCTAACACAAATTTTCAGATTCAATTCCGTGTAATTTGTTTGTACGTATTAAAAGTGCAGCTATTATTGTTATTTTAAACGAGTTAAACTTAGAATATACTTTAATTTAATGACAAATGGAAGATCAAATGAAATTTCAACGGTAAAATCATTTGCGATTGCGTAAACAAACGTGCTGGTAAGAGGTGAGAAATTTCTGCAGGCGCCTAAAAATAGTCTCTCATTTTCAGATCTAAACAAACCATAGCAACAATATTATATAGAAATTATAACTATACTAAAGAGACACACTTTTATTTTATTACAACAAACTTTTTTTTTTCGGTGTAAAAGAGTTCATATCATCTTACTGTTTTGTTTAATAGTATTTTTGATAAATTTGATTATCAGTAGTAATATATATTGACCTAATTATTTTCAAAAATTGTATCGCATAGTTAGTTTCTGATTATATTGTTTATTATTAAAAAACATTTTTTTCAGAATGAAAATTATTATTTTATATATATTGAGATATTATAGAAACTACTTCTATTTATAAAAATAATAAAAGTCATTAGATTATTTTTTTATTAGGTTATATATTATGAATTAACTGAATTAACTTTTCAAATCTAGTAAATAGTAGTATTAATAATAATAATAGTAATAGTAATAATAATGGAAAAGCAATTTTTCGCTTAGATATTCATTGCAAATAATAATTACAAGTTTTTGAACAATAAAATTTATAAATTTATATCCTGTAAGCACATAAACAGGATGAAAGCTCAATTTTGTTCACAGAGATGCGAGGTTGAATGAGGCGAATAATAAAAACTCTATGGATAACAACTTGATTGTCTTATAGATGATAAATATAATATTGAACTGTAATCAATTAGCGTTTCATTTATTTTATTTATATATATGTACAGTCGGCTCTCGTTAATTCGAACTCGTCGGGACCACAAGAAATGTTCGAATTATCCAGAGTTCGAATTATGAAAAGTATGAGAGAAAAACCTATTTAAAGGGGTACTATTACAAAGGAATTAATGTTATAATATTTTTTTTAAATTTATTTCGCCTGTTATCGATAGAATATGACTTAATATTAAATTAAAAGATATAAATACATAAACTAATTATTAATATAAAAAGAATATAAATAAAACATAAAAATTAGTAATACGAGGGTGGTTCGATAATTATTTTGTACTGGGATGGCTGATGTGGAATATTGAAGTCTTAGATGTCTATATGCTCAATGTCAGAACTGTAGCTGCTATATTAACATATTTTTTTCCTTTTTCATATGAGAAGTCGCACCTAGCTTGAAAGGGGGTGCGTGAGGGGGGGTGACAGTGAATGAGACGTGGCTACTGTTGTTTGGACTCGGGATCATAGTGATGCAGTGACGTTCACCCACTGTCACAAATCTATCACAGAGCTGCTTCAGGAATTGCTCCATACTAGCCTTTCCCCAAAACACCCCCCCCCCTTCCAAGCTAAGTGCCACCTCTCACACCTAAAACAAAAAAATATTAGTTAATATAGCAGCTACGGTTCTGAAATTGAGCATACAGGCATCTAAGGTAATTGACTTCAATATTCCACATCAACCATCGCAGTACAAATATTTTATACACACTCGGGACAATAATTATTGAACTACTTTCGTACAGTATAAATAAAACAACTGCATTTTAAAAGTTTTATTAATTGTACTACAATTTTCTTGCCTGAAATTAGATGAACATTTAAGAAATTATTTACACTATTTATCATCACTATGACAAAATTTATCAATTGTTGTTTGCTTAGTACTATTCACTTCTGACTTTTGAAAATAGGTTTCCCCTATCTTTAACAGATGTCCACCATGTGGATTTCTCGGAATGTCAGTGGGTCAAATGCTAGAGAAAAGATTAGGAAGAGGCACAAAGGATGACGGGATGGAGGTGTCATTGATGGACAGATGGGGCACTAAGAAAGCGGATATCAAATGCATGGGATTACACTGCTCAGCAAAAGTTTAGACACTGGTGGTTTTTAACCTTTAAATAAAAAGTACGAACACTTGGGTTATACAAATGGCTGTAATTATTTTTTAATATGTTTTAAATGTTTTAGGACAAAAACAACGGTTTTAATGCAGGATATTATTTAATTTAACTGAAAAAAAGTGAAATTTGCATATTGCAAAAGTTTAGACACTTTTGGGATTTTTTGGCAACTGTTGACGGAAAAACGCAAATTTCAAACATATGACGTCACATGCATGAAGTATTTAAGTGCACCTCGCGATAATATCGGTTAGTGAAGACGCCGCAAGCTAGAAATGTTCAGTCAGATGAAGTAATTAAAGCATGGAAGCTGAAATCAAAAGGGAAGGCTTTTTCAGAAATTTAGGCCACTTTGAATCGTCCAAAGAAGTCTATCTATTAAGTACTGTCTAAGGGTGACTCTTTCAAAGCAAAACATAAATCTGGAAGGTCTCGTGTGGCCAGAAAACGAGATTATAGAAGGAACCATAAACTGGTATCTAGACAAATGATGACTGCTAATCGCATTAAAAGTGAGTCAGAGCTTTCTGTGTCAACGGTTACTTCGTAGATGAATTATAGAAAGATGCACATTAGTTTACATAAAAATGATAAAACAACCAGCCTTGAAATCTCTCAACAAATTAACCCCTTTCCGTCGCGGAGTAATTCTGTTTATAAAACTAATGAAATAATGGACTGAAATCAGAATTTATAAACGAATTTATTAGAAATTACGAACTTACTTATTTTCACGTATATTATAAAAGGAAAATTTTAATTTATTCTTCTTGGTGCCGCCTGTGAGTTTTGGAATTAAAATTAAGTGTGCTTTTTAAGGACACCGCCCTCGAAAGAGTTAATGATTTGGGCCTCACTTTGTTTTAATTCTCAAGTATCTCTGGAATTTCTCAATGGTCGCCAAGCAGCGTAATACTACATACATAGATTGGAAAGCCATTTGGTGAACTTTTAGCTCTTCCAAAGTATACATTTGAGCAAGATAATGCGTCTATTCATGTTGCATACAAATCAAAAAAATAATTTAACTCTCAAAATATTACTGTTCTCGACTGGCCCGCGTGTAGCCCTGATCTGAACCCAATCGAAAACTTTTGTGGCATCATATCTCATACAGTTTATGCATTTTTTTACAATACTCCTCAATAATGAACTTCGATCTGCTGTTGAACCTGTTTGGTACGAAATGGACCACCAAGTGATGCAGGATTTAGTTTTTTCGATGGGAACTCACATTGTTGCATTAATAGCAGACAATGTAGGTGCAGTTCGAATTTAATTTATGGATACTTTTCTGTTAACAGACAAATTGTCTATACTTTTGCTACAATGTTAAATTTGTTTTTTTGTCATTATATATTATGTAATGTGTATAAATTAAAATTTATTGTTTGTGTATGAAAGATAAGTCCCCACTAATATATAACAGTTGAGTTCCAACAATTCGTTACATACTTCTCACTACAGAAGCATAATTGATCATTGTCTAAACTTTTGCTGAGCACTGTATATGTTTACTAGTTCAGAATAATTCTGTCAAAAATGAAAGAATGAAAGTTATTTCAAGGATAAAAAATCCATAGGAAAGTAAGGAAAAGTAAAAAAAAAAAATGGAACTTTCGTTAGTTCGAATTAAACGAAGTCAAGAGAAAATGGATTCGAATAAATGAAAATTTTTAACGCTATTCTGCCATTGAAAATTTCGGGACTTCATGTTTAGTTCGAATTAAGCGAAGATTCGATTTATCCGATTTCGAATTAACGAGAGCCGACTGTATATACTTTTTAACTTATTGGTTGATGAGCTTCTGAATTTCGTCTAGAAATTTCTCTAGAATTTCGTCTAGAATTTCGTCTAGAATCTCCTAGAATTTCGTCTAGAATCTCTAGAATTTCGTCTAGTCGTCTGAATTTCGTCTAGAAATTTCTCTGAAATATTCAAAAGTAGGAAAAAAAAAATATTTTTTTACAAAAATTGGGGAAAGCACTGCAACTCTTCCAAATGAACTACTCCAAGTTTTTATCAAAGCTGAATAATTCTAATATAATAGAGTTGCAGTAAGCCGTTATTTGCAAAATGAAGCCGTTTATCGCTAAAACTTAACACCAGAATGACCACCTGGTGTCAATTTGACACCGATCGAATGATAAAATGTAGAGTCGAACCAGAATTTTTTTCGTAAAATCTGTTAAATTGTATCTAGAGAACAGTGCTGAACAGTGGAGCAGCGTTGAGGGGTTTTCTAGTTGTCAGGCAACTTAACACCCAGGCTGTAGATATGATGTCTTACAAATTAATGAGCCATTGGAAAAAAAAGAGAAGGTGTAGTTGTTTAAAACTACATTATAAATGAAAAAAAAATATTAATGATAGATACTAGCATAAGTGCTATAATTTTAGAGATAAAAAAGTTAAAGTTAAGTTTAAGAACTTGAAAAGGAAGTTAAAGTTACATTTAAATCTAGGTATAGCTGTAGTTGCAAAAGTATCTAGAGAAAAACCAGTTAAATAAATAAGTGAACTAGTTTTAAATAACAATTCTTGTGTAGATATGTTTTTATTAAGGCTGGATAAAATTTCCGGACGTTCATTTTGACCGGTACCAAATAAAAATACTTCGATTCGAACCAGAAATTTCTTTCTAAAATAAGTTAAATATGCACCACGGAGCAATAAGTTAAATAAATAAGTTAGATAATTTTTTATAAAAATTCTGGTGTAAAATATTTTTATAAAAAAGTGGTGACAGTCAAATAATCTGAATTAAAAAAGTCCCTAATCTGGCAACACTGGGTTTTTCCTTCACGGCTTGAAATGTAATCGTTGAAATTTCCATTTATTTCATGTGAGAATTTTAATTTTTTGCAGCAACAGATAATTTTAAATGAAAATAAAATTTTAGGGGTTGCTTAAATGGCATCCAAATAATGAGGAATCTCAGACAAATTCTCGTTTCTGTCCATGACATGTTAAAAAAATAAATAGATGCTAATCAATTAAGAATTATATTTTCTTTGAATAAACCTGCAAAACAAGTGTTTAGGTTACAGTCTCTAAAACGAATTCAGGAAACGTTTGAATTTCTATACACATTTCTGACACAAAATGTTTTTTCTGCAGGTAAACATATAATTATAGTTTGGATGAAAATATTAGAATACCAATTATTCAAACATTAAAGCTTGGGACTTAAAATGGCCTATAGGGTGCGTTAATCACAGTTACCTCTACAGGAGAATTGTCTCTTTAACTAATGCTAAAGTGCCATTGAAATCATTATTTATTTTAAAAACACATAAAAATTTTAGGTATTCAAATTCGGATAAAACTGGTGCCTGACAGGTTTATCCGAATGCAATCGCTATCAATATCGCGTAAGATAGCGATTGAAATTAGTTACTTGCAAAAATATAATAAACTATACATAAATAATATAAACATATCATAAAATAACATATTAATTTCTTGATATGTATGAACGTTATATAAAACGTGCTTTCAATGTTTGTAGCAAGAAATATATTGATCAGGAATTGAACACCATAAAAATTATAGTCAATGATAATGGTTTTTAACTTAAGTTTATTAATAAACTAATTTACCAACTCAATATGTAAGTAATTGCAATAATAAATTTAAATATAATCAAGTTCAAAAAATTGGCATAGTGTACTGAGCACCGCCACTTCTATAGATCTTTGGAACTGTCCGACAGCATAGCCTCACCCTCCTTTTTCACTTTGAAGGCTAGATTAGCCTATCTGGTATAAAAGACTGAGCCTCTGAATTTATTTATTTTAACCCTGATGATAAGCATGATATGCTCGAAAGTACTAAGTTTTTAAATGTGTCTTATTGTAAATAGAAAATACCTTTAAGTGAATTGAATACTGTTTGTGTTTTACAAATTTTTAAACTTGTTACTGGAGTGAGCTAAATATTTTTGTCATGATATCTATTCAATTTCTTTTTCTACTTAATCTAAACATTCCTTTCAAATCAAATCTAGCATCTAGGTGGTTCAGTGAATCTAATTCTACAAATAATCAACATTCTTTACGGCACAAAACATACATTTAATGACGAAAACGGAACATAAAAATCTATAACGTGACATTCGACACGTTACATCTAAAACATTCTAAGATCAACAAAAGATTAGTTCGTTTCAGTTCAGAAGTAGACAGTTCTAATAGAGCATGCGCTGGCTAACTAGCTGTTTAGAGAATTAGCCGGAACATCCCGCCCGGGGTTGGACGGTTGTCCAACATCATCTTAAAATGGCAAAGGTACTACTCTGGTGATATTTCGACGTAACATACCTGTAGAGGTCTTGAGATCAATTACACGGATCCATCATCACCTTTATAAGTTTTCACAATTCGAGCTAGTTTCCAATCTATAAACTTGTTATTTCCTTCCTTCAATAACACAAGCTGTCCAACTTTAAGGTTTTGCGAAGACTTTTTCTATTTACTGCGGACTTGCAGCTCATTTAAGTATTCTCGACTCCAGCGGTGCTAGAATTGCATTTTTAATCTTTGAACTAGTGTCCACCTAGAAGAAAAAGGTAAAGAGCCTAAAATAGCATTATTTTCGGGAACATTCAAAAGAGGACCTCCAATGAGGAAGTGACCAGGTGTCAGTGGTTGTAGATCATTAACATCTGCAGACAAGGGGGTCAACGGACATGAATTCATAACTGCCTCAATTTGTGTCACAAGTGTTGACAGCTCTTCAAAATTTAAGATAGAGGATTTAGTTATTTTCAAGAGGATTCGCTTCATGGTTTTTATATTAGATTCCCATAATCCGCCGAAATGTGGGATGCAGGGGGTGTGAAATTCCATTGATTTCGTTCTTCAGCACTAAATCGCTGAATTTCTTCCGAAGAACAGATTTGGTAAAAGTATTTCAAAAGAGCACAAGTACTCTTAAAATTTGTGGCTTTATCACTCCATATGACACAGGGTTTAGATCTTCGAGCAATGAATCTTCTCAAACAGGCTAAAAATGCTTCTGTGGTCAAGTCTGAAACAACTTCTAGATGAACGGTTTTGGTAGAAAAACAAATAAATATAGCAATGTATGATTTTAGGGTTATCTTTGAACGTTTAAAATTAGGTTTTGTTATAATAGGACCTGCTAGATCGATGCCTGTTTTCTCAAACGGTCTAGATGGTACGATTCTATCACGGGGAAGTCACCCATCAATAGTTGAAGAGTTTAATGTTTTGTTCGAAAACAAATCACACACCTATTTATAATTTTCTTTACTTGACTTTGACCAGATGGTGGTATCCAATAAAATTGTCTTAATAAAGATAGAGTGTTCTGAGTACCTGAATGTAGGAATTTTTTTATGGTAATAATCAATTAAGAGTTCGGTGAAATAGTGAGACTTTGGTAAAAGTATTTGGTGTTTCTGCGATTCTGATAAATTCAGTCTTTCACCGACTCTTAACAGTCCATCTGCATCTAGAAATACATTTAATTTCAAAATCTTACAGTTATTTGGGAGTAGAAATTTTTCCTTTAAACATCGAATTTCAGTTTGAAATACGGAATTTTGAACAACCTGTATCAGTTTCTTGGTCGCATTCTGTAACTCAGAAGTATCTAAATAATCATATTTTCTAATTCCTGATTTCAATTTACAGTTCTTCAGAAATCTTAAACACCATGCAGCAATTCTTATTGACTTCATAAAAGAAGAATATCGATAATCAAATCAATGTTTAACTGATTTTCATTTATAATAGTTGATTTTATAACACTGTTTTTCTTTTATTCTAACTGATCTTTAACTTCAGAAATATCTAATTTATCGAATGCATTATCCAATTCTGGCCAAAGAGATCTGTCTTGCTTTAACCACTGGGGGCCTTCCCACCAAAGATGGTTATTTTTATTTTTCAACTCTGAAACTTTCAAACCTCTAGCAACTAGATCGGCAGGATTATCTTTTCCAGGACAGTGAAACCAATTTAATGGATCACTAAGATTTCTGATTTCCTTTATCCGGTTTCTGACAAACATTTTAAATCTTTCTAGCTCACCTCTAATCCAAAAGAAAGTAATATTAGAGTCGGTCCAAAAGTAGCAAGTTGCAGGAAAAGCTAATTCTTTAGCAATTTTATTACAAAGTCTAGCAGACAAAAGGGCTCCTAAAAGTTCAAGACGGGGTATTGAGACAGTTTTTAAAGAGGCGACTCGACTTTTTGCTGCCACAAAAATCGTAACAATGTTCTTATTCTTTAACACTGCTCTAAGGTACACTACCGTACCATATGCCTTCTTTGAAGCATCTGAAAAACTATGTAACTCATAATAATCAACCTCATCAAAGGCAATATCAACCGAATAATATCTGGGAATGCTAATACAATTTAGTTCTTTTATTTCTTCAAACCATTCATTCCATAAATTATCTAGATGTTTCGGTAGGTTTTCGTCCCAATCAAGTCCTAAATACCAAATTTCTTGAATTAAACATTTAATTCTAATAGTATAAGGACTTATAAAACTATTGGGTCAAAAATGGGGCCAACAGTTTGCAATAAATAACGTTTAGTACTAAATTTATTCGAAAGGAAATTTTCTAGATTTTGAGTCGTACATGAAAACATGTCACTATTTGGGTCCCAAGTAACCACTAAAACCTTGGAAGGTATCAAATTCTGATTAGTTAGATTTAAATTATCAGACATTTCATCAACATGTAAACTATATTCTTTCTATTTCTCACGTAATTCATGCGAGTTGGTTTTCCATTTTCTAAAAGTCATACTAGCTTCTTCAAATATTTCATAGGCTTCCTTACTAATTTTAAATGCGTAATCAAGATTCGGTTGACTTGTTATAAAATCATCAATGTACAACGATGAATTTAAAATTTCAAAAGATTCAGGAAATGTTTCTACATACCTTTGTAAATGATGCTTGATGGTAGCAGCCAGAAGAAAAGGACTTGATTTCACGCCGAAGAGAACTCTCTTTAGTCTGAATATTTTAAATTCCTTACCTGGATCATCAATCCATGGTTCATCGTCCCAGAAAAATCTGGTGAAGTCCCTATCTGGTTCATCGATCTCGATCTGCAAAAAGGCTTGTTGAATATCAGAAGTAATTGCTATGGGAAAATTTCTGAATTTGATTAAAAGGCTGAACAATTCGGGAATGAGATTCAATCCGGTATGTAAGCAATCATTAAATTACAGTTCACCCTTAGCATGTGCACTTCCGTAGAAGACAATGCGAACTTTAGTTGTGGACTTATCTTCACGAATTACTGCTCTATGGGGTAAGTAAAATGAGTTTACATCAGATATGTATTTTCAACAGGTTCGATAATATTCTCTGCTAAATAACTATCTAAAATAGCTTTATATTTTGAGAATAACAAAGGGTCATTTCTAAAGTTTGTTCTCAATTTCAAAAATCTTCTGTGTGCCACTTAACGATTGTTATTAAGAGACATTTTCAAATTCGCCTTCCATGGAAATTTTACTTTATACCGGTTATCCTTAAAAACAATATTAGAGTCAAAATCAGCCATAATGTCATCGTCCACATTACTAACATTTTGAGTTTCAGATTCACTTCCTAAACTTTCCAACTGCCAAAAATTTCTGATTTGATCGGATATATCCTTTTCTTCAACGGTAATTTTCATACTGAACAATTCATTGGCTGACCCCGTATAACCCTGTAAGCACCAGCCAAAAAGGGTTTCAGTAGCTACGAGATTATTCTTTAGTCTTTTGAATCTTCCAGTTATAATATTATAATAATTATCAGTGCGATTAAAACTGCAATTTGTTTATTAGTACATTCATAACTATCAGCTAATTGTAAACCTTTTAATTTATTGTACGTTTTTCTAATGTGTTTATCAGGAGTGGGTAAACAAGCAGCGAAAATTTGATCTGTTTCCAGAGCTTCAACTCCAATGTGTAAAGAGGGATTGTCTCTATTTACAAGTTTTACCTTTACTATATTATAAGTTTTCTCAGTTGCCTTTTCGGCTCCAAAAGCATAAACAGATAAAATTTCTTTTCTAATAACCGGCAATTGTATTTTTTGTGAAATCTCGCGAATTATAAATGTTCTCATGCTACCATTATCTAATAAGACACGAACTGGTTCATTATTATCATTTTTAGGATCTTTCATTATAACAGAACAAGTCTGCAAAAATATGTTGCAATGTGTGTTTTCATTCTGTATATTACTAGTGAAATTGTTATCACAATGAGAAATAGGTACGACACTTTTATCAACATTTATTTTGGAATCATTTTCAAATTGAAAGCAAATAGCCCTATTATGTTTCTTACCGCAAATATCGCATATTTTGGTATTTTCACAGACTTTAATTCTGTGTTTACACGGTAAGCATAAAAAGCATCTTCCCTGCTTTTTTAATATTTCTTTCTTCTGACCTATGGTTAAATAATTACACACTTCACTATTATGATCAACACTATTACAAAATAAACATGAATTCTTATTTACTGAAGTCATTAATTCAGTAGCTGGAACACTATTTTGCTTATATCCTTTAGTATTAAATTGATATCGCGGCTTATATTTCAATTGTTTATCTGTAAATTTTGGTCTATATTCAAATTTATTATCATTAGAAAGTGATTTCTTAGCATTTAAATCATGTATAGTAGATACTCGTTCTCTACTTTCAACTTCATTTTTAACCCTTAAATGCCTGCTTTTTCAAAAATCATTGTAATAAAGTTTTTCAGCTTTCATTTTTTAAGTAAATCATGGAAAAAATACTTTAAAAAATCATATTTTGTTTTAAGTATGGTTTACGGCTACAAAACAGTTTGTTACTAACTGGCAATACTGGTCTTTAATTGAAAAAATAATTTTCCTTGATAAAATTCTATAATTTTAAACACACAAGAATTTTAGGAACTATAATAAGAAAGAAATTTTACTTGCTCACTGCAGAACAAAATTGGCTATTTCGCAAGCTTCCAAACAAAACAAAAAGAACAAGTAGCAACAATTGAAAAAATAAATCTACCTTTATTCTTAAACAGCACAAGTGTTGCCATCTACATGTTGAAAATCGATTTAATAATATTTTCAGAATGTATTTTATTGGCAACATTAGCCATTATAGATTCAATATATTCTAATAGTATTTTAGAACCTAAATTGGGTATGTTGACGAAAAGCAACACCCGGCATTTAAGGACTAAGAAAACTCATAAGTTTATCTATATTCCACATTTCTCCGTCTTTTAGATTTCTATTAAATTCTAATGTCAAATCTAGGGGTATTAACTTCAGTAAAATTGGGCAAAATAACACAGTGTATCAGGTTTTACATCTAACAACTCTAAATTTCGAATTTGAATTAGACTTTTATCATATAAATTTCTTAATCAACCAGTGTCAGAAGAACTTTTCAAACCTTTCATATTTAATAAATTGTTTAAGTGAGCATGTACGAGCATGTCATGCCTACCATACCTTTGTTTTAAAAGCAATGCGGCCGCCGCATAATTATTTTCAGTTAATCCAAAACCACTGATCATGTTTGGAGCCGCTCCTGAAACCAAACTTTTTAAATAGGTAAATTTTTCAATTTCTGTTAGACTTGGGTTTTTATCTATCGCTAACTCAAACTGGTTCCAAAATTCTAAAAATTTGTCTTGTTTCCCCAAAAATCGGTTTATTTGTAGCTTTGGTAGTTTTACTATTTTCAGTTCAGTAGCAGCATGACATGTTCGCACTGAATCAATCTTATTACTATGTGTAATATCTGTATTAGAATTGCAACTTTTAATTTTAAAGTTTAATTTATTTCTGTAAGTTATTAATTTCTGGTCATATTCATCAATATTCATGATTTCATTTTCGACATTTTTCGCATTTATTAGTCTTAAAATGTTGTTATCAGGATCCTTAATAGTCTTATATTTAACGTTTAATTTATCGACTAATTCTTCTAAATTTTCTAAAGAATGTTCATTACTAGCTAAATACTGTTCATTTTCTTTAAATAATTTATTTAATAGCATTCGATGCGTATCACGCATTTTTCGTTCTTTATTTTCGTTCATTTTCAAGAAATAAAATAATAACAAAATTCAACACTCACCAGTTCCAATTCCAAACAAAACAAAAATATTGCGCAATAGCAATAATCTTTTTTCCCATGTAGACTTATCGGCGCGATGCACCACAAAATATTCAATTTCTTTTTCGACTTAATGTAAACATTCATTTCAAATCAAATCTAGCATCTATGTGGTTCAGTGTATCTAATTCTACAAATAATGAACATTCTTTACGGCAGAAAACATACATTTAATGACGAAAACGGAACATAAAAATCTATAAAGTGACATTCGACACATTACATCTAAATTGTTATTAACACATACATCTGACTTGTGTGCTTGACATCTAGGTCCGCTTATAAGTCATCGTCAATATACAGGGACGAGATAGCACAATGAAATTTACAACACAGAGAAATTACATCCGGGAGCTCCACAAAGAGTGTGCAATGGAGCCAGCAAGAGTCGAACTCGCAGACCTCTGCCGCTCTCAATCCTTGGCGGCTGCCACCGAGGCCCCAATACATCTAAAACATTCTAAGATCAACAAAAGATTAGTTCATTTCAGTTCAGAAGTAGACAGTTCTAATAGAGCATTCGCTGGCTAACTAGCTGTTTAGAGAATTAGTCGGAACAATATCTTTCCTTTAATCGGACGATTCATAAAGAAAACTTTCAGATTTAACTACTTTTGATTTGTTTGTATGTATTTTAAGTGCAATTATTATTTTGCATTTTTTCAACTGGCTAAACAGGGAATACGCTTAAATTTAACGATTACAATATTCTCGGTATAAGACAAACGCAGTACACCCGAAATTACAAAGTCCATACACAGGAAAATGATTGTATGTGAGGGACAAAGCAATTTTCTAGACCTTCTCCAGATTTCAGTTTATTTTTAAGTCCTGGGTTACTTTCAGACATTTTTCTAAATTCCTCTTTTTTCGTAAACTCATGAAATTGCAGTTGTTCTTATTCAAAAACTATACAATTGAATGGCGTTTTCTATTGTTTGGCAAAAACAGAAGATCTTTCAGAAAATACTGTTAAAGTTAACGGAATTCCCCAAACAGCAGCACGAGAAAGGGTAAAAAAATTGTCATCCTCGTCACGCCACAAAAATCGCTTACAGCTGCATAAATAATTTATTTATGGCTAATTCCATGCGTACTTGTAGTGTAAGTCACATAGTTTCAAATTTATATAATGTTAGCTACCAGAATTTTAGAACTGAAAATTTGACTTATTTTATCGGACATATCTCATTAATTGAATGAAGCTAAGAAAACTTTTTGAATATAACGGTGACCAGAAATCAGCTGTGTGACTTACACTACAAAGACCCGTGGAATTAGCCTTATCAAAAATGGAAAACGATATAATGCCACAGCCAGTTGTATGTTTTTACGTTTAGAAATGAGGGAAAAGGTTTCGAGTCATGGGCAATCTCAAAAGCACTTTAACGGAGAATGAGGAAATTTCTTTTTAAAAATTCAACGAGGGGAACTAGAACCTTACAGGTTCTCACTCGTTATTCAATGAATTTAATGTGTACGAACTGCTGAAATTTGTAACACATATAAATTTATAACTATATACTTGGTATATTTTACCGGTGTGAGATGTTTATTTTCTCAAAATTTCATTATCTAAATTTTGGCAATACCAAGGCAAACTTCCACTTTCAAACTCATGTGATTTTATTCTTATGTATTTAAAGTGCAGTTACTATTATTATTATTATTTTAAACGAACTAAACCTAGAATATTATTTAATTTAAAGGGGAAATCTGTTTTTATTGTATGTTACATGGAACATTTAATGAAATTTCAGCAGTCATATCCTTTAAGATTGCATAAACAAAAGTGCTGGTAAAAGGTAAGAAATTTCTGTAGGCACCAAAAATTAGTCCCTCATTTACAGATTGACATAAACAAAACATAACAACAATATTTTATACACATTATAACATATATTTACTTACATTTATTTTATTACAACAATAAAAATATTTGTTTTTCGGTGTAAAAATGATCGCATATCGTCTTACTGTTTTAGTGCTAGTATTTTAGTTAATTTCTAAGATCAGTAATAATATTTATTAACTTAATTATTTTAAAAATTATATCGCATAGTTAGTTTATGAATATATTATTTATTATTAAAAAAAAAAAAATCAGAATGAAAATTGTTGTTATTTTTTTATATATTGGAGTACTATGGAAACAACTTCTATTTATAAAAATAGTAAAATTCAATAGATTATTATTTTTTATTATGTTGTAAATCTGAATTAACTTCCCCCTGAAAACTAGTAAATAATAATAATAATAAAAATTGAAAAGCAATTTTTCGCTTAGATATTCGTTACAAAAAATTAGTTCATGTTTTTAAAAAATAAAATTTAAATATTGATTTGCTGTAGGCATTTAAAGAAGATAAAAGCTTAATTTCGTTTGCACAAACGCCAGCCGAATGAGAAGATTGATGATAACTCTATGAATAACCACTTGGTTTTCTTCCAGCAATAAATATTGAAGTATTGCAACTGTAGAAAATTACAATTATATTTTATTTTTTATTTAATATATAGTATATATATGTATATATACAATGAGCAGTCTCTCTACATTCAGGTCCGCTAGAAGATGCTGCAAAGTACCATTGGAGTTGCGAAGGGCGTAATGACAACTAAATCGCTCAAATGTGGGCGGGGCGTTCCGCGATTAGCTTTTGGTTCTGCTGGCATGGCCTGAAATGTAACCGTTGAAGTTTTCATTTATTTAATGTTAAAACTTTAATTTTTAACAGCGACAGATAATTTTAAATAAAAATAAAATTTTTAGGGGTGTTTATAAGGCATCCAAATAATGAGGAAGATCAGACTAATTCTCTGTTTTTTCTCTGACTTGTTAAAAAAATAAATAGATGCTAATCGATGTAGAAATATATTTTCTTGGAATAAACGTAAAAATTGTGTTTAGATTCGTCTCTAAAACGAATTCAGGAAACGTATGGATTTCTATAAGCAATGCACGTTTCTGACATAAAATGTTTGCTCTGTAAGCAAACATTTAAGTTAACACATTTAGGA
This sequence comes from Maratus speciosus, assembly GCA_963932465.1. NCBI lineage: Eukaryota > Metazoa > Arthropoda > Arachnida > Araneae > Salticidae > Maratus > Maratus speciosus. The sequence continues at coordinate 204,077,257 of OZ010798.1, forward strand.
CTGGTCACGTGAATTGACGTTTTCGGGGATTGATGGAAGAAAATATTACTGGTACCAGAAATTTTGTAAGGACGAGTAAAGAAGGTGTAATTCAGGCTTCCTTTGTACTGATTGGTTGTGAGCATGTTTTAATTTCTAACGATATTTGTAAACGTAAATTTTGTGCTCGTTTTCAAAAAACGACCTGTCGTCAATGTGTTAACCCAAAGCGATATACGTAAGCGTACGAACTTAATACTGGAATCGGGCGTAAATTAACACAGTTGCGCCATCTTGTGGACGGAGAGATAATCCACATACGCGGGCTCTTAGTGTGGCACGTATTTTCTAAACCTTTAGTCACTCATGGAAATGAAGTTTGTTTGCCACATTTATTGCAAAATAATGGCGTAGCGAGAAAGGCATTCAGATGCACTTTACGCCGCCAAGTTTCCTTCGCCTCATTAGGTGCACTTCAGTTATTAATGAAGGTGACAAAAAACTTTACAATTTTAGTGGTCTGAGTAAGAAAACAGTTAGGTACCTACCTGTAGTTCACACTCCATCCGCTACGTGGCGCATGACCTTGATTGATGTGACCTCGCTTTTAATCTTGCGGTTACTTCTTCCATTTAAGATAGGACGCTTACTTATATCGCTTTGTGTTAACCTCTTCGTTACTGAACAAAAAATATTTTTTGTAAACATGTTGGAATAGGTTTTTTTACTTATTTTGGTTTCAAAAATGATAATAATAGAAAAAAATTAAAAATTTATGCACCTGGATACTAGTAAATGGAGGTCCACATGTATGGACCTTGGGACACAATTGCGTAATAAGTTCAAAATTTTGGTAAATCTTTGTAAATTTTTGTTTCTTTTTAAAATTGCGAAATAAATTGTTTTTATATATAACATAATTAAATATTATATTTATTGCTTTAAATGTATTAAATTAATTAAATCGTAAATCTCAAAATTTTTGAATAATTTTTACCTTGAACTATTGTTAAGAAATGACTGCAAAATTTAAATTTTATTACTTTATTTTTTACTTAATGTGTAAATTTTCAAAATAATTGTTTTTCAAATGCATAAATAAACTTTACACTTAATACATATCCGTCCTTACACTTTATACCATTCTTCCAAATAACACTTAGACGCATTTTTTATGTCTATAAGTCTTGGTAAATGTCCTACATTATCAAGATTGATTTCCTTTGAGGGTGCGTTAATTTTTCTTTGCTTCTTTGTCATTTCTTCTTTCAGAACTTTAATTTATTGGTGGCCTACGTCTACGGGGAGTTATATAATTTCTTCCTTCATACTTGATCAGTAGTGTAGCAATATACCTGCTATAATCTAATAATGATATGTATTTTCATCTTCATCGCTTTATTATCTGTTACGGAATGTTTCCAGCAATTAGAAATCACTATATATACAAAGTGATTAAATATATGCGTTGGTCATTTGTTTGTTTTTGCTGCACAGTCGTAATATGCTAGTTACCATATAAAAGATCTGTACCACCTGTTGATATGCTGTACATTCTTGCTGCAGCTGGCTGGCTACTTTTACTTTTTCCATATCCTCTTTCGACTGTCTCAAACATGTATAAAAAATTTCCCTTTCAAAACATGTTGAAAGAAAACTAACTTATTTGTTATGTTTCCACTTTAAAGCGGAAATTTCATCATCGCTTAGATCATCATCCAACTCTCCTTTTACCTGTTCTTTAACAATTCTCAATTTTTGTGTAGCAGAAACGATTCTATTTGACGTAATAGTTGCTGAAAAAATATTTTGCTAAAGGTATTCTGCACATTTCAAGCTAGTAAAAAATCTTTCTGTATAAATTATATAGTTAAAATATTGGGGCACACTTCAACACGATAATTTAACAATACTCCCACCTAAACGAAAATTTCGCATATCCTCTGAGAAAACACTGCCATTTCTAATATATGTATATACAGAAATCTAATAAAAATCCATCTCTAACAGACGGGACAAATATTATAATAAAACACTCATACTACAATATATATTAAAACACACATACACACATAAATAAAGCCTGCATTCAACAGTTAAAGGTATATATAAATAGTATACAGACATACAAACAATAAATACAATAAACCCAACTGGAGTGAAAAAATTAGATTCCTGGCTCTGGCTAATTTTTCACTCCAGTTGGGTTTATTGAATTTATTGTTTGTATGTCTGTATAATATTTATACCTTGGACAAATATTATAAACCTAGAGGATGTGATTTTGAAGGTCCATATTGTGGGAAATCACACTGCCTAGAAAAGGAAATCTTTTTTAGTCCAAAGAAATATGTTTAGGTCAAGGTAAGCTTAAACATTTTTCTCTTGTAAAATCTAAAAGGAGTGACAGAATTATCAGCAAAATGCAGATAATTCCTTAGTTTAAAGAATCTATTTTTTTTTTCATTGTATCAACAAATTGCTGGATTGACATGTCTTGCTATCAATATAATTTGGCTTGGGGGAGTTTCGATGCACCCATAACAATATTCCGGCCTGTAAGTTTCATCATATCATAAACTGTTGTATTCAGTGACCTGTGCTCTCGATTTTTCATTGAATTAAATTTGTTTGCGCAGCTATTTCTTCGTAAAGCTCAATATTAATAACTGTGGTTAAATTTTATTTTGAAGAAAATTATTGATTTTAACAGTATTATGCAATATTTTTGTACATTTAAAATTAAACAGCTATTCGATTCCCATCCATTAAATTAATTAAATAAAATAAAATAAATATATAAGAGGAAATAATACATATATTAATAAAAATAGAACTGGGATAAAAAAAAAAATTAAGTTGGCCCAAGGAAATATATTATTATATTTATATATTTTATTTTTATTATGTATTATTTATACGAAAGATAATTTACAAATATTACTATATATTAATAATCCTCTTTTTTTGTTTTGTGTAAAAAATACATTATATATGGTCTCCAATGTGTCTATGTATTTTCAACAAAATTGCAGAATTTAATCAGTATTAAATAATGTTTAATCAAACGAATATACAAAATCCACTTAATCTAGCGTTAATTGCATATTCTGTTTAAAAATAGCACATATTTTAATTAAATATAGGGGGACATTATTATTATTTTTAACCACGATAACAGTATTCCTTGAGTTAAAACATATTTATAGTACTTGCGTACTGAGGTCCACATGTGTGAACTTTAATAAAATGATACTTTTAAAATGAAAAACTTCACAAAATAAACAAAAGGAAGTTATCTAGTGAATATTTATAATGTTTTTAGCAATAAAAAGAATTATGACATCTTAATTAAAATTTCAATATAGATAAATAATACTTACTTTTACGCAATCGCTAAATTGACGACATTTTTCAAAACCTCACTTGCAACCAACAGTTTAGACATGAAAATAAGTCAAGTGTTCAAATCTGCTGGATTCATTTTGCAGCTTAAACTATCATAAATGTGAATTCATAATCAAAATTTAGATATTTTCATTGGTTTTATTAAAATAGGCTAAGATTCAAGGTCTACATGTGTGGACCTGAGTAGCGAAGAGTTAACCTCTTCGCTTTCAATGTCAATTTTTTATCGTTTGGATCAAGTTGGGACTTTATAAGGCCTATAAAGTGCACTAATCACAGTTCCAGCTACAGGAGCACTGTCTCTTCAACTAATGCTAAAGTACCATTGAAATCATTATTTATTTTTAAAACGCCTACAAATTTTAAGTATTCAGATTCGGATAGAACTGACGCTATCTTATCGTGTAAGATAGCGATTGAATTTAGTTACTTGCAAAAATATAATAATAAATAGTTCACAGATATACTTGTTTTCATACATTAAAAGGTAAAAAAATCCCTGCCGGCTCGGGCCTACAGGCGGAGGTAGATTTCGAAGTTAAGCACTAAATTCACCAACAAAACTTAAATCAAGAATAGAGATAAACCCAGTTCCTTCACTAAGAATGAGCTCTAAGGGAGCTAAACATTTTGTGAAATTTCTAATATACACGAATACACAGACGCATGTATGTGGAATAGGTTTAAAAATGGCTAAAGCAAATTCAGAGAAACTCAAAGTGTTAAAATATGTTGATATTTCCATAGTCGGGTTTTTATCATGTTTTTATAAGTTTCTTCAAACTCATATGACGTTACCTATTCACCTGCTGAGGTCCATTATATTTCCAATATGACGCAATATATATATTTTTTAATTCGTCAAACTATTTATTTCATTTTGAGTTTTCATGCTGAAATCTTGCTCTAGAAAACTTATGACGTAATATTCAATTTGTTTTTAATTCGTCAAACTGTTTATTTAATTGAATTTTTCACGTGTAATCTTGCAATAGAAAAGCAATTGTTGTGGTGAGAATTTTATTGCTTTTTTTTTAATTGTTGGCAACTGCTATAACGAAAAATATTTATTTTTTTCCGTCATTGTTGTGTAAAAGCTAGATTTATCAGAATCATGTTAAGACGGTATTCAAAATTTTGAACCCTCCCTATTTCCATTCCCTTGGGCCGATTTTGCCCATTTTCAATCCCCGCCGAGATATTAACCATTTCAAAGTTGTTGGCAAGTTTGAAGACGATCCGTGCATAATTGCAACTTTTATCGTGCGGATAAAATTTTATACATACATATATGTAATATACATATATAAACCTTTTAGGTGGGGGTGGTTTTGGGTTCCTGGGGTCCTATAATGAAAAGTTATGAAGGAATTTTTCAAAAGTCGCACCATGGTAACGACTGCAATAGGTAGTATTTCTTACGAAATCTACCTAAAAATAACATGTAATTAAGCTTTTGTATAATGCTATGTATGAAATTCATTTTCACCAATGGCTAGCGTTTTCCATTTTTTGATAAATAAATTGTTCGCAGAGTTATAAGCGATTTTAGGTAGATTTCGTAAGAAATACTACCTACTGCAGTCGTTACCATGGTGCGACTTTTGAAAAATTCCTTCATAACTTTTCATTATATGACCCCAGAAACACAAAACCACCCCCACCTAAAAAGTTTATATATGTATATTACATATATGTATGTATAAAATTTTGTCCGCACGATAAAAGTCGCAATTATGCCCGGATCGTCTTCAAACTCGCCAACAACTTTGAGATGGCTAATATCTCGGCGGGGATTGAAAATGGGCAAAATCGGCCCAAGGGAATGGAAATGGGAGGGGGGGGGGGGTTCAAAATTTTGAATACCGTCTTAACATGATTCTGATAAAAACAGCTCTTATGGTCGTATCAGACGGGAACGATAAACAACAAACATTTCCCACAACATTTTAAGAAACATGTTCGTTCAGCTTGCTCCGTGTTCAGTAAACAGGTTCTTCAAACTTTTCGTAGGGTTATCTGTTGTGCATTGTCTGGAAGGGTTACCCGATACGTTTGTATATCTTTGGCGTGTTCTTATCTCGTCTCTATTTGACTACAGTGAAACCTCCCTGCACGACCACCTCCCTGAACGACCATTTTTTCATGGAACGAAATTTATTCCCATAGGCTAAATACTAATTTTACCTCCATTCAGAGACCATCCCAGCTGAACTCCCTCCATGAACGACCCATTTCTATGAAGAAAATGAAATAATTATGTTTCTATCCTGATCGCTTGAAGAAGATTTTATTAGAAAAATAATTCCGGAGAGCGCTTTATTCATCCAACTTCTGAACTAATTTTAGAATGTTTTCTTTTGCGGTAACTTTTTAATGTTTAAGCCCCTTTGTGCCTTTTTAGGCAACGAATTTATCTCTGATGACAAATTAAGAATAACGGTCAATAAACTCCCCTGCCCTATTGTATCAGGAAACTCTCAAAGAAATAGATAAATTAATGAAATTGTCATTATTTGCTCCGCAGCCCCCGCCCCCCCCCCCCCCCCCAAAAAAAAAAACGCATTTATTTACTGAACTTTGAATGGACATGAAAATAAAAGTTATAAAAGATGAAACCGTAAAATCAAAGCAAACATCAGTGTTAAAAAGCAGATAAACCAACGTTTAAAAATGCACAAATAGTACATGAAAAGCAGCAAACAGCTGTTTCGAATCAACTAGCGAGATTCTTCTTCAGTGCAAGATAGGGAAAAAGGAACAGCGTGCTAGAAAAAGCAAGGCTGAGCAAAAATGCTTGATAGCATCTTGCATTGAAAAAGAATCTTGCTAGTAGATTCGAAACAACTGTTTGCTGTTTTTCATGTATTATTTGCGCATTTTTAAACGTTGGTTTTTCTGCTTTTTAATATTGTTGCGCAAAGGCTTTGTTTGCTATTTTTACAAACATCAATGCATTCAGTTTTTAAATTCTGCAGTAATTAAATTATGTAATTAACTTTTGTTTTGATACTTAAATTTTTATATTTCTTCCTAATGCGAAAAATAAATTTTAGTAACATTAATTGTTACCTTTTTTCAACAATTAAAATCTAGATTTATACATGACCTCCACTAAGAGACCACCTCTCGGAGCGACCCATTTTTATTGTAACGGAACATGATCGCTTTAGGGGGATTTTACTGTATTTATAAAATTTGGCATAATAGCAGAAACCACGAGTTTGCGATTACACAATTGTTTATATTTCAGTTCAGGTTAGCCCCACCAGTGGCTGAGAGGTTCTGCTCTCGAATCTGGTAGACGGGAGGTGCTGGGTTCGATCCCAATCGCGCCCGTTGGCCTAATCGTTCGGAGTTTTCGTGGTTCTCTTCGAACCTTGCATTTCCAAGCGTTAATACGGGTTAGGTTCCTTTAGAAAGACCCCCACGATGGGCACTGCCCCTTGGCCTATATCCCTCGTGCAGATAATTGGCCGTCATAAAATACAACCAACAATACATTCAGTTCAGGTTAGTTTCGGCCCTGCCTCTAGCCAGCGCCCCTGAAAAAGTCCCCGTTAAATTTAAGGCTTAAAAAAAAAAAAAAAAAAAAAAAGGAAGGAAAAGAGCTTTATAATGTGAAACTTTCTGGCCCATTCATGGTTATTTTTGTGCATATTAGATGACTTTCGAGGTGAATTGAAATAGAATAGCAGCTTTCATTTTTCGAAAAGTGTAACATATCTTATGTTAAAATCAACTGCTGCTTCACATCTTTTCATGGGCTTAAAATGTCAAATTCTACCGCATCATTTGAGCGATTAAAAATGAGCCTGAAAATAAGCAGTTTGGATTTGAGTAAATATTTATACATTGGAGTATTTGAGTAAATTTATACACTGGAAAGGTATATTGTTATAGGTATATCCTCTTATTTAAATCAGGCAATAGGTTTAAATAAATAGATTTATTTATCTGTCTTCTCCCCTCCCCCCCCCCCTCAAAAAAAAAAGAAAAGAAAAAAAGGGGTATACTTTTAAAAACACACTCTCATGATTACTTCTTGAAATACAATTTTCCAGGTATAAAAATCACCAAAAGAGTTTATAACCAGTTAGAAAACCACTATGTATTTTTTTATTTGTTGTTATTACTTGTATTTATTCACGCTTTATTGTTTTAATATCCACTTTATTATATTAATTTATTTATTGGGGAAAGAGGTGTTCGAATCACTTGCCCATGAATGACAATATATGAAAATATTTTGTAATTGTGTGAGAAAAATTGTTTAAAATAATTTTATTGGTTAAGCAATGCAAATCAGAAATATTATTAAAACTTGATATTAAGATTATTGAAGAAATAGCCAAATACTAAATAAAATGAAAAAAAGAAATTGAAAATGTTTTATGCGTTTTAAACACGATTCATGCATTATTTAATGAAGAACCCCACTCTAATTGAGCAGTGACTCTTGTTTTGACATTACCAATACACATAGAATGCTAAGATGCTCTACGGATGGTCTTTTAGTAATTTTTATACCCTTCGCAAAAATTTCCGTTTCAAAACAGGACCCTCGACAAAACTTTTCAATTCAAACAGAACCCTTCACAAAATTCTTTGTCTAAGACTTTTCTATCTTAAAACTGAACGTTTTATAAATTTAATCATTTGAAAGATAAATATAACCTGTCACTCTTACTTATGTGAAAGAAATATATGTATTTTACATGCATATAACTTCTTAAAAATGTATAAACAAGAGCCTGAATATAACAAATATTTCAAATTCATAAAATTTAGGCTAAATTTTTCATAAATATAAAACATTGTTTACAATTTTTCAATTTCAGGACCTTCTGAGAAAAGCCTGGACTCTTTTAAAGTAATAAGTGTGCCATTATTATTATTATTATTATTTTCTTTTGCCAAGGAAGAAAAATTTTCTGGCACTTCAATTAGAATAATATGAAATTTTTATTCGAAGTACGGATAAAAAAGATCTCATTTTTACATAAAACGCTAGTGACTTTGCATATGAGAATATAATGCAATTTAAGTAATATAATCGTTTCAATTACATACAGTAAAAAAGAAAATCGAGTTTTTATATACTTAATTACACCATGAATATAGTAAAAAAGTATTAACAAATGCATAAAAAAAAATAGTGTTTTGATAATACTTATTAAACATTTAAATAATACTGATTTCAAGCACCTGCAAAAATTCATTATGCATTTGCTTTTGCAAATGCATTTTCATTTGCAAACATTGGCGGCTTGGCGGTGATATTTTCATTACGAAGACAAATCTTTACCTATCTCCCCACTAGTCCGCTCCTATTGGTTTAATTCATCAGTGTTGAATAAAAGACAAACATTTTCCGAGCGAAGCGGAAAACGCTCAGTGAGCAAGTATACCGTGCAAAATTCCCTCCTTCATCAAGGTCAAGCAACTTTTGCTGACTGAAATGTTTTGTTGGCGAAAATGTTCTGTGAAAGAGTGTCGTCTGATACGGCCATTACACAACAATGACAGGAAAAATAAATATTTTTCGTTATAGCAGTTGCCAACAATAAAAAAAAAGCAATAAAATTCTCACCACAACAATTGCTTTTCTATTGCAAGGTTTCACGTGAAAAATTAAATTAAATAAATAGTTTGAATAATTGAAATAAATTGAATATTACGTCATAAGTTTTCTAGAGCAAGATTTCTGCATGAAAATTCAAAATGAAATAAATAGTTTGACGAATAATAAAAAAAAAAAATATTGCATCATATTGGAAATAAAACGGACCTCAGCAGGTGAATATGTAACGCCATGTGAGTTTGAAGAAACGTAATGAAAACGTAATTAAATCGTGATGAAAACCAGACACTGGAAATATTAACTTATTTTAACACTTTGAGGTTCTCTGAATTTGCTTTAGCTATTTTTTAAACCTATTTCATATACATGCGTGTGTGTATTCGTGTATATTAGAATTTTCACAAAATGTTTAGCTCTCTAGAGCTCATTCTTAGTGAAGGAACTGAGTTTATCTCTAATCTTGATTTAAGTTTTGTTGGTGAATTTAGTACTTAACTTCAAAATCTACCTCCGCCTGTAGGATCGAGCCGGCAGGGATTTTTTTTTTTTTTTTTTTTTTTTTTTTTATGTGACGAGGACGATAACTTTTCCCCTTTTCTCGTGCTGCTGCGTGAGGAATTCCGTTAAAAACTACCACTTTGACAGTATTTTCTGAAAGATCTTTCGTCTTTACCAAACAATTGAAAACGCCATTCGATTGCACAGTTTTTGAATAAGAACAACTGCCAATCGTATGCTTTTACGAACAAAAAATGAATTTAAAAATGTGTCTGAAAGTACCCCGTTTGCGTTTGAGAAGAAACTTAAATCTGGAGGAGGTCTAGTATTACAAATTAATTTAGTTTTTACTGGCCACTATTATTTTGTAATAAAAAAAAATAGCTTTGTCCCTCACAGACAATTATTTTCGTTTGGAATGCACTTTGTAATTTCGGATTTACTGCAATTGCCGAATCCGGTGAACATTGTAATCTTTAAAGTTAAGCGTATTCCCTGTTTAGCCCGTTGAAAAAAAAAAGCAAAATAGTTACTGCACTTGAAATAGATTCAAACAAACCACAAGTAATTAAAACTGAAAGTTTTCTTTTTGAATCGTCTGAATTAACAGAAAGACAACATGACAAAAATATTCAGCTCAATTCAGTAAAAGTCCTTCCGGCCAGTGCCGGGAGGAAGAGGTAGCTTTCAAATTCCTTATTTTAAAAAAGCCAACTTATATTATTCAAACACACGAAGCTCAATTTAGTGGAAACCGAATATAGGAGATTCAATACTAATTTTTATCAATATTAAATCATTATGAATGAGAATTTCGCGAAATTAGTCAGCTTTATCCAAGCTGCTTTTATTTAACCTTCCGTCTACCAGACGGGTCCATTGGACCCGACATGTATATTCAAAATATTTATTCAAACCAGAAATTTCTTCAAAACAAACTAAATGTATAAATCAGACAATAATAAGTTAAATAAACAAATTAAATAGTTTTAAGTAAAAATTCTGGTGTAGAATGTTTTTATAAAACTTGAGTAAAATTTCCGGTAGTTTTAGGGTTAAAGTAACTTATATTTGGCTGAGATGTTGATGTATACTATTCACATGCCTTCTTACATGGAAATAGGCGAATACGTGTGTTATCGCGTGACAAATACAAGATCGTTTCAAAATGTTAGCCATACTAGAAATTCAAAGTGCTATAATTCAACCATTTTTTTTAAAGATATAAACAAAAGAACAAATTTTCAGAAACAAAATCTGCTCCGGAATCTTTGTATCAAGGCCAAACACATAAAAAGATCTTTTTCATTTTCCAATTTTTTAATACCTCATTTTAAATTTTAAATTAAATTTTTTTTAAATGGCAACCCTTTTGAAACAAGATGGCGAATGAAGCTGGCCAACGAACTCGGTCGAGACATTGGTAAGTGCTATGTACAGACCAAGTAACATCCAAATCGGTTTTTAAATAAGCTTGCTATCGCGTGACAAAACCAGGTCGTTTTAAAATGTCAGCCACAATAGAAATTCAAAATGCTATAACTCAGCCATTTTTTTAGATATAGACGAAACAAAAACTGTTCCGGAATCTTTGTATTAAGGTCAAACACATACGAAAAAAATCTTTTTCATTTTCCAATTTTTTGGTATCTCATTTTAAATTTTAATTTTTTTAAATTTTTTTAAATGGCCGCCATTTTGAAACAAGATGGCGGATGAAGCTGGCCAACGAACTCGGTTGAGATATTTGTATGTACTATGTACACACCAAGGTACATTCAAATCTGTTCATAAATACGCCTGTTATCACGTGACAAACATCAGGAAGTTTCAAAATGTCAGCCACGCTAGAAATTCAAAATGCTATAACTCAGCCATTTTTTAAGATATAGACGAAACAAAAACTGCTCCCGAATCTTTGTATCAAGGTCAAATACATAAGAAAAAAATATTTTTTCAATTTTTAATTTTTTTGCACCACATTTCAAATTAAAATTTTTCTTAAAAATTTAAATGGCTGCCATTTTTAAACAAGATGGCGGATGAAGCTGGCCAATGAACTCGGTCGAGACATTGGTATGTACTATGTACAAACGAAGTTACATCCAAATCGGTTCATAAATACGCCTTTTATCACGTGACAAAATTCAGGACGTTTCAAAATGTCAGCCACGCTAGAAATTCAAAATGCTATAACTCAGCCATTTTTTAAGATATAGACGAAACAAAAACTGCTCCGGAATCTTTGTATAAAGGTCAAATACATAAGAAAAAAATATTTTTCCATTTTCAATTCTTTGGTACCACATTTAAAATTTAAAATTTAAAAAAAAATTTTAAATGGCCGCCATTTTGAAACAAAATGGCGGATGAAGCTGGCCAACGAACTCGGTCGAGACATTGGTGTGTACTATGTACATACTGAATTACATCCAAATCGGTTCATAAATTCGAGAGTTACAGTATGACAAAAGTCAGATATATATATATATATATATATATATATATATATGGATATATATATATATATATATATATATATATATATATATATCAACTTTTGAACGGAGGGTGGTTTCGGGGTCTGGGGGTCATGATCGATGAAAATATACCAAAATTTTTTGAAATCGCTTTCCTCCGAACGGCTGCAATAGGTAGCTTTTTGTAATGAAAGCTACCTAACAAAAAGTTTAAATACCGAAAGGGAATAACTCCGGGAAACTCCGCCTATTTATTTATTTATTATTTTGGAAAGGGGGGGAAAAGGTACAAAAATATTTAAAAAAAATAAAAAGTTAATGTATTTTTCATTTCATCAGCTAAAAAATGGGGGGATAGGGCAATTTTTCTTTTTTTGTGGTGGGGGGGGGGGGGAGCGTGTCCTGCAGATTTGACGATTCATTATTTATTTACTGTTACTATAAAATTACAAATATGCAGAAAAAAATGATAATGAAAGAGTTTTTATTTTTATATTATTTTAAATTTTCAATGCCAGTTTAGGAGGGGTCGAAAACAGTAATTTCGAGAGGGAATAATTTAAATAATTGATTATTTATAGTTTCAATAAAGTAATAAATGAGCGAAAAATTAAAGAAAATGTAAATTCTACAAATTTTAACTTTTTCGGTTATAATGGGGGGGGGGGGATAGGATGAAAAAAAAGGAAATTCTTCTAAACGCAGAAGATTCTTATTTTTCCGTATTAAATTGTTTCTTTTTAAAAATTTTATTAAGGTTTTTTTTTTTTTTATATATGCGATTAAAACATAAAAACTGGACATTTGATTTACGAACTTTATTGCATAGAATATTAGCATTTTAAGATTCTGTTATTTATAACAAATCATATCATAACTTCCTGGTGAAATTTAAAAAAATAAAGTCGAATGCATGTGACTACATATACTCAATATTAAATCAAATTTAGAACCAGTTCAATTTATATTGTCTTTTTTAATTATTAGTCTAAAACATATCAATAAATTGGTAAGGTTTTACGTTTAAAGATGAGTGAAAAACTTTCGAGTCGTAAGTAATACGAGAGCGGCTTTAACAGAGGAAAGGAAGTTGCAGTACTTCTTTTTACAAATTCAACGAGGAGGTCTTAGGACCGTATAGGTGCTCACTCGTTATTTAATGGAGTAACATCTCAAATTTTTACAAACAATAACAACGCATATTAATTTATTTATAAATTTCTGTGATATTTTACCGGTGTGAGTTACATATTTTTTCAAAATGTCATTCTTTAAGTTCAGGTAACACCAAACGCAAACATCCATGTTCAATCTCATGCGATTTGATGGTTATGTATTTAAAGTGTAGTTGTTATTATTGTTATTAGTTTAAACGAGCTAAACTTAGAATATACTTTAAATTATTGTGAAAATCTGTTTTGATTGAATTTTGAATGGAAGATTTACTGAAATTTTAGCAGTTAAATCCTTTGAGATTGCGTAAACAAACGCGCTAGTAAAAGGTGAGAAATTACTGTAGGCATAAAAATATAGTCTCTCATTTACAGATTGACATAAACAAAACATAACAAGAATATTATTTACACATTATAACAATAATATGTATATACACACATTTATTTTATTAAACATTAAAAAAAAAAAAAAAAAAAAAAAAAAATTCGTTGTGAAAGTACTCATATAGTCTTACTGTTTCATTTCTTGTATTTTCGATAATTTCTATGATCAGTAATAATATTTATTATCTTAATTATTTTTAAAATTCTATCGCATAGTTAGTTTATGATTACATTATTTACTATTAAAAAATATTATTTTCAGAATGAAAATTGTTGTTATCTTTTATATATTGAAGTATTATAGAAAAAAAACTTCTTAAAAATTTCAAAAAGGAAACAATTTAATATAGAAAAATAAGAACCTTCTGCGTTTAGATGAATTTCTCCCCCCCCCCCCCAAAGTATAACCGAAAAGGTTAAAATTTGTAGAATTTATATTTTCTTTATATTTCTGCTCACTTATTACTTTATTGAAGCTACAAGTAATAAATTATTTAAATTATTCTGTCTCAAAATTACTGTTTTCGACTCCTCCGAAACTGAGCATTGAAAATTTAAAATATTATAAAAGTAAAAGCTGTTTCATTATCATTTTTTTCTGGCCTATTTGTAATATTATAGTAACAGTAAATATATAATAAATCGTTAAATCTGTCGGAGCCCCCCCCCCCCGAAAAAAAAAAAAAAACGAAGAAGAAATTGTTATTTCCCCCATTTTTTAGCTGATAAAATTAAAAATCTTAAAAAAAAAATAATTTTATTTTTTTTCTTATGTTTTTCTAAATTTCCCCACCCTTTCCAAAATGATAAATAAATAAACAAGTATTTTAGACAGGAAGGGAGAGCAAGAATTTTTCCACTCTTTAAAAATTAGGCTTTTCTCACCCTTGAGAATTTTTGGTACAAAATATATCGGATTCGAAGAACCAGTTCGCTGTGTATAAGTGATCGGTTTGGCGAAATTCTTCAATCCTGATCTATTTTTCGAAGCATTATACACAAGATATTCCAGATTTCTTCATTTGTATGCAATCTAAATATTCTAAATCGATTCCTTAGCAGGTTAGATTTTTTTTTTTTTTTTTTTTTTTCCGAACAACCGTCATTTTTACTGATTTTTTTTTCTTTTTAAACTTGATAATCATTTAAGTGTTTTTCGCCTCAACGTCATACATTGGTGACGAACGGTAAGTGTGAAACAAGATGCTTGACGAGCCAGCTTGTGTTAAGGCTTCTGTCCCTGCCGGCGAATGCACTCACGAGCTAATGCTGAACCTATGGAGAGGGATTTTGCTAATATCTCGTTTGCATTTCGACATTTTTAAATAACTTTTTTTCATTGGATAGCCGAGATCCATCTCTACATCACACCTTTTTTACTTTTTCGTTAAAGTTACTTTCACTTCAAAATCGGTTCTGAAAATGAAAGTGTCATTCTAAAAAATATCTGCAACCAAAATCGAAAAAGTAAAAAAGGTGCGATGTAGAGATGGGTCTCGGCTATCCAATGCAAAAAAAAAATTATTTAAAAATGTCAAAATGCAAACGAGATACATTAGAAAAATTTCTCCCCATAGCATTAGCATTAGCTCGTCAGTGTCTTCGCCGACAGGGACAGAAGCCTTAAGGGGACTTATCTGGTGGGGAAGAAAAAAGTGGAAACCCACGTTATCCTGTGAGAAAAAACGTATCCTTCTAGTTCATTCAAATTTCGAAATTTCCACAATATTTTCTTTTTAGTACGTCTATATTAAGGTTCGTTATCAGTCTGTAAGCTCTAAATTTTTATATCTTATTTCCTAGTCCAGATAATAGAGACCGTATAGGGACTCTACCTAGCAAAATTCATGGTAGTTCTGGAAAAAGGTTTACTATATGTTTTTTGGGTCTCTAAATCCGAAGTGTTAACTTCCCACCAAAATTTCCCCCGGCAACCCCCCCCCCCCACCCCCCCCCCAAATTTTGGTTAAATGCTCCTAGAAAAATGTTTTTATTAAAAAAATATTTTTTTTTATAGTTTTAGGGAAAAAATATCTAGAAATTCAGAAAGTAGGCGAAATTTGCAAGAAATAAGATATATGACATTATGACGTAGGATGAATGTGGAGGGGGATCTGCCTCGGAACATGCGCCGCGGTGCTGCGTGGACTAAGTTGCGCAATTTCACTTAACCACTCACATCGTTTACATTCGCCCTCCCGTCATCCCTACGAAACTTCCCCATAAGGTTTACTTTAAGTTTTTTGGGTTTCTGAATCCGAATTTTAACTTCCCCCCCAAATTCCCCCCCCCCCCCCGCAACCTCCCGAAAATAGTTGTTTTCAAATTAATTTTTTTATTGTTTTAGGGGAAAAGTATGCAGAAATTCAGAAAGTAGACAAAATTTGCAACAAATAGGATATATCACATTATGACGTAGGATGAACGGGGAGGGGGAGGGCTGCCTCTGAACATGCACTGTGGCGCTACGTGCACTAAGTTATGCAAGTCCAGGCAATAGGCGGTTTTACCTGGCAAAATTAATACTAGTTTTGGATTTTGACTCACTTTATGTTTTTTGGATCTCTGAATCCAAATTTGTAACTTCCCACCAAAATTTCACCCGGCAACCCCCCCCCCCCCAAAAAAAATGATTTTTTGAAAAAATTTCGTTTCGAGAACAGCGCGCGGGGAATGTTCCGAGGCCTCCCCGTTTATCCTACGTGATAATGTCATCCTATTACATATCCTATTTGTTGCAAATTTTGTCTACTTTCTGAATTTCTACATACTTTTCCCCCAAAGCGATAAAAAATTTAATTTGAAAACAACTATTTAGGGGGGGGGGTTGCGTGGGGGGAATTTTGGGGGAAGTTAATTCGGATTTAGGGACACAAAAAACTTAAAGTAAACCTTATAGGGAAAGTTCGGATGGGAGACGGGGGGGCGAATGTAAACGATGTCAGTGGTTAAGTGAAATTGCGCAACATAGTCCACGCAGTACCGCAGCGCATGTTCCGAGGCAGATCCCCCCCTTCCCAATCCATCGTACGTCATAATGTCATATATATTATTAGTTTCAAATTTTGTCTACTTTCTGAATTTCTAGATACTTCTCCCCTAAAACAATAAAAAAATTAATTTTTTAATAAAATCCTTTTTTGGGGGGCATTTTACCAAAATTTGGTGGGATTGCAGGGGGAAATTTTGGTGGGGTGTTACAAATTTGGATTCAGCGACCCAAAAAACATAAAGTAAGCCAATTTTTAGAACTACCATTAATTTTGCAAGATAAAATCCCCTATTGCCTGGACTATCAGTCAAAATTTACAAACCAGTAAAGAATACTTTTTATGCTTTTCGAAATTTTTTGAAACTTTAACACAAATTTTAAGATACCCATAATTATCTTTAAGATATTTTAAGCTTACAGAGGGATAAAGAACATTGCTATCTATGCGTTGAATAAAAATAGTGCTGAAATTTCCAAATTTGAATGTATAAGAAGGATAAGTATTTTCCCCATAGGATAACATAGTATTCCACTTTTTTTTCTTCCCCACTAGGTAAGTCTCCTTAAAGAAGACCCATTATATAGGTTTTCAGCGATTACAACCTGCAACGAAAAACAGTTACCCATATTTTTCCATTAATATGTGATTTTTTAATTTTACTGGATGGAGTTAAAACTTATCGACCATATCAATTTCTTGATATTTATGAGCTTTAAATAAAACGTGTTTTCTACGTTTGTCGTAAGAAATATATTGATCAGGAAATGAACAACATTAGAAGTATAGCAAATGATAATGGTTTTTAAGTCCAAATACTAATTTACCAACCTCAATATGTAAGTAATTGCAATAATAAATTTAAATATAATGAAGTAAAGTTACACAAATTTCAATATTTTCCAGGTTTGTTTCAGTTTTTAAAGTTTAAATAAATAAAAAAATAATAAATATATAGATACATAAATTTAATTGCTTCCACCACCCTAGTAAATTAAAATCAAGTCTTTACAATAGCATCGATCATATCCTTATGGAAGATTCAGCAGGTATATACATAATCCCAGGTACTATACTAGATAATAAAATGAAAGCAGATTATATCAGTATAACAATACGGAAAATTAAAAAGCGCATAACAGAACAGAAAGCAGATATCAGGCTTAACCAGTGTCGAAAGGCTAGCTGAAAGGCTAGTTCCATGGGTTTTTGTAGTGTAAGTTACATAGCTGATAACTGATATGCTTGTTGGCCACAGTTATTTTCGAAAAGTTTGCTTCGCCTTATTCAATTAATGAGATATCTCCAATAAAATAAGTCACATTAATCCGTTCTAAAATATTGGTAGTTAAAAATAGTAGCATGTGACTTACACTACAAGTACTCATGGAACTAACCTAAACTAAATCAGGAGCAAGAAATTATGATTGGTTTTTAAGAAGCTAAAATAATAAAGAAATTATCAAATTACAAAATATTAGTACTTATGGAGTCAATAGAAATTCTACATCGTACTAATTACACTTGTAATGATACGTTATCATACATCATTCCACAGATTTGGTATACTGTACTGAGAATAATCTGAGCACCCAACTTTTCTAGAACTTTGGAAAAGTCTGACAGCTTAGCCTCACACACTTTTTCACTTTGAACATTAGACCATCCCATCTGGTATAAAGGATTCAGCCTTTGACTTTCGTTGTTTTTAACTCTTATGAATAGCATATGCTTGAAAGTACTAGTTTTTTAAATGTATCGTATTTTAAATAAAAACACCTTTACGTAATGTGAATACTGTTTGTGTTTACAAATTTTTAAACTTGTTACTGGATTAAGCTGAATATTTTAGTCATGTTGTCTTTCTGCTAACACTTACCGGCGCGGAGTAATTCTATTTATAAACTGATGAAATAATGGACTCAGATCGCAATTTATAAACGAATTTATTAGAAAATAGGAACTTGCTTATTTTTTTGTACATTATAATAGAAAAATTTTAGTTAAATATTCTTGGTGGCGTTTGTCAGTTTTGGAATTAAAATTAAGTGTCCTCTTTTAAGGACACCGCGCCGGAAAGGGTTAATTCGGACGATTCAAAAAGAAAACTTTCAGATATAATAACTTTCGGTTTGTTTGTATGTATTTCAAGCGCAGTTATGAATTTGCTTTTTTTGAAACGGACTAAACAGCGAATAAGCTTAACTTTAATGGTTACAATATTCTAGGGATTCGGCGATTGCAGTACATCCGAAATTACAAAGTCTATACACAAGAAAATAATTGTCTGTGAGGAACAAAACAATATTATGATTAATAGCGGTTAAAAATTACTAAATTAATTTCTAATTCTAGAGCTCCTCCAAATTTATATTTGTTCTAAAATCCAAACGGGTCACTTTCTGGCAAATATTTAAATTCATTTCTATTCGTAAACGCATAAAATTGGCTTATGTTCTTATTCAGAAACTATACAATCGAATAGCGTTTTCCATTGTTTGAAAAAGACAGAAGATCTCAGACAATGCCGTCAAATTGCGCGTTTTGAACCGAATTCCCAACGCAGCAAAACGAGAAAGGGGAAAAAGTGGACGTCCTCGTCACTTCAAGAAAATTGCTAATAACTCGACAAACAATTTGTTTATCAAAAAATGGAAAACGTTAGCCAGTTGCATGTCTTTAAGTTTAAATATGAATGAGAACGTTTCGCGTCGTAGGCAATTTGAGAACCACTTTAACAGAGGCACCTTCAAACTCGATTTTCCCTTTGCGGCCGTAAGAAAACATCAAAATCCCTTTGTTCTCGTGGAATCAGATTTTCCCTCCGAAGAAATATGGAGGGTGCTTTTACCCACTTTGAAGGATAGATAATTTCCAAATATTTGAATTTCGCACTTACTCAATAGCAATTGTACACAACATATACCATATTCCTTCATTTGTATGCAATCTAAATATTCTAATTACAATTCTTAACAGGTTAGATTTTTTTTTTTTTTTTTTTTTTTTTTTTTTTTTTTGCTGAACAACCGTCATTTTTACCGATTTTTTTTAACTGAATAATTATTTAAGCATTTTTTGCCTCATGGTCATACATGGTTAACGAACGGTAAGCGTGAAACAAGTTGACACATAAGGCAGCCTGCGTTAAACGAACCCTATTGTGTAGGTTATCAGCGGATAAAACATGCAACGAAAAAAAAATTACACATATTTTTTCATTAATATGTGATTCCTTAATCTTACTGGGCTTAGTTAAAACTTATATAACATATCAATTTCTTGATATATATGAACTTTATATAAAACGTGCTTCCAATGTTTGTAGTAAGAAATACATTGATCAGGAATTGAACATCATTTGAAGCATAGCATATGATAATGGTTTTTCACTGAAGTCGAAATACCAATTTACGAAACTCAATATATAAGTAATTGCAATAATAAATTTAACCATAATGAAGTAATGTTACACAAGTTTCAATATTTTCCAGGTTTGTCTAGGCGCTTAAAGTAAAAAAAAAAAAAAAAAAAAAAAAAAAAAAAAATTTAATTGCTTCTACCTCACTAGTAAATTAAAACAAAACTTCACAATAGCGTCGATCCTATCCTTATGGAAGATTCACCAGGTATATACATAATCTTAGCTACTATAATAGAGAATAAAAGGAAAGCAGATTATATCCGTATTACAACACGGAAATTTAAAGAGAGTATAACAGAACATATCGCAGATATCAGGATTAACCAGTGTCGAACAGCTATTTCTAAACTAAATCAGGAGCAAGAAGTTATGATTGCTTTTAAAGAAGCTAAAATAATAAAGAAATTATCAAATTACCAAACATTAGTAATTATGGAGTCAATAGAAATTCTACGTCATGCTAATTACACTTGTAACGATACGTTATCGCACATCATTCCAAAATTTTGGCATAGCGTACTGAGAATAATCTGAGCACTCCCACTTTGGTTAAGTTAGGTTCCCTTAGAAAGATCCCCACGAAGGGCACTCCCCCCCTGGGCCTATATCCCTCGTGTAGATAATTGGCCGTCACAAATACAACCAACAACCAACCCACTTTGGTTAAACTTTGGAACAGCCTGACAACATATCCTCACCCCCCTTTTCAATTTCAAGGTTGGATTAGTTCATCTGGTATAAAATACTCAGCCTCTGAATTTATTTATTTTAACCTTGATGATGAGCATGACATGCTCGAAAGTACTAAGTTTTTAAATGTATCTTATTGTAAAAAAAAAAAAAAAAAAAAAAAAAAAAAAAAAAAAAAAAAAAAAACACCTTTAATAAAGGTACATATATTAAGACAGACTTGAACACAATTAATACAATAACCCAACAGGAGTGAAAAATTAGCCTGGGCCAGGACTCGAACCTGGATACACAGCATACCGTGCTGTTGCTCTAACCGCTGAGCTAACCTGGCCGATATCCCAGCGTGCAGTTTCCCACTAATAAACCATGTAGGCCTTGTAAACGCCTTTAAGAGCGTAGGAACAGATATCATTAGTTTCGTTTTTGTAATTTCTGCATCAATGTTCATCCATTCGTTGATCATTACTGTTTTTAGTTCGCTTTTCGTTTTAATGTCATGTCTTCGTACTCTAACATCCAGTTCTCCCCAAATATGTTCTATTGGGTTTAAATTCGGTGATTGTGGCGGTGTTTTCAGAACTTGTGGACAATTATAGAGACACCAAAGGCAAACGTTGGCAGCAGTTTTGTAGTCGTAAAAAAAGAAAAAAAACAGTGGCACTCCGGGAGTGCCAATAGAAGTGAAAACTTCAACAATTACGTGTGTGTTTTTTTAACCGTCAGGAAATGTTTTATTGTGCAGGAAATACTTTTAAATGTAGTGTTTTTTATTCATTATTATACAGTAACATACACCATAGACATACACCATAACGCAAAAATAACACGAATTTTAAAAACAAGAGAGTTTTTCTGCTAAACTTACCCGATATTTGATCGAATAGTTCACTTTTGCCGCCAACTATTGACATAAATAACAACTGTTGAATAAAGATAATTTTATTTTGCTAGAGCAAGGTAGTTTTATTTTAGCAAGAGTCACGAGACTTGGCTAATTTTTACATGAGATGTATTTGATGAGATTTCCTTTTTCTAACTCTTGTACGTGTATTTCTGGAACCAATAGCGCACAGGCAAGCATGCGGCGCGCTTGCCTGTAAATTGTTGTTATTGATTAAGCAATCAATAACAATTAATTGCCCGCCCTCCTCATACCGAACTAAGCACAATACATGTACATACATATATACAGAGGTGTCGGTTACAATAACAGTGTCACGAGTTAAATGGTTTTTCCCATCTCAAAAAATGCCAAACGCGCCCAAAGAAGCTTTCACTTCAATAATGAAAGTATCAAGTATTTGTCTTTAACAATAAACACAACAGCGTACTGCAACGAAAATGTAAATTTTGTGTGTGTTCCTGTGTGAACGCCGGGAGAAAAAGTGAGTTTTAGCTTCGTTCTTCTTTTGCGGATTGAGCTGAAGAGGGAAAAGTTCCTGTTATTCACCGCTTGGCGCGCTAGTGCCTATGTGCCAAAATGCGAGCATGTCGATTACGTAATAGTGTCTCCAAATCAGTGGTTTTTCTCCATCTCAAAAAAAGTTCAACGCGCCTAAAGAAGTTTTCACTTAAAAAAAAAAAAAAAAAAAAAAAAAAAAAACAGAGGTTATATACCATAGGCAGACGATATACGCTAAAATCATGATCGTCATGCCTAGAGTACACGCTATAGCGTTATTCGAGAAACAGAGTGTGTACTGAGCTTCTTTAAAATATCCAGAAGGTATACGGCGTATTCCTCCGTCAGTGTTGTGAGATTGGGGACTTTTTGTCCCCAGATTGATGATTGTCACCGGTTTTTTGAAATAGAAATATTCGGGCCTATTTAAAAATGTATTATAACATGTGAAAAATAAGGCGAATTATACTATTTTAAAAAACTGGTGACAGCGAATTAAAAAAGTTCCAATCTGACAACACTGACCTCTGTGTACCCTCCACTACACCTTTGGTTGAGAGATGTGTGCTTAGGATCCTTATCCTGATAAAAAAAAAAAAAAAAAGTTGTTTCCAATACCCAAATTCTGAGCTGATAATTTAAAATTGTCTTTTAAAATATTTAAATAAAGAGCAAGATTCATTATGCCAATACCAAATTACCTAGTCCTGTTTCTGCCATGCACAAGGACGCTTCCACCGTCATGCTTAAATGTTCCAACTAAGCTCTTGGGATTAAGTTCTTCATTTTCTCTTCTCCATGCAACTATATGCCCAGCGGAACCAAAAATGTTAAATTTGCTTTCATCTGCAAATAAGACATTATTCCAATACGATTAGGAGTCATGTATTATTTATTTTGTGAAGGTAAGCCTAAGCTTTCTGTTTTTCGCACTAACAAAACATTTTCTACGGGCAGAACGGCCATTTAATCCAGCTGATCTCAGCACTCGTCCAACAATTTCAGGTGAAATTGAAGTAGAAAAATTTTCACTAAATTCTGTAGCAACTTTTACAGAAGTTAAATGTGGATTTTTTTTACAATTTTTCTAATTATAAATATTTGATCACGTGGTGTTAACTTTGATGGACAGTCTTTTCTTACCTTGTTTTCGATCCGATTTTCTTCTTTGTAGTGTTTTATCATGTACTGCACCGTAGAATGGGATAAAACTAATTATGAATATTCCGAACTGATTTACCGTTATTTACCGAACTATGATGAAAGATAATCAATTTTCGAATGCTGTTAGTTGTTTCTTTACGACTACGACGCATTTTTATTAATAAATAGATTATTAAGGACCAATCATGCAAAATATAAAGCGAAACGATTTTTTAATTGTGACCACAAACCAATTGTGACGTGTTCTTTCTCAGCCTCTTTCCGTTTTCATTTTTAGATAAAAAAGAAAATCGCTCAATATGAGAAAAAATGTTGGGTTTTATTTATAATAATACAGAGATTACGTGGAAAAATATTGGACATCATATTCGAATTCAATTCCAGGGAAATACCATTTTACTACATAGTCCAGGCAATAGAGACCGTATAGGGACTCTACTTAGCAAATTTCATGGTTTTTCAGGAAAAAGGCTTACTATAATTTTTTTGCGTCGCTGAATCCGAATTTTTAACTTCCCACCAAAATTTCCCCCGGCAACCCCCCCCCCCCCCCCAAATTTTGGTAAAGTGCCCCCAAAAAGGTTTTTATTAAAAAAATCAATTTTTTTATTGTTTTAGGGAAAAAATATCTAGAAATTCAGAAAGTAGATAAAATTTGCAACAAACAAGATATATGATATTATGACGTAGGATGCATGGGGAGGGTGGATCTGCCTCGGAACATGCGCCGCGGTGCTGCGTGGACAAAGTTGCGCAATTTCACTTAACCACTCACATTGTGGCCCTCCCGTCTCCCCTCCGAACTTTCCCTATAAGGTTTACTTTAAGTTTTTTGGGGTTTCTGAATCCGAATTTTTAACTTCCCCCCAAAATCCCCCCCCCCCGCGCAACCCCCCACCCAAAAAAAAAAGTTGTTTTTAAATTAACATCATATTCGAATTCACTTCCAAGAAAATTCCATTTTACTACATAGTCCAGGCAATAGAGACCGTATAGGGACTCTAGCTAGCAAATTTCATGGTAGTTCTGGAAAAAGGCTTACTATATGTTTTTGGGGTAGCTGAATCCGAATTTTTAACTTCCCTTCCGAAATTTCCCCCGGCAATCCCCCCAAATTTTGGTAAAATACCCCCCAAAAAGGTTTTATTAAAAAAATCAACAAATAGGATATATGACTTTATGACGTAGGATGAACGGGGAGGGGGAGGGCTGCCTCTGAACATGCATTGCGGCGGTACGTGCACTAAGTTATGCATGTCCAGGCAATAGGGGTTTTTACCAGGCAAAATTAATAATAGTTCTGGATTTCGACTCACTTTATGTTTTTTGGGTTGATGAATCCGAATTTGTAACTTCCCACCTAAAATTTCACCCTAAAAAATTTATTTAAAAAAAAATGGTTTTTGAGAACAGCACGAGGGGAATGTTCCGAGGCACCCCCCCCCCCCCACTCTCCCCGTTTATCCTACGTGATAATGTCATATATCCTATTTGTTGCAAATTTTATCTATTTTCTGAATTTCTACATACTTTTCCCCTAAAACAATAGAAAATTTAATCCAAAAACAACTATTTGGGGTGGAAGTTAAAAATTCGGATTCAGCGACCCAAGAAACTTAAAGTAAACCTTATAGGGAAAGTTCGGAGGGAAGACGGGAGGGCGAATGTAAACCATGTAAGTGGTTAAATGAAATTTCACAACATAGTCCACGCAGCACCTAGGCGTATTCCCCCCATTCCCATTCATCCTACGTCATAATGTCATATTTGTTATTTGTTGCAAATTTTGTCTACTTTCTGAATTTCTAGATACCTTTCCCCCAAAACAATAAAAAAATTTATATTTTTAATAAAAACCTTTTTTTTTGGGGGGGGGGGGCATTTTACCAAAATTGGGGGGGGGGTTGCCGGAGAAATTTTGGTGGGAAGTTACAAATTCGGATTCAGCGACCCAAAAAACATAAAGTAAGCCGATTTCCAGAACTACCATTAATTTTGCCAGGTAAAATCCTTTATTGCCTGGACTAACAATACAATTTTTAATGTGTGTGTACGAACAGTTTTGAGTCTGAGAGCCACTGGGTATTTATTTTTAAGGATTGAACGAGGAGAAATAAGAACCGTAGCGGTGCTGACGCGTTATTTCATTAGATGATTCTTTAATCCCACATAAACGCACTTTGGCACATATTATTATATTAAAATATTTCTATTATATTTTACCGCTGTGAGT
Organism: Maratus speciosus; assembly: GCA_963932465.1. Taxonomy (NCBI): domain Eukaryota; kingdom Metazoa; phylum Arthropoda; class Arachnida; order Araneae; family Salticidae; genus Maratus; species Maratus speciosus. The sequence continues at coordinate 204,102,671 of OZ010798.1, forward strand.
TACATATATTTCTCAAAATGTCATTATTTATGTTCCGTCAGTACTAAACGAAAACTTTCAGGTTGATTGAATCCCATGTGATTTGTTTGTACATATAGTTATTATTATTATTATTATTATTATTATTTTAAACGATTTAAACTTAGAATATACTTTAATTTAATGGGAAAATCTGTTTTGATTGTATTTTAAATGGAAGATTTAATGAAATAAATACTTTGAGATTGCGTAAACAAACGTGCTGGTAAAAGGTGAGAAGTTTCTATAGGCACAAAAAAAAAAATAGTCTCTCATTTACAGATTGATATAAACAAAACATAGCAACAATATTCTATACACATTATAACAATAATATATATATACACACATTTATTTTATTACAAAAGCTTTACTTATTTTATTAATTAAAGTTTTAAATTTGTAAAATTTATATTTTCTTTACTTTTTTGCTTATTTATTACTTTATTGGAACGATAAATAAACAATTATTTCAAATATTCCTTTCCGAAACTACTGTTTTCGCCTCCTCCTCTCGAACTGAAATTCAAATTTAAAATCTTATTTACAAAAAAAAATTATCTTGCATTACCAATTTTATTTCTGTCCTATTTGTAATTTAAAGTAACAGAAAATAAATGACGAATCGTCAACTTTATCGACCCCCCCCCCCCAACACACACACACACACACCACAAAAAAAGAAAAAAATACCATACCCCCCTGTCCCACATTTTTTTTAGCTGACAAGATGTAAAATCTTTAAAACTTTGTATTTTATTTTTCTCTAATATTTTTGCTACTTTTTTCCACCCCTTCCGAAATAAATAAATAAGGCAGCGTTTCTAGATAGGTGCGGAGGGCAAGTTTTTTCCCCTCTCTTTAAAAATTAGGTTTTTTTTTTTTCGCCCGTGAACATGTCTGGTAATAAATATATCGGATTCGAAGAACCGGTTTATTGTGTACAAGTGATCAGGTTCGCGCGGTAGTTGGCGAAATTCTTCATTACTATGTATTCTTCTAAGCAATTGCACGCAACTTATTCCACATTTCTTCTTTTGTATGCAATATAAATATTCTAATTCCATTCATTAACAGATTCACTGCCAATGCTATAAAGTAAGAATTTTCAAATTTCTTCATGAAAGTCGCTTGCCACCACAAATTCAGAAAGGTAAATTTCGCTTTACTAATACAGGAAATTTCTGAAAATAAATAAGGCCAATTTTTTTAATTCTAAAATAATGGTGACAAAGTAAATAATAAATTAAAGCTACGAGTATACTCGGCGCTTGGCAGCGAACGTGTTAACAGGTTAGAAATTTATTTTTGCGGAACAAACGTCATTTTTACAGATTTTTTTTTTTTTTTTTTTAACTCGATAATCAATTAATTCCCGCCTCATAGTCATACAAGAGTAACGAACGGTAAGTGCGAAACAAGATGCTAGACGAGTCAGCCTCTTTTAAGCGAGCCTCGAGTACAGCGCGCAACCATCGTTGATTTCACATATTTTCTCATTAATATGTGATTTTTAAGATCTTACTGGGTTAGGTTGAATATTTTTGTCATGTTATCATTCTGTTAATTCCAACAATTCAAAACGAATACTTCCAGATTTAACTACCGGAATTTCCGGTGTATAGCCCGCAGATCAAACAATTCAGTTTGGACCCAGAAATTTTATTCAGCACTGGAAGACCAATATTTACCGTGATCTAAAAAGTTACATTTTATTTTTAAAAATTTCTGGGTCTAAACACGATTGTTTGATCCGCGGGCTATACACCCGAAATTACGGTACTTGTGGTTTGTTTGTATGTATTTCAAGCAGAGTTATTATTACATCTATTTTTTTTTTAAACGGGCTAAACAATGGAGTTATGAATAAAATGGAGAACACATACAGTGTAGAGTCTACCAGTTATAGTGAAGTAACTGTGGTTTTATTTAGAATAATACAGAGATTACGTGGGAAAATATTGGACATCATACAGTAAAACCTGTAAAGTTGACCACCTGTCTATGTTGACCTCTGTTGTCAGGAACCAAATTTATCCTATATAAAACTATAAGACAAACCCTTTGTAACTTCACTACCTGTCTATCTTGTATCTTGACCACTGAAATTATTCAAATTTGTCTAGAACTATTATAAAATGCCCATCAAAACCCTTAATAACTTGACCACCCAAAAGGCTAACAAATCATAAATAAAAAAAAAAAAAACTCTCTACGAATTTTTTTCTTTTTAACTAGAATTTCTAAAAAGGTGAAATACGTATTATCCAGGGGAATGCTTTTAGTAGTGATAGGTGTAGATAAATTATTCAAGGCTTATCTATTCTTACACTGTTGGTCCTGTGGATTTGGCTTTTCAACCCTCCCCCTCCATTCTTTGATTCTAGATGTCTTTCTTCTATTCTCCATTCTCTTATCTTTCTTTCCCTTCTTTCAATAATCCCAGGTGCTAGTTGGTAAGCAGAAACATTTCCACCAGTTGCAATGGTTTGTGGCAATTGTAACAACAAGTGATGAGTTACAACTAGAACTGTGTTGTAATACAGAAGGATTATTATTTTCATCCAGTAAACTTGGTGTAGAGGTTGTATTCAAGACATTTATATTTTATAATTGTTTTTTCACAAAGAAGATTTTGTTAACCTAAAATGGCTCTAAAAAAAGAAAATTAGTTCAACTTTTAAATTTCTTCTTGGACAAATAGGTAATGTAAATGACAAACTTAATTTTAGAATGTGTATGTGTCTTAACATGTGAAAAAACAAGTGTTTTTTACGATTTTTATAAATTATGTGTAATAACTAGTATAGTTTGAAGAATCACTAATTGGCTGCATATTGATTGACTGTTTTTTAAATAAATAGTAGTTAATACTAATTGATTTAAAAGTTGATACAAAACTATTAATTCATTCTTGTAATTAATCTTTTCTTTTATAAGGTGTTAAAAATATGCATGGTAATGCAGTATTATTTTTATGCCCTGTCAATAAATAAAATTTTTGTGGGAAAAATGATATGGCATGAATATTACGTAAAAAGTAAATTTATCATCACCCTTTAAAAGTTGACCACTTGTCTAAGTTGACCATTGAAGTGTGGCACCGCAAGTGGTCAACTTACACAGGTTTTACTGTACCCGAATTCAATTCCAGGGAAATTCCATTTTACTACATAGTCCAGGCAATAGAGACCGTATAGGGACTCTACCTAGAAAATTCCATGGTAGTTCTGGAAATAGGCTTACTATATGTTTTTTGGGTTGCTGAATGCGATTTTTTAACATCCCACCAAAATTTCCCCCCGGTAACCCTCCCCCCCCCCTAAATTTTGGTAAAATGCCCCCCAAAAAAGCTTTTTATTAGAAAAATCATTTTTTTTTTTTTTTTTTTTGCTTTAGGGAAAAAATATCTAGAAATTCAGAAAGTAGATAAAATTTGCAACAAATCAGATATATGACATTATGACGTAGGATGCATGGGGAGGGTGGATCTGCCTCGGTACATGCGCCGGGGTGCTGCGTGGACAAAATTTCACTTAACCACTCACATTGTTTACATTCGCCCTCCCGTCTCCCCTACGAACTTTCTCTATAAGGTTTACTTTAAGTTTTTTGGGTTTCTGAATCCGAATTGTTAACTTCCCCCAAAATACCCCCCAACCCTCCCCCACCCCCCACCCCCCAAAAAAAGTAGTTGTTTTTAAATTAACACCATATTCTAATTCAATTCCAAAAAAAAATCCATTTTACTACACAGTCCAGGCAATAGAGACCGTATAAGGACTCTACCCAGCAAATTTCATGGTAGTTTTGGAAAAAGGCTTTCTATATGTTTTTTGGGTGCTGAATCCGAAATTTTAACTTCCCGCAGAAAAATTTCTCCAGGCAACCCCCCCCCCCAAAAAAAAAAAAAAAAAATTTTTTTGGTAAAACAATAAAAAAAATTTTTATTAAAAAAATCAATTTTTTTATTTTTTATGGGGAAAGTATGTAGCAATTCAGAAAGTAGACAAAATTTGCAACAAATAGGATATATGTCTTTATGAAGTAGGATGAACGGGGAGTGGGAGGGCTGCCTCTGAACATGCATTGCGGCGCTACGTGCACTAAGTTATGCAAGTCCAGGCAATAGGGGATTTTACCTGGCAAAATTAATACTAGTTTTGGATTTGGACTGCTTTATGTTTTTTGGGTTGATGAATCCGAATTTGTAACATCCCACCAAAATTTCACCGCAAAAAATTTATTTAAAAAAAAAATTGGTTTTTGAGAACAGCACGGGGGAATCTTCCCAGGCAGCCCCCACTCTCCCCGTTTATCCTACGTGATAATGACATACATCCTATTTGTTGCAAATTTAGTCTACTTTCTGAATTCCTACAAACTTTTCCCCTAAAACAATAAAAAATTTAATTTAAAAACAACTTTTTGGGGGGAGTTAAAAATTCGGATTCAGTGACTCAAAAAACTTAAAGTAAATCTTATAGAGAAAGTTCGGAGGGAAGACGGGAGGAGGAATGTAAACGATGTGAGTGTTTAAATTAAATTGCACAACATAGTCCACGTAGCACCGCGGCACATGTTCCGAGGCATATCCCCCATCCCCATTCACCCTACGTCATTATGTCATATATGTTATTTGTTGCAAATTTTGTCTACTTTCTGAATTTCTTGATACGTTTCCCGAAAAACAATAAAAAAATTAATTTTTTTTAATAAAAACCTTTTTTCTGGGGGGGGGGGGGGCATTTTACCAAAATTTAGGGGGAGGGGTTGCCTGGGGAAATTTTGGTGGGAAGTTACAAATTCGGATTCAGCGACCCAAAAAACATAAAGGAAGCCGATTTCCAGAACTACCATTAATTTTGCCAGGTAAAATCCTTTATTGCCTGGACTAACAATACAATTTTTAAAGTGTGTGTACGAATACGAACAGTTTTCAGACTGAGAGCCACTGTGTATTTATTTTTAAGGATTGAAGGAGGAGAGCTAAGAAACGTAGCGGTGCTGACTCGTTACTTGATTGGATGATTTTTTAATTCCACATGACTACACGTTAGCACATATTATTATATTAAAATATTTCTATTATATTTTACCGCTGTGAGTTACATATATTTCTCAAAATGTCATTATTTATACTAAATGTCATACTATACTATATTATACTATAGTTAGTATAATTATACTATAGTCAGTACTAAACGAAAATTTTCAGGTTGATTGAATCCCATGTGATTTGTTTGTACATACAGTTATTATTATTACTATTATTATTTTAAACGAGTTAAACTTAGAATATACTTTAATTTAATGGGAAAATCTGTCTTGATTGTATTTTAAATGGAAGATTTAATGAAATTTCAGCAGTTAAATACTTTGAAATTGCGTAAACAAACGTGCTAGTAAAAGGTGAGAAGTTTCTATAGGCACAAAAAAAATAGTCTCTCATTTACAAATTGATGTAAACAAAACATAGCAACAATATTCTATGGACATTATAACAATAATATATATATACACGTATTTATTTTATTACAAAAGCTTTACTTATTTTATTAATTAAAGTTTTAAATTTGTAAAATTTATATTTTCTTTACTTTTTTGCTTATTTATTACTTTATTGGAACGATAAATAAACAATTATTTCAAATATTCCTTTCCGAAATTACTGTTTTCGCCTCCTCCTCTCGAACTGAAATTCAAATTTAAAATCTTATTTACAAAAAAAAATTATCTTGCATTATCAATTTTATTTCTGTCCTATTTGTAATTTAAAGTAACAGAAAATAAATGACGAATCGTCAACTTTATCGACCCCCCCCCCCCCAACACACACACACACACACCACAAAAAAAGAAAAAAATACCATACCCCCTGTCCCACATTTTTTTTAGCTGACAAGATGTAAAATCTTTAAAACTTTGTATTTTATTTTTCTCTAATAATTTTGCTACTTTTTTCCACCCCTTCCGAAATAAATAAATAAGGCAGCGTTTCTAGATAGGTGCGGAGGGCAAGTTTTTTCCCCTCTCTTTAAAAATTAGGTTTTTTTTTTTTCGCCCGTGAACATGTCTGGTAATAAATATATCGGATTCGAAGAACCGGTTTATTGTGTACAAGTGATCAGGTTCGCGCGGTAGTTGGCGAAATTCTTCATTACTATGTATTCTTCTAAGCAATTGCACGCAACTTATTCCACATTTCTTCTTTTGTATGCAATATAAATATTCTAATTCCATTCATTAACAGATTCACTGCCAATGCTATAAAGTAAGAATTTTCAAATTTCTTCATGAAAGTCGCTTGCCACCACAAATTCAGAAAGGTAAATTTCGCTTTACTAATACAGGAAATTTCTGAAAATAAATAAGGCCAATTTTTTTAATTCTAAAATAATGGTGACAAAGTAAATAATAAATTAAAGCTACGAGTATACTCGGCGCTTGGCAGCGAACGTGTTAACAGGTTAGAAATTTATTTTTGCGGAACAAACGTCATTTTTACAGATTTTTTTTTTTTTTTTTTTTTTAACTCGATAATCAATTAATTCCCGCCTCATAGTCATACAAGAGTAACGAACGGTAAGTGCGAAACAAGATGCTAGACGAGTCAGCCTCTTTAAAGCGAGCCTCGAGTACAGCGCGCAACCATCGTTGATTTCACATATTTTCTCATTAATATGTGATTTTTAAGATCTTACTGGGTTAGGTTGAATATTTTTGTCATGTTATCATTCTGTTAATTCCAACAATTCAAAACGAATACTTCCAGATTTAACTACCGTAATTTCCGGTGTATAGCCCGCAGATCAAACAATTCAGTTTGGACCCAGAAATTTTATTCAGCACTTGAAGACCAATATTTACCGTGATCAAAAAAGTTACATTTTATTTTTAAAAATTTCTGGGTCTAAACACGATTGTTTGATCCGCGGGCTATACATCCGAAATTACGATACTTGTGGTTTGTTTGTATGTATTTCAAGCAGAGTTACTATTACATCTATTTTTTTAAACGGGCTAAACAATGGAGTTATGAATAAAATGGAGAACACATACAGTGTAGAGTCTACCAGTTATAGTGAAGTAACTGAGGAGATTGTCACAAGATGGTGGTTGATTTTTTACATAGGGTGAACAGTTTCTGAATACCACCTAAGCAAACTTCCACCAGTAAATTTTGAATAGAAAATTTGAATAGCTTATTCACAAAAAATTTCTCTCATAAATCTGTTGAAATTTTCTAATCGTTTTTACTGTTGAAAGTTGTCCCGGGTATTTTAATCTTTTTCACTGACAAGCGATTGTTTAGGTTGTCACAATGTGGTGGAAGCGCAGGGCTGACTACCATCGAAGTAAACATACACTGGTAAAAACAAATATCTGTTTTTGGCCACAATTATGACTGAAATTCTGCATTGATCAGGCGGGGAGAAAAATTTCTATCCAGATTTACTGGTAGAATATAGCGCTGGTGTTAATGAGCCACTGCCAGGGCCGAAACTAGCCTTTTTTGCACCCGGGGCAAGCATGGATTTTGGCGCCTCCTCTTCTTCCGCAAAGTTTATTTACAAAGAGAATTTTACAAATTTTCTAATAGCCGGCTTATTTTAAAATTTAAAATATGTAATCTTAAAATATGTAATACTGAACTACATAATCTACAATGGCCGATCCAAGGGGGAGGTCACGGCGGTCATGACTCCCCTCTGAACCCCAACAAAAATATTCTAAAGATCATTTTTAAAATGAAATATACAGTAGAGTCCCGATTATCCGTGTCCTGCTTAACCGAGTTTCCGCCTCTGATTTTCTGGTCAGAATGGGAAGAAAAAAAAGGGGTTTCTGAGAGACGAAATAATTTTATGATTAATAACGGTTGGTAAAGAATTAATTTCTAATTCTAGATCATATCCAGATTTAAGGCTGTTCTCAAACCCAAACGGGTTGTTGTGTAACACATTTCTAAATTAATTTTCTTAAGAAACGCATAAAATTGGCAGGTGTTCTTATTCAGGAACTATGCAATCAAATGGCTTTTTTCTTTTACTTTTTTTTTTTTTTTTTTTTTTTTTTTTGTAAAGACAGAATATTTTTTAAAAATACTCTCAAGGTAGATGTTTTGAACTGAATTCTCCACGCAGCAGCACGAGAAAGTGGGAAAAAGTTGTCGTCCTCGTCACGTCACAAAAATATTTTATAACTCGATAAACAATTTATTTATCAAAAAATGGAAAACGCTTGCCAGCTCTATGTCTGTACGTTTAAGAATGAGTGAGAAAGTTTGGCGTCGTATGTAATTTCAAACTCTTTAATAGATGATAATGCTTTTTAATATTCAACGAGGAGAGCATAGAACGTACAGTCGCTCACTCGTTATTTAAGTGTAAGGTTAGTTGGGGCAACTGGACCATGATTTTACAATGTGACTCTGGAGCTTCTGACAATTCAGCTTCAAAAAACTAATGTTCATTTGAATCAGTCTTTGATCAGTCTGAACTTCTGTAAATGTGTTCATTTAGGTTCCCTCTATCAGACAGAAATGCTCAAAATTACATTTTAATATTTAAAAATATTAAGATATACATATTTCATCTTTCTTTCCTCATGGGTCCATTTGCCCCATAAAAATGTGGTAAGTGGACCAGGAGGGTCTATGTTCCACACGCGTTTATACATTTTTATATGGGATATCAGGTCCCGTTTGAAAAAGTGCAAACAACTTAAAAAATTTTAAATCAGGCAGATCATGTGAATTATATATCAACGAGCATTGTACGGGAAACCATTGGTATCAATGTGTCTAAAAAAAGCACTAAAGGTGAAAATATTAGATTTATTTATATCAAAAACATAAAAATTAAGAAAGTACTTATGTTCTTTAGTATAGGTAATAAGTATAAAAGTTACATGGGCATTTTAAGGGGAAAAATAGCAAGGTAAATCTATGAACAAACGGCTACGTAAGTACTTTATCTATATCCAGGAGTCGCATTATATAGGGAAAATTTTATTGTTCCTACCAGAACCCTTAATGAGTTACCTTCATGATCATTTTATTTAACATGTTTTAAAGAAAGGTGCGATGAAGATATTATTTTCAAAATAGTGGTAGGAACAATAAAAGTTTCCCTATAAAATGCCATCCCTGTTATCGTACAATGTCAAGGTTTGACTATCTCGCTTTCAGGGGCAAGGTACTTGCATTTGTAAAATGTTGAAATAATTTAATGACACCAGTATTTACAAGAGAATCTATTAGTAAACAAGTAAAAGTATATTTTCGAGTACTTAATAAAGGTGAAATATTCATTATAAAATTCCGGTGCCAATGTGATAATTAGGGATTAAAATTATATGATGCCATAGCGGCATCACCGCCTCTCAAGGGGTCAAGAAATTGGGTTTGATACAACCCAATATGCTTTTTTTAAAACTTTATTACGTAATTTTAATAAGGTATTCTATAATTTTCTTTATTGTGAGCAAAAAAAAATGGAAAAATTTATTTCCCACAGTAAGAGAAACTCAAAAAAATATTTATAAATATTGGGATAACTGGATCCAGCATGGTCCAGTTACCCCGGATACATGTCTCAGTTACCCCATTCTTGAAAACATTATGGGGTAACTGGGACACCGGCCTTACATTTGAAACATGAAGTAAATATGTATAGATACCTAACCCTTCACTACACCATTTTTTCTATTTTTATGAAAAAAATTATTTGAAATCTATATATCGGTCTAATAATGGGAAAAATAGTTTAAAAAAATTAATTTCAAATTTTCATCTAAAATTTTATATTTTATGACGTGTACCCCATTTACACAATTAGGGTTTTAAAATATTGTATTGCTATATTTTACAGCTAAATGAGCTTAAATTAATTAATTTTATCTGCTTAACACTCTGCAACTTTTTTTATATTAATATTTTTAAGTATTCACTAAAAATAATGAAAGTAAATTTTACCTTAATAGCTTGATCGAATTTTTTTTTTGCTTCCGAAGAACAAATTCTAATTTTTTGTAAAATGCAGCCATCCGACATGGATAAAATAAGTGTCATTCAATTCTTTGGACAGTTCTTGATCAGGGATAGAAATTATATTGGCCAAATTCATGGCACATAATAAGAATCACAGTGTTTTTAGGTATGTGCCACGTCGTGCATTGAAGGACTAATAATATTAATGTAGTTATGTGCCTAATCTTTAAAAAAAAAGATTGTTTAATAAAAGTACTTGCAGTATTTTAATAAAAAGCCGAGGAAGTTCAACCATATTGACGTTGTTTTTAAAAAATGAAACGTAAATTTTTGACAACCTATCACAGCAAAGTGAGAGCTATGATTGAGTTCACACACGTTATTTAGGAAGTAGAGATTAAGGTGCATTGATCACAGACGTACACAAAAGCTAAAACTTAAAAAACATAAACTGTTTTTTATAAAACAGCCTACGGCGCAGTTACTTCGTGGGTCCAGTTAACCCAATTAACCTTATAAGAAATATTAAACACAGCAAATTATTGCAACCCATATTATTTTATAAAGATATGTTCCTATCATTTTACCGGTGTGAGATTTATATTTTCTCAGAATAACATTATTTAAGTTTAGGCAATACCTAACGCAAACTTCCACGTTCAATCGCAAATGATTTGATTGTTATGTGTTTAACCCCTTCGGGACGGGAGCCTTTTACGAAATTTTTAATCTTTTGTCACCGTTTTTTAAAAACAGAAATTTGTGTCTTCTTGAATCGAGAAAATGCGCTGATTAAATAAGGCAAATTTTACAGTAAAATTTTACTGGTGAGGAAAAACAAGGATTCTGAGCGCTTCATGCGGCACGTATACGTGCCGCTCGTCCCCAAGGGGTTAAAGTGGAGTTATTATTATTATTATTATTGTTATTATTATTTTAAACGAGCTAAACTTAGAATATACTTTAAATTAAAGAGAATTTTTTTTGTATTTTAAATGGAAAATTTAATGAAATTTCAGCAGTTAAATCCTTTGAGATTGCGCAAGTAAACGAGCTGGTAAAAGGTGAGAAATTTCTGTTGGCACGAAAAAAAAGTCTCTCATTCATAGATTGACATAAACAAAACATAACACAAATAATATATACACATTATAACAATAATATATATATATATACATTGTAACAATAATATATATATATATACACATTATAACAATAACATATATATACACACATTTATTTTATTACAACAATAAAAATAACCCTCTTTTTTTCCGTGTAAAAGTATTCATATCGTCTGACTGTTTTATTTCTAGTATTTTCGATAATGATGATCAATTAAAATATTTATTATCTTAATTATTTAAAAATTATATCGCATAGTTAGTTTATAATTATAATATTTATTATTAAAAAGTATTTTTTTTTTTCAGAATAAAAATTATTGTTATTTTTTATACAACAATATGTATTATAGTATAGAGGTATTATAGAAACAATTTCTATGCATAAAAATAGTACAAGTCATTAGATTATGTATATATATATTTTTTTATTAGGCTAAAAATCTGAATTAACTTCTCCATGAAAACAAATAAATAATAATAATAATAATAATAAAAATCGAAAAGCAGTTTTTTCGCTTAGATATTCATACAAAAAAATAATTAAATGTTTTTAAAAAATAATGTTTAAATGTTGATTTGCTGTTGGCATTTAGAGAAGATAAAAGCTTAAGTTCGTTTGCACAAACGCTTGACCAAATGAGAAGATTGATGATAACTCAAAGAATAACCACTTGGTTTTCTTCCAGACGATAAATATTGAAGTATTGAACTGTAAACAATAAAAGTTTTTTTTTTTTTTTTTAATATATATATTTAACTTATTGGTTCATGAGCTTCTGAATTTCTTCTACTAAACTGTCCATTAAATATTTAAAAATAGTGTAATTTTTTTTTATATCAAAGATGTTTATATTGAGTATATATGAAGGATAATCCATAAAATAATATATGATAATAATATAAAAGAGTTACAGTAAGCCTTTAAATCGGTTTGCAATATGAAGTCGTTTATTGCTCAAATTTTAATCCCGTTATTCAGCCCAAACAAGACAAACTCGCTGAATTCATTGCACGGGGAAAAGTTTTCAAAGCGAGCCGCACAAAGACTCTTTGAACGCACAAGTGTTTGGGCCGAATTGTCGCCGATTTTAACCGGTTACAGGGTAACATTTTTAGATTCATGCAAAACCAACGGATTTCCCAATTTTCCCTGTGTGTCAATGTGCAGTCTCTGTACATTCAGAATCACTAAAAGGTGCCGCAATCAAACGCCACTGCAGTTGCAGTGGTCGTGATGAGAACTAATTGCTCAATAGTGGGCGGTGCGTTCCACGATTAGCTTTTGGATCTGTTGTCATGGCCTGAAATGTAACAGTTGAAATTTACATTTATTTCATGTTAAAATTTAAATTTTTAACAGATAATTTTAAATAATAATAATAATTTTAGGGATCTTTATAGGGCATCCAAATAATGAGGAAGGTCAGACAAATTCTCGGTTCTTCCCTGACTTGTGAAAAAAAAATAAATACAGTAAACTCTGTCTAAGGCGGAATCGGTCGGGACTTAGAAAATTTTCAGTGGTAGACAATATTCTGGCTTATGCAAAAAAGCTCCCCCTCCCCCCCCCCACCGCTAAAAAAAATCCCTCGAAGATGACGATCTTTCATTGATTCTCCTGACTAGGAAATCGGTTGAAAACTGAAATTCTGAAAGATCTTTTGTCTTTTTAAAGATAAATGAGAAACGTTATTCAATTCCTTAGTACTGCTGTAATACATTCATATTGGAAGTTTATACACACACACACACAAAAAAAAAAAAAAAAAAAACTTCGAGAATGAATTAGAACGCTATAATTTGGAATTTGAGTACAATCTTAAAGTATAATACATTGTACTTTCGAAAATATATATTTTGATAAACGTTCATTTTACTAGAAATGTTAACTTTTAGATGCAATTTTGCATATGAAAAAATGGCATAAGCATAAATTCCTTAAAATGTAAAGTTTCTGTTCTTTTGAATTAACTTTTTTAAAAGGTTACGGAATTTTAATTAACGTGCTCGACATTGAGTTATTTAACTTATCAGTTTTAAAGTTTAATAAACAAAACGCCTTTCATTTTTAAATTATCCTTTTTCCGCCTTATGCAAAATTTTGGTTTCGGTGGGACCTTAAAATCCTTTCAGTTTCCGCGTTAGACAGATTCCGCCTTATGCAGCATGAATTAATGTAATTTTCTATGGGTTCGCCGGGACTTGAAAAAAATTCCGCGGTAGACAGATATCCGGCTTATACAGAGTCCGCCTTAGACAGAATTTACTGTAGACGCTAATCGATTAAGAATTACATTTTCTTTGAATTAACCAGCAAAAATTGTGATTTGGTTACAGTCTCTAAAACAAATTCAGGAAATGCTCTAAAACGAATTCAGGAAGCGTTTGGATTTCCATAAGCAACACACATTTATCACACAAAATATTTGTTCTGAAGGCAACTATAATGTAAGTATGGCTGTTAAATGTCAATTTTTCTATCATGGATATATTTTGGATGAAAAATATTAGAATTACAATTATTCAAACATTAAAGTTTGCGACTTATTAAAGAAATTCTCGATTCTTCTTCTGACTCGTGGAAATAAAAATGAATAGATGCTAATTAATCGATTAAGAATTATATTTTCTTTGAATAAACCTGCAAAAATTGTGTTTAGGTTATAGACTCTATAACGAATTCAGGAAGAGTCTGGATTTCCATAAGCAATACACATTTCTCACATAAAATGTTTGTTCTGCAGGAAAATGTTTAAGTTAAATGTCAATTTTATATCGTTTGGATGAAATATATTAGGAAAACAATTGTTCAAACATTAAAGCTAAGCTTGGGACTTAACCTCTTGCACTGGAAAGACGTGAAATGTATGTCGCCTTGGATTAACACTAGAAAGCCCGCGACCCGCGATTTTGACTGCTATCAAATGAATATATCTCGGTTCGAACTAGAAATTTTTTTTATAAAGCTAGTTTACAAGTTACAAACTAGATAAATGGATAAGTTAATAATTTTAAATAAAAATTCTGGTGTGAAATATTTTTCTAAAATATGGGCGAGATAGTCACGGGCTTCTGCCAATTAATTTCCAGCGCAAGAGGTTAAAAAGGCCTACAGAATGCGATAATCACAGTTACACTACAGGAGAATTGTCTCTTCAACTAATGCTAAAGTGCCATTGAAATCATTATTTATTTTAAAAACACCTACAAATTTTAGATATTCAAATTCGGATTATTTAAATTCGGAAAAGCTGACGCCCGACGTTACATCTTATCGCGTAAGATAGCGATTGAATTTAGTTATTTGCAAAAATATGAGAATAAATATTTAAGACATTTACTTGTTTTCATACATTAAAAGGTAAAAAAAATTATATGTAATTATGCTTTTGTATAATGCTAAATTTAAAATTCATTTTCATCCATTAATATTTATTGATCTGTATTACTCTAATAATTAAAATAGACAATATGAATTGAACTGATACTAAGTTTGATTTTTGATATTGAGTATATGTATTTACATTCATTGGACTTTATATTTTTACTTTCACCATGAAGTTATGATACGATTTGTTATCGATAATATAATCTTAAAATGCTAATATTGTATGCAATAAAGTTCGTAAGTTCGTCCATTTTTTTACGTTTTAATCGCATAAAAAAAAAAAAAAACCTTATTCAAATTTTTAAAAAGGAAGCAATTTAATACGGAAGAATAAGAACCTTCTGCGTTTAGAAGAATTTCCTTTTTTTTTCACCCCCCCCCCCTGCCATAAATTATAACCGAAAAGGTTAAAATTTGTAGAATTTATATTTTCTTTGATTTTCTGCTCATTTATTATTTTATTGAAACTATAAATGATCAAGTATTTAAATTACTCCCTCTCGAAATTACTGTTTTCGCCTTCTCCCGAACTGAGCATTGAAAATTTAAAATATTATAAAAATAAAAACTCTTTCATTATCATTTTTTGTTTCCATATTTGTAATTTTATAGTAACAGTAAATAAATAATGAACCGTCAATTTGTCGGACCCCCTCCCCCCCCCCCCCCAAAAAAACTGCCCTATCCCCCATTATTTAGCTGATAAAATAAAAAATATTATAAACTTTTTATTTTTTTAAATATTTTTCTACACCCCACCCCCTTTCCAAAATAATAAATAAATAAACAGGCGGAATTTCCCGGTGTTATTCCCTTTCGGAATTTAAACTTGTTACTAGATTGAGCGGAATATTTTTGTAATGTTGTCTTTCTGTTAATTCGGACGAATTCAAAAAGAAAACTTTCAGTTTTAATTACTTGTGGTTTGTTTGAATGTATTTCAAGTACAGTTATTATTTTGCTTTTTTCTTTTAAATGGGCTAAACGGAGAATAGGTTTAACTTTAAAGATTACAATGTTCTCCGGATTCGGCAATTCCAGTACATCCGAAATTACAAAGTGCATTCCAGACGAAAATAATTGTCTGTGAGGGACAGATCAATTTTTTTATTACAAATTAATAATGGCCAGTAACGACCAAATTAATTTCGAATTCTAGACCTCCTAAAGTTTTAAATTTCTTCTCAAATGCAAACGGGTTACTTTAAGACACATTTCTAAATTCATCTTTGTTCGTAAACGCATACTATTGGCAGTTGTTCTTATTCAAAAACTGTGCAATCGAATGGCGTTTTCCATTGTTTGGTAAAGACCAAAGATCTTGCAGTAAATACTGTCAAAGTGGTAGTTTTTAACGGAATTCCCCACGCAGCAGCACTAGAAAGGGAAAAAGTTATCGTCCTCGTCACATAAAAAAATGACTTAAAACTCGACAAACAATTTATTTATCAAAAGATGGAAAACGCAAGCCAGTTGTAAGGTTTTATGTTTAGTAGCGGATAGGGACAGCTTAATGCAACAATGTTAAAACTTCGACTACATGACGATATGGGGGAAAAATCCAAAAATCCCTAGCCGGCTTTGGCACGTTGTTTTGATTGTGTTGATGTTCCTTTGTACTTGGTACTTTAATTATCCATGTGTTTTATATTTTATTGTGCGTTTATATTTTATTTTTCTCATATTTTTATTATAATTTAAGATGTTAATACTTGAAGAGAATGCATTATAATGATTAATATTCTAATGTTAAAAAGTTTATGAGATGCTCTCATTATGCATTTGCTATAAAATAGGAACTGAAAGAATCATAAATTTAAAATATGTTTAGTTCAACGTAATAATTTTAAAAAAAAATTGAACTATGCACTCTCAATTGGGATTTTTTTTTTTTTTAACAAAGAAACATGTTAAATTAGGAACAAAGAGAAAACAAATACTAATAGCTTTTAAACCTTTCAAAAGTAAGAAAAAAATTTAAGCCACATTGACGTATTATATATAATAATAGTTTCATATACACAATTATACTTAGGGAACAAGTATTAAATTATGTATATTTTAGTTATAGAAGTGTATGTTACTTAAATCATATTTACTGTTTTCTAAAGCCTTGACTGACAGAGAAGTCAAAAGCTTTAGCTTAATATAAGAAATAATAATTTTATTGTATCCTTTGGAAACTAATTTTCTTAAAGCTGATAGAACGCCACATACACATCCCTATCAATTTATTTATATGAAATGAGTTAATTACTAAATAACATTATTATTACATAAAAGATGAACTGCTTTTAAATTTTAAAAGTAAAAGTTGTAGATATTTGTTTACTTATTTAAACATTTCTTACTACAATGTTGGAAATATTACGTTCTAAAGATTTTGTTTTTAATATTATTTTCAAATATTTTTGGTAGGTGGCGCCAGTAAAAATACAAAAGATTATTAGTATTTTCCCTGTACTTCGAACCAGGTTTAAAGAAATCCCTACGAGATTTCTTTCTCCCTTCTTTTATCATGCACCCGCTTTTTTAACATTGCTGCATTAAGCTGTCCCCATCCGCTACTGTTTAAAAATGAGTGAGTAAGTTTCGCGCCGTAAGAAATATGAGAGCGACTTTAACAGAGGAGAGACAGCATTCCTTTTTACAAATTCAACGAGGAGGACTTAGGACCGTAAAGGCGCTCACTCGTTATTTAATGAACAAACTTTTTTTTAACAACCTAAATACTGAAAACCCATATTACTTTAGTAAAACATTTCTGTTACATTTTACCGATGTGAGTTGCACATTTTTTCAAAATGTCGTTATTTAAATTCAGGTAATACCAAAGCCAAACTTTCATGTTCAAATCTCATGCGATTTGATTGTTATGTATTTAAAGTGTAGTTATTATTATTATTATTTTAACCGAGCTAAACTTAGAATATACTTTAATCTATTGGGAAAATCTGTTTTGGTTGTATTTTAAATGGAAGATTTACTGAAATTTTAGCAGTTAAATCCTTTGAGATTGCGTAAACAAACGTGCTGTAAAAGGCGAGAAATTTCTGTAGGCATGAAAAAATAGTATCTCATTTACAGATTGACATAAACAAAACATAACAAGAATATTATTTACACATTATAACAATAATACATATATACACACATTTATTTTATTACAGCATTAAAAACATTTTTTTTTTTTCGTTGTGAAAGTACTCATATCGTCTTACTGTTTTATTTCTTGTATTTTCGATAATTTCTATGATCAGTAATAATATTTATTATCTTAATTATTTTTTAAATTATATCGCATAGTTAGTTTATGATTATATTATTTATTATTAAGAAATATTATTTTCAGAATGAAAATTGTTATCTTTTATATATTGAAGTATTATAGAAAAAAACATCTATTTACCAAAAAAAAAAAAAAAAACTTATTAAAAATTTCAAAAAGGAAACAATTTAATACGGAAGAATAAGAACCTTCTGCGTTTAGAAGAGTTTCTTTTTTTTACCCCCCCCCCCCAAATTATAACCGAGAAGGTTAAAATTTGTAGAATTTATATTTTCTTTATTTTTTTGCTCATTTATTACTTTATTGAAACTATGAGTAATCAATTATTTAAATTATTCTGTCTCAAAATTACTGTTTTCGACTCCTCCGAAACTGAGCATTGAAAATTTTAAATATTATAAAAGTAAAAGCTGTTTCATTATCATTTTTTTTCCTGGCCTATTTGTAATATTATAGTAACAGTAAATATATAATGAATCGTCAAATCTGTCGGCAAAAATTTCGAAAAAGCCTTATATTTAACCCTCTGGTCTCCAACTTGTGTATTTTAATCTTTTTGTTCTAACTGAGCCCTAATTAAGTTTAAGACTTGAAATTTTGCATACTTATAGTTGAATACCTCACATCAAACGACAAATCCTAAAATTTTGAAAAAGTCTTATATTTAACCCTCTGGGCTCCAACTGGTTTATTTTAATCTTTTTTGTTCTAACTGAGACCCTTTTTAAGTTGAAGACTTGAAATTTTGCATACACTTGCAGAACACTTGCGATCACACGAAAAATCATAAAATTTTCAAAAAGTCTTACATTATTTACCCACCGGGTTCTAACTTGTGTATTTTAAGCAATTTTTCTAACTTCCCCCCATTGCACCCGATGGGTAGTTTTCTAACTTTTGCCGACACCACTTTGACCCTTCTTTCATATTATGCAAATAGTCTTGCATATTTCAGTTCCACTTTTTGCCGCCAGGGGGCGCCTACCTATCTCGGATGCTATAGACCCGATCCCCTCGACTAATATATCTACGGATAGGTTGTAAAGCGGAGTTTCATTCGGATAGAGGTTTGTGTAGAATAGAGTGCGCCCCCTGGTTACGAAATGTGGAACTAACAGATTTCGTAAAAAGGATAAAGTGTTTTGAAAGGAATATTAAACGAAACCCTCTGTGCGATCTGTGATCACACCTACCCACTTGTTTTTCAATGCAGAGAAGAATACAAGAGGAATTTATACTCACTGTTGTCACAACGATAAAGCAATTTTGGAACCTCTTCAACCATATCCAGATCAGATGAGATAGCTTATAGATGGCAGTGATAGATCGTCAGCTCACTTTAACGAAGACATAAGGTCATATAACAGTGCGTTGTCTTTTGCCTCTATAGGTGCTCATGTTACACCGCCCCCAGGTACTGACCCGTATTGTTTTAGAATCCATGGACAAATTTATCATAATACTTCTCATCTTCATCCATCTGAAATAGGTCAGGAAAAATATGCTCAATTGTATGTATAGGATTCTGATATAGCACTGCGGCAACGTATGAACAGCAGAGAAAATTAAAAATGTAAAGAAGAAATCATAAGCAAGCTTGACGATGTTATCAGGCGAGTTAACCCTTATGCACATGCTTTTAAAATGCTTCATGAAATGGAAGAACGAGTCATCGCAGAAAAAGAACCTGGAGTAGCTGAAAGCGTGTGTATGTATATATGTGATAAAAATTTATCAGCGGACCAGCATCGAGGCAGATACAATGCACCAAAGTCAAATGAGATAGCCATGGTTTTCCATAGTTCGGATGGTGCACCACCTACCAATGGGATATCCGAAGGGGAATCAACTGTGTAGAATAAATGCCCTGAATCCTAATTGTGGCCCCATGACTTATGTTTCATTTTTCCTACATGGCGAAAAGGGTTGAAGTGTGATGCTGGATGTTCTGAACTTCAATTTTACAGTCACAGGCTGTCAGTGAGGAGGAATTTTTTCAATCCCATATTTTATGGTGGAAAACTCTTGCAGTAGTATTGCGCCGATGCTTATGTCAAGGTTGAAGGAAACCGTCTGAATTACATCCGCTCTAACCAGAAAACATTAAAAGTAGAAGATTACTTAGGGTTAGCGGATCACCTTAATGCTCTAGCAGAACAATCTTGTTTGAAACCTGGTGTAATGGTTATTTTGCCATCTACATTCATGGGAAGTCCCAGAGACATGTAGCAAAATTATCAAGATGCGCTGACAATCGTTAGAGAATTTGGTAAGCCTGATCTTTTTGTCACCCTAACGTCCAATCCAAACTGGCGAGAAATCAAAGGTGACCTTTTCCCAGGACAAAAGCCTCATGATCGTCCAGATTTAGTGGCACGCGTGTTCGATATGAAGAAGAAAGTAATGTTGAACGATCTTAAAAAGAGCGGCATTTTGGTACGCACAGTCGCAGACATACATTTTATTGAATTCCAAAAGAGAGGATTGCCACACATGCCCCTTTTACTCATTTTAACTGATGATGATAAGATAAGAGATCCAGCCACTATTGACACCATGGTCTGTGCTGAATTACATGATTCCACAATTGAAAATGGATTGCACGAAATTGTCAAGGCTACGATGATTCACGGATCATGTGGCGTCATAAATCCAAACTCATCTTGCATTGAAGACGGTGTTTGCTCAAAAGGTTATCCAAAAGAGTTCAGAAATAAAATGGCTAACCAATGTATAGACGACGTGATGATGGTAGTCACATAATGATAAAGGGAAATGTCGTAGGCAACCGTTGGGTTGTTCCTTATAACCCATAACTCACAAAGAAATACAATACCCATGTTAATGTCGAAATATGCAGCTCTGTTAAATCCATTAAGTACATTTTTAACTAGGACTTCCCTTAGAGGGATTAGTCTGAGCGATATTGCTGAGAACATAGATTTAATAATAACATGTGGAAGCAAAGAAAATGAGATGTTATCTTTAATTGTCCATATACTGCGATAAATTGAAATGATGAAACTAAACGAATCGTAGAATTACAAAATCTTATATATAAATTCGTATACACTGTTTAAAAATATGAGAAAGCAAACCATGCAAGACAGCCATGCATGGATATAAAATTGAAAGTACGAAATATATTAAAAGTAAAATAGAAAATGAAACACTGAATTATCTTATATCAGAATTGTAACTGTATAAAACAATGTCAAGAGCATAATCAGACGCTGCACACCAATTTGAGTAACTTCAAATGACAAATATTTGATGTTCGAAAAGAATAGACTATACTTTATATGGTGTGTTTTCCCATGTAAAAGTTAATATTATAGGTACAATATCTGTTTTCCACGGATGCAATGAGGTTGTCGATAAGAATTAAGAAATTCTCTCTTCAAAATCTGATGTAGTATCAAAGTACCGAACACATAACAGTGGCATGCAATGCTTCCTTAGAGTGTGTTTTAGATATGCTCGATCGGATTTAAATGATGAATGTATGCTGGCCACTACATACGCTGTATTGTTTTGTTTTCAAACATATTCTGCACAAGTTGAGCTGTATTTAGCATGTATTAAATAAAAGAAATCGGCAATGATTGTAACATAAAGTATGACACAAGATCTGAATATATCGTCTGCATAACTTTTGAGCTGTCAAAGTGTCATTTGAAGTAATTTACAAATCCATACATATTTATTCAGCAAATCATGCAAGCTAACATACGCCAATATGAACCCGATTATGAAATTGCACCAGAATAAGTTAATATATAAAAAATCTACTAATGATAATTGAGAATATGACCTTATGATAAAATGCCTAGAAAAATGAATCAGATAAAAATCACATTTAAAACAGCACTTCCCTCTGTTAGTGGCCTTGGCGAGAGAGAGAAAAGCCTAGAGAACGAACACTTTAACATGTACTTTCGGGCAACCTACTCACTGTTTCATACAGGTCTTTATTCAATATTTACACAATTTATTTAATGGTAGGTGGGTATCTATCAGTTTTGTTGCATTTAAATTGCATGTTTTGCGGAGGAAATGCAGCATTATGAAATATTTAAAGTTGCTATACCTAATAATTCCAAATTAATGGTAATTGTGATCACTTTCCGTTAATTTCATCTTTTTAAATTTTAAATTTTTTAGAAACCATTCATAGAGGCAATTGTATATTTTAAAACTAACCCGAAGCAAAATATCAAGATTTTGGGCTCAGTAATACAGTATACACAGAAACAGAAAATTTTCGAAAGTTTTTTGTTTCTGCACTGTTTTATATAGCGGCATTTTTAGAAATTGTTCTATTGCGAGAAATTACGTCATGATTAATACAGCCATGTCAATTTTCATGTTTATATTCCTAACAATTCCATGTACTTCGTTACTTACTTAGATCATCTTTAGATCTTTTTCCGCGTTGTTTAGTCTTTCGATTTTTTATAATTCGTTCTACGACGAGCATTTACATCTCATAAATTACTACCATGCCAAAGTTCTAGTTTCTAACCCCAACAGTATTCCAAAAATTTCAGTATTCCAAATAAATCATAGCCACCTTTCTAGAAATTTTTACGTTTATACGTCAAATTGAACCTTTTAGAGAGCGTTCATTACGAGTATTTACATCTTAAAAGTAACTACCACACCAAATTTAAAGTTTCTAACACAATCAATATCGCAGAAATAGCAATTTTAGGGCATTTTTGCTCCTGCAGCGATGTAGGTTCTTGCACTGACATAAAATACAGTCTTTTTTTCGGAGCAGAGATGGCCACCAACATTTTTTTAAGTTGGCTATGTAGTTTCAGAGATAACACCTCACAAACGTACAAGCATTAATAATATTATACACTTTATAATGTTATAACACTTTATAATACTAGCATTAGATGTACAGATACAAAAGCCATTTATCTGTTACAAACTAAGGTGCCCGGCGTTGCTTAGAATTTGAAGGATATTTTTTCTGAAAAATCAATTTCAAAATTTAACATACAACACAAAAAAAAAAAAAAAAAAAAAAAAAACATTAAAAAAATCAGTCGAAATGTCGTATGAATGAATCATATGAAAACGCTACATAAAAATGTATAAATGTATATAACAGACGCAAAACAAAAAATAATTAAAAACGCAAAACAATTAAAAAATAACTATAAGTTATTTCGATTCCGGATTACTTTAGTTGTCTCGGCCATGTTTTAATACACATGTACGTATCTTTTCACAATTTTGGCTTCCAAATTGTGGATTTGTATAGAATTACAAGCAGACAGATAGACAGGTTTTCATTTTTATATATCTCTCTATTCTAAAAAAAGTAACTAACGTTGTCACCGCCACCGCCGCCGGTTCTGAATTT
Source organism: Maratus speciosus (assembly GCA_963932465.1). Classification (NCBI taxonomy): domain Eukaryota; kingdom Metazoa; phylum Arthropoda; class Arachnida; order Araneae; family Salticidae; genus Maratus; species Maratus speciosus. The sequence goes on from OZ010798.1 coordinate 204,125,867, forward strand.
TTTGTGACCGGAGGTCTTTCTTTGTTAATATTAAGAAAACTATTGCATGCAAAAATATGAAAATCGTTAGTATTATAGAGAAATGTTTGATCAACACGCTTATGCATACAGTTTTCAAATCGAAGAATTATTTTAAGAGATATTTAATGCTAAATTTGGACAAAATAGTTCCATTAAAAAAGTTTAATAGGAGCAAAAACTATGCATGGGAATTTAATCATTTTTAGATCATTTTATTCAATAGAAGATCCCGGTGTGCAGATTCCATTAATTTTTTTAATTTGACTCATTTTTTGAGGTTTTATTTCTATTTTAAATTCAAATATTCAGCATTTCGACAGATATTTTTTACATATTTTAGAAAATGGTATTAATTTAAACTGTTGCCAACTGTATAAACAGTGCAAACAGTAATGTTTGCTTCAAAAAAAAAATATTTACACATTACTATTATAAACAGAAAAAAAAAACATTCAAATTAGAATAAAATAATTAGGTATAAAAAACAGGCACTTATTGGAAATTACGCTATAAAAACTATATTTACATGTGAATTTTAAAAGAGAAAGGATGTTATAAAATAAATTCATTAACATGCGTTAGAAGTCTTAAATAGAAGAAATTACGTCACATTACACTTATTATGCAAAATGAACAAAAAATAATATTGCAAAACAGTTTAAATTTAAAAATTGCGCGAGACAAAATATTTGAGGTTAAATATTAGGCTTTTTCAAAATTTTATTATTTGTCTTTTGATGAGAGCCCAGAGGATTAAATATTAGACCTTTTTCAAAATTTTATTATTTGTCGTTTGATGTGAGGTGTTCAGCTATAAGTATGCAAAATTTCATGTCTCCAACTTAATTAGGAGCTGAGTTAGAAAAATTGCTTAAAACACACAAGTGAAAGCCCAGAGGGTTAAATATTAGACCTTTTTCAAAATTTTATTATTTGTCGTTTGATGTGAGGTGTTCAGCTATAAGTATGCAAAATTTCATGTCTCCAACTTAATTAGGGGCTGAGTTAGAAAGATTGCTTGAAATACAGAAGTTAGAGACTGGAGGGTTAAATATGACTTTTTCAAAATTTTATGATTCATCGTGTTATTGCAAGTGTTCAGCTATAAGTATGCAAACTTTCAAGTCTCCAACTTAATTAGGGGATGAGTTAGAAAAATTGCTTAAAATACATAAGTTAGAGCCCAGAGGGTTGAGTATTAGACCTTTTTCAAAATTTTATTATTTGTCGTTTGATGCGAGGTGTTCAGCTATAAGTATGCAAAATTTCATGTCTTAAACTTAATTAGGGTATGAGTTAGAAAAATTGTTTAAAATACACAAGTTAGAGCCCAGAAGGTTAAATATTAGACTTTTTCAAAATTTTATTATTTGTCGTTTCATGTGTGGTGTTCAGCTATAAGTATGCAAATTTTCAAGTCTCCGACATATACAGTTACTGAGAACGGGCTCTATGACAGACGGACAGACAGACAGACAAAGGAGTGAGACAGGTAGGGTTTCGTTAGATGAACGAAACTCTAAAAACATGCTGCGGATGACTGTAACAACATCCTAAAATTACATTACCATCAGCGATCTATCAATCCCGAATTTAGTTTTTATTCGTTTCATATATTCTTATTCTTTTGTGCGGCCCTGTAAAATAACTATCAATAATAATTACAGTAAAACCTCTGAATAGCGGACACCTCGAGAATTCAGAATTCGTCCTCTATTTGGAGGTGTCTGCTACTGAGAGTAAAACATGTGCAGTTATTTAAGTGTTGGTAATCGAAAAAATGTCCGCTAAATAGAGGTATCCGCTAATCGGGTGTGTCCGCTATGGAGGGTTTTACTAAACCTCTGAATAGCGAACACCTCGGGAAGGCACAATTTGTCCTCTATTTGGAGGTGTCCGCTACTGAGAGTAAAAAATGTACAGTTATTTAAGGGTTGGTAATAGAAAAAATGCCCGCTAAATAGAGGTGTCCACTAATCGGGTGTGTCCGTTATGGAGGTTTTACTGCATAATAATATCATTCTTTACAAGAAAATTGCAAGCTGTATGTTAGACAGACAGACATCCAGAGAAAGATAATCTCCCGGAGCAATAAACACTCATGTCTTTTGTTTTAATTATTCACAATCGTTTCTAAATTTCGCTATACGAGTATTAAAAAAATCTGTTATTTCCAGTCGATAGACTGACAACTATCTTTTAGCCTGAGATTTTAGCCGGATTTAGCCTGTTGTATGCCATACAACAGGCCAGATTTTATACAACAGGCTAAAAACTGTCACCGTGGTACGGAGTACTGTTTTATTATTTGTTTTCCCACCAAAACTGGTTGCCATGGGTTGTTGCAATGTTTGTGATCACGAGGTTGAAACTGATCTGATCAATATTACTGCGTGCGTATTTTTTTTTTATTTGCTCCATGTGTTCAAACCAGTTGTCTACGAAAACATCCACCGGTGAAAGTGACGCACACCAAATTTCTGTGACGTATGCAGATAAATTGTGCTTTTTTATCAGTTTTTTTAATATAATTTTTAAACGGTTTGGAACTTATTTTTCATAGTAGGTGCATTCAGTAGGTGGCTCTCATAGGTACCGTCTGGTGCAATCAGAAACGAAATCCGACAAACATTTTTTGAGTTATGCTTGACGAAAGGTTTTTATTAGGCTTTTTTTTAGTAGGACATGACGTTAATATCCATCGTAGCTGTAATGTGTCCGGACAGTAATATTTCGCTGAGTATTAGCCTTCGCTTCGCTCAGACAACTATGTATACAAGGGTCATGATTGCACAAAAGTTGTTTTTGAAAATAACGGTGAGAGATTTGTAGTGTGGGATGAGGTGAAGAGTTATTTAAATGCTCGATATGTTTCGGTACCAGAGGCAATGTGGCGACTTCTTGAAAAGCCCATGCAGGACAAGTCGCATGTTATTATTAGATTGCCGGTGCATCTACAAGAGATGCAATCTGTGTATTTTAGGGAAGCGGGAGAACGTGAAGCTTTTGAAAGAGAAAGTAATAAAGACACCATGCTCACTGCTTGGTTTCTACTTAACAGGTCAGATCCTTCAGCAAAAATCTATCTCTACACAGAAATTCCAAAGGACTTTGTATGGAAAGGCAATGTGTGGCAAAGACGTGTTAGATTAGGTGACTACATAGTATCAAGGATGTATTCTGTAAACCCAAAGGATACTGAGCGATTCCATCTTCGTATGCTGCTTTGTCATGTTCCCGGTGCCAAGTCTTTCGAAGAGTTAAGGACCTATGAGAATACTGTCTATGAAACATTCAAGGTTGCATGCCGTGCTAGAAATTTATTAGAAGATGATGATGAATGGCAACATTGTTTAACAGAAGCATGTGGTTTTGAAATGTCGCCCAAATTGAGACAACTGTTTTCTTTCATATGTGTCTTTGGCAATCCAAATTCACCGATTTAATTATGGGAACAATTTAAGACAGAACTCTCAGAAGATTTTCCTCGCCATCTGCCGCTACACGAGAGTAGAGATAGAGCCCTTCAAGACATAGCCAATCATCTACGCATACACAACATGACACTTCATAGCCTTGAATTGCCTGAACACTCAAACCTGGAGAACTCTGTGGAAGGCGATGTCTATGATTTACAAGAAGAAAGAGCAGAGGTACAGCGATTGTTAAACATGCTAAATCCGGAACAACGTATAATTTTTTATGCTGTCATTGAAAGTATTCAAAATGATTATGCTACTGCCGCTAAGGTTTTCTGTGTCAATGCTTTTGCGGGATCAGGAAAAACATTCCTATTCAATACTTTGCTGCATTACGTCAGAGGAATGGGATATACTGCTATTCCCGTTGCATGGACAGGCATCTATACTCTTACAAGGTGGAAGAACTGCACATTCTCAATTTAAATTACCAGTCTACATATTGGATCAGCTTCAAAAATTCGGCAAAATACATCTGAAGGAAGATTACTGCAAATTGCTAAGCTCATTATATGGGAAGAATGTACCATGACACCTATTCATGCTTTGAATTCTGTTGATAGAACTCTGCGAGGTTTGGTTAGCAAGGATGTCCCATTTGGAGGCAAAGTGTTTATTCTTGGAGGTGACTGGAGGCAGATTTTACCTGTAGTTATTCATGCAAACAAAACACTCATTTTTGAAACCTGTATCAAGAATTCTTCTCTCTGGCCTACATTGCTACAGTTCAGTCTGGTTACAAATATGCGAACGGAGCCGGAGGAACTTGATTTCGTAGAATGGCTCATTCGCCTGGGGGGATGGTCTGTTGACTAATGATTATGAACTCGGGGAAGATATTATTGAAATACCTCCAGAATGTTTAGTGCAGGATTCTATAGTGGATGATATTTTTCGATTCGTCTGAAATTGATCTTGATCATCTTTCGGAAAGAGCCATTTTGTGTCCCAAGAATGAGGATTCTTTGAGATTGAATGAGGAGGTTTTATGAAAAGTACCTGACGAAGTCAAGTCTTATTTTAGTGCTGATACAATACTTTGTGATGAACAAAACAATTTTCAGAAGAAGAACAAAACAATTTGCAGATGGATTTCATCAATAGTTTAACACCTTCTGGAATGCCACCACATCAATTAAATCTTAAAGTTGGCGTTATTGTTATGTTGCCTAGGAACATGAATCCGCCCAGTGGTCTCTGTAATGGAACACGTTTAATAGTCAAAAGGTTGTCGCAAAATGTTATAGATGCAGAAGTTTTGTCAGGACATAAGAGAGACCCCTGTGTTTTCATACCGAGGATCCTGCTTACTCCGTCGGATACCAGTTTACCTTTCCAGTTACGCCGCCATCAGTTTCCACTTAGGCTCGCCTTTACCATGACTATCAATAAATCTCAGGGTCAAAGTTTGGAAAAGGTTGTAATCTATTTGCCCCATCCAGTTTTCTCACATGTGATGTTGTATGTAGCGTTTTCAAGAGCAACTTCTAGAGGATGTGTACGTGTTTGGATCAAGGACGGACCTAAACAAGGAAAACTTTTGTCACAGTCTGATAAGGTACTTACACAAAACAAGATATTTCAGATTTCTTCATTTGTATGCAATCTAAATATTCTAAATCGATTCCTTAGCAGGTTAGAACATTTTTTTTTCTTTTCCCCGAACAACCGTCATTTTTACTGATTTTTTTTTTTTTTTTTAACTCGATAATCATTTAAGTGTTTTTCACCTTAACGTCATACATGGGTAACGAACGGTAAGTGTGAAACAAGATGCTTGGCGAGTCAGCTTGTGTTAAGGCTCCTGTAAAGTTTTGTCCCTGCCTGCGAAGGCACTCACGAGTTAATGCTAATCCTATGGGGAGGAATTTTTCTAATGTCTCGTTTGCATTTCGACATTTTTAAATAATTTTTTTGCATTGTATAGCCTAGATCCATCTCTATATCGCAATTTTTTTACTTTTTCGTTAAAGTTACTTTCTCTTCAAAATCGGTTCTGAAAATGAAAGTGTCATTCTAAAAAATATCTGCAACCAAAATCGAAAAAGTAAAAAAGGTGCGATGTAGAGTTGGATTTCGGCTATCCAATGCAAAAAAAATTATTTAAAAATGTCGAAATGCAAACGTGATATTAGAAAAATCCCTCCCCATAGGATTAGCATTAGCTCGTCAGTGTCTTCGCCGACAGGGACAGGAGCCTTAAGAGGTCTTATCTGGTGGGGAAGAAAAAAGGGGAATCCCATGTTATCCTATGGGATATAAACGTATCCTTCTAGTTCATTCAAATTTGGAAATTTCAACAATATTTTCTTTTCAGTACGTCGATATTAAGGTTCGTTATCACTCTGTAAGCTCCAAATATCTTATTTCAGTCAAAATTTACATACCAGAAAAAAATACTTTTTATGCTTTTCGGAATTTTTTGAAACTTTAACACAAATTTTAAGATACTCATAATTATCTTTAAGATATTTTAAGCTTACAGAGGGATAAAGAACCTTGCTATCTACGTGATGAAAAAAAAATAGTGTTGAAATTTCCAAATTTGAATGTATAAGAAGGATAAGTATTTTTCCCATAGGAAAACATAGGATTCCACTTTTTTTTCTTCCCCACTAGGTAAGTCTCCTTAAAGAAGACCCATTATATAGGTTTTCAGCGAGTACAACCTGCAACCAAAAACATTTACACATATTTTTTCATTAATATGTGATTTTTTAATCTTACTGGATGGAGTTAAAAGTTATCGACCATATCAATTTCTTGATATTTATGAACTTTAAATAAAACGTGTTTTCAATGTTTGTAGTAAGAAATATATTGATTAGGAAATAAACAACATTAGAAGTATAGCAAATGGTAATGGTTTTTAACTTAAGTCCAAATACTAATTTACCAAACTCAATGTGTAAGTAATTGCAATAATAAATTTAAATATAATGAAGTAAAGTTACACAAATTTCAATTTTTTCGAAGTTTGTTTGAGTGTTTAAAGCTTAAATAAATAAATAATATATATATATATATATTTATATACATATATATATATATTTAATTTCTTCCAATCCCTAGTAAATTAAAATCAAGACTTCACAATAGCATCGATCCTATCCTTATGGAAGATTGAACAGGTATATATATAATCTCAGCTACTATAATAGATAATAAAATAAAAGCAGGTTATATCAGTATACAACACGGAAATTTAAAGAGCGTATAATAGAACATATGCAGATATCAGGCTTAACCGGTGTCGAACAGCTATTTCTAAACTAAATCAGGTGCAAGAAGTTATACTTGATTTTAAAGGAGCTAAAATAATAAAGAAATTATCAAATTACCAAAAATTAGTACTTATGGAGTGAATAGAAATTCTACGCCTTGTTAACTAGGACTTCCCTCTGAGGGATTAGTCTGAGCGATATTGCTGAGAACATAGATTTAATAATAACATGTGGAAGCAAAGAAAGTGAGATGTTATCTTTAATTGTCCATATACTGCGATAAATTGAAATGATGAAACTAAACGAATCATAGGATTACAAAATCTTATATATAAATTCGTATACACTGTTTAAAAATATGAGAAAGCAAACCACGCAAGACAGCCATGCATGGATATAAAATTGAAAGTACGCAATATATTAAAAGTAAAATAGAAAATGAAACACTAAATTATCTTATATCGGAATTGTAACTGTATAAAATAAGGTCAAGAGCATAATCAGACGCTGCACACCAATTTGCGTAACTTCAAATGACAAACATTTGATGTTGGAAAAGAATGGACTATACTTTATATGGTGTGTTTTCCCATGGAAAAGTTAATACTGTAGGTACAATATCTGTTTTCCACGGATGCAATGAGGTTGTCGATCAGAATTAAGAAATTCTCTCTTCAAAATCTGATGTAGTATCAAAGTACCGAACACATAACAGTGGCATGCAATGCATCGTTAGAGTCTGTTTTAGATATGCTCGATAGGATTTAAATGATGAGTGCATGCTGACCACTACATACGCTGTATTCTTTTGTTTTCAAACATATTCTGCACAAGTTGAGCTGTATTTAGCATGTATTAAATAAAAGAAATCGAAAATGATTGCAACATAAAGTATGACACAAGATCTGAATATATCGTCTGCGTAACCTTTGAGCTGTAAAATTGTCATTTGAAGTAATTTACAAATACATACATATTTTTTCAGCAAATCATGTAAGCTAAAATACGCTAATATGAACCCGATTATGAAATTTCACCAGAAAAAGTTAATATATAAAAAAATCTACTAATGACAATTGAGAATATGACCTTATGATAAAATGTCTAGAAAAATGAATCAGAAAAATATCATATCAAATTTAAAACGGCGCTTCTCTCTGTTAGTCACCTTGGTGGGAGAGAGAAAAACCTAGAGAAGGAACACTTTAACAAGTACTTTCGGGCAACGTACTCACTGTTTCATACAGGTGTTTAATCAATATTTACACAATTTATTTAATGCTACGTGGGTATCTATCAGTTTTGTTGCATTTAAATTGCATGTTTCGTGAAGGAAATGCAGCATTATGAAATATTTAAAGTTTCTATACCTAATAATTCCAAATTAATGGTAATTGAGAACGCTTTCCGTTCATTTCATCTTTTTAAACTTAAATTTTTTTAGAAACCATTCATACAGACAATTTTATATTTTAAAACTAACCCGAAGCAAAATTTCAAGGTTTTGGGCTCAGCTGTAAACCAGAAATAGAAAAATTTCGAACGTTTTTGTTTCTGCAGTGTTTTATATAGCGACATTTTTAGAAATTGTTCTATTGCGAGAATTTACGTCACGATAAATACAGCTATGTAAATTTTCATGTTTATATTGTTTATAGTCCATGTACTTTGTTACTTAGATCATCTTTAGATCTTTTTCCGCTTTGTTTAGTCTTTCGATTTTTTAGAATTCGTTCTACAACGAGCATTTACACCTTATAAATTACTGCCATGCCAAAGTTCTAGTTTCTAACCCCAACAGTATCCCAGAAATTCCAGTATTCCAAATAAATCATAATTTAGAACCTTTCTAGAAATTTTTACGTTTATCTGTCAAATTGGATTTTCGAACCTTTTAGTGAGCGTTTAAAAGTAACCACCACACCGAACTTTAAGTTTCTAACCCAACCAATATCACAGAAATCGCAATTTTAGAAATTTTTAGCTCCTGCAGTGATGTAGGTTGTTGCACTGACATAAAATATAGTCTTTTTTTCGGAGCAGAGATGGCCACCAACATTTTTTTAAGTTGGCTATGTAGTTTCAGAGATAACACCTCACAAACGCACAAACATTAATAATATTATACACTTTATAATATTATAACACTTTATAATATTAGCATAGATGTACATATACAGAAGCCATTTATCTGTTACAAACCAAAGTTTCTGGCGTTGCCCAGAATTTGAAGAATGTTTGTTCGGAAAAATCAATTTCAAAATTTAAAAACATAATTAAAAACACAATTTCAAAAACATAAAACAAACATTAAAAAAAGCCTTCGAAGTGTTGTACACATGAATCAAATGAAAATACAATATAAAAATGTATAAATGTATATAACAGACGCAAAAGAATGCAGCTATAAATGAAATTATTTAAATTTATCATTGGAGCAATAATGTTAAAATAGGCCAATATTTCCATAATCGGGTTTTTATCATGCTTCAATACGTTTTTTCACACTCATATGACGTTATACTATATTCACCACGTCCTTTATATTTCCAATATGACGTAATGTTTTCCTTTTTCACGTGGAAACCTTCAAATAAAAAATTTATGAAGTTATATTCACTTTCATTTAAATTCGTCAAACTATTTATTTCATTTCATTTTTCACGTGAATATCTTGCAATAGAAAAGTTATGATGTAATATTCACCTTTTTTTTAAAATTCGGCAAACTATTTATTCCGTTTTCATTTTTCACGTGGAAATCTTGCAGTAGAAAATTAATTGTTGTAATATGAATTTTATTGTGTATTTTAATTGTTGGCAACTGCTGTAACGAAAAATGTTTAAATTTGATAAAAAAAAAGAAAATGCTGTTAAATTGGTGGTTTTTTATTAATTAAAAATTAACTATAAATTATTTCGATTCCGGATTACTTTAGTTACCTTGGCCGTGTTTTAATACACATGTACGTATCTTTTCACAATTCTGGTTTCCAAACTGTGGATTTGTATAGAATTACAAACAGATAGATAGACAAATTTACATTTTTATATATTAGATTATATACAAACATAAATAACTTACGTGTTAGCAGATGCATTTTTAAATCATAGCAAACGCGGTAGCGTTAAGCTAACATAGCAAACGCGGTAGCGTTAAGCTATAATATGATTAAGAAATAGAAAATGCAATCGACTTTCTTAAATTTCTGGCGAACCAGTTGACGTACGACAATGATTTTTCTTTTGAAAGATAGAACACGACGAGACGAATAACTGATAGCATTTAAAAAATTACTGTAGCTTTTAGTAGTTTTTTATTTAACCTTAAACGAAAAAATGAAGACCCAAAATTCAACAAAGTGCAGCTAACGTTCCAGTGGGTGGATTAACTTCGTTTTTGTTTTATTTTGATCCTCTTGTTAGAACTTAGAATAGGTTTTTTCTTCATCTTTGTGTGTTTGACGATTGCTGAGAAAATCGAATTTGTCTTTTATAATGTCTCCATAAAATTATAGAAATATCTCCTTTTCATTTTCTAATTTTCTAATTCAATAACTTATTTCGTGTTGCCACTCCCTAAAAAGCAGTAAAATAATTTTAAAAAAAAAGGATAACACGTGTACTTTTGTTTTCATAAGTAAATAAAAATTGAAATTCAACTGACAGATTTTTGTATTTTTGAAACCGACGTGAACCTAAGCAGATAATGCATAATTTTCATAAATATATATATAAACTTTTTTGATTAATATTTTGAACTGGAGGAATAGACATAATGGAGCACAAACGAGTTGATAGGAAAAAAAACAGGGTAAATCCCAAGCTTCTGTTCAGAAGCTAAATGTCAGTTTTTTTTAATTATCATCATAACATCCTGACTTACACAAGCGATAGGTATGCAGTAATATAAATACTTCACATACTAAGCATACCTTAAAAAATACCATTCCATCTATTTTAAATAACGAAGAGATGTCATATACGCAACAGAGTACATAACTGGCGCGATAATGCATTATTTTGCCTGATACGGTAACTGAGCTATTGTTGTTTATTTATCAATTATTTTTTTATATACTTTTAATTTATTTATTAAAAGTATATAAATTTTTTGGTTCTATAGTTATTAATTAAACTTTTCATTATTTATAGTTATTTCTTTTTAAAAAATAGAAAGTAATTTAAAAATATATCTGTAACTGCTATTCGAAAACGAGGTTTTCGTTAAATTGGCGTCAGAAAAAAACCCCGCGCCAAACCCGTTGTGTATATGACATCTGTGCCTTAAATAATTAGGGTTTCGTTTAACTTTAGTTATTTTTCTTGAGATATTGTCGAAAATGTACAGCAAAAAGATACGGTACTACTTGATTATCCCGTCGACCAGTTTCGCCAAGCTATTCGTCAAATGATACAAACTGACATAATTTTTATTTTAAATAACGGAAGAATAAACAAACTAGTAAATCATTAATAAAAATACTAATAAAAACTTGGGCACAGATGTCATATACGCTCCATATTGGCACGACATTTTCCGACGCCAATTTGGCGAAAACATCGTTCATATATCATCTATATCCGGGTTACCATATTAAGTAAAATAACGACAATTTGGCGCCAGTTAAGTACCTAGTGCGTATATGACATTGGCGGCGTCAAAAAAATCGCGCCAATAATAAAATATATGATATCTGTGCCAAAACTTGAATTAAAAATCACTTGAGGACGTAACAAACACGTGTATCGTGTTTAATGTCAAGGGAATGTAACATTTGCTATGATCCATTATTGTCATTTAATCTTATAGTTTGGCGATAATTTTTTGGTCGACAGGACAATCAAATTGTAACAAGTATGGTACAGATGTCATATACGCACCACGTTCGCGCGATATTTTTTCTGACGCCAATTTGGCGAAAACCTCGTTTTCGAATACCAGTTACATATATATTTTTAAAAAGGAATTAACAATAAATTTTAAAAAGTTTAATTAATAACAATAGAACAAAACAATTTATATAAATTTAAAAAAGAAATTAAAAGTAAATAAACAATTATTAATAAATAAACAACAACATTCGGGTTACCATATCAAGCAAAATAATAAAACTTTGGCAATAGTAAGTACCATGATAGTAGTGCGTATATGACATTGGCGTCAGAAAAAAATCGCGTCAAGGTGATGTTCATATGACGTCTGTGGCGATTCAAGTACACTTCGGAACGTTACTTTGAAATCGGTGAGTTTCATCGCCAAAATCGCCAAGATGCTTAATGATCATCGCCATCGAATATATAAATAATGCCATATTTGCAAACTTATAGGTCAAAATATAAGGGGAACCTCGGTTCACAACCACCTCTGTTTATGACCAGTTCGGTTTATGTCCAACTTCGATGATCAAAATTTGACTCGGTGGGCGTGCAATATCTCGGTTCACGACCAAGGCTGCCGAATAGTTCAGTTGGCAACCCTCACATAGAAATCGCGATTATTTGTTAATTGTTTAATGGCAACGCTCGAATGAAACGCATCTCATTATTTATAGAACAGCATTTAATGCATCGCCATACCTATAAGGGGGGGGGTTACCATAGGCTGGACACTGTTCTATCGCCAAACACCGCCAAGTTTGTCGCCAACTTGGCGATATATCGCCAAATACCTGTAGACTTCTATTGTAAACCAACAGGGTTTACTTGTTTAGAGAGAATCAACAAATTGAGATATTTTAATGCAACAAAAAATAACATCAGTTTAAGGAATTATATTAATTATATTTAAGGGAGCCCAAGTAAATTAAATTATGAATAAAAATAACGTGAATTTGATTAAAAAACTCTGAATCTTAAAACAGTGTGCATTACTTGGTTAAATAGTGCATTATTGTGCAAAATAAGAAAAAAGTATTGGGAATATTTAAAAGCAACTCAGGTTTATTTATATTCAATATATAATTATCAAAAAATTTAAATGACTAGTATTAAAAAATGCTCTGACGAGCACCAAAAAAGGCTACTATGTTTTTAAGTATGAAAAAGGGTTTGACAAGTGCTTCTAATTGAGCATGAAAAAGGACAAGGGGTTTCTTCTTGGCTGCAGCTCACTGTCAAATCCAACTTTGAAAAAATCATATTTGCGCTTTTTCCATATAAAAAAAATCAACCACAGTTACGATAAAAATGTGTAGTGTAAAGACACAGCCAGTAAAGACGCAGCCTGATTAAATATGAACGTAAGGCGACTTAGTACCAAAAATCTTAGTTCCTGCAGCATATCACACTCATGCAGTGCCACCAACCACGCCCACAGTGTAGAACTGTGCAGAAAACTGATTTGTAGTGCAGTGCAGACTGTTGCAGCACTCTGCACAGGAACAATTCTACATGTGCACGCATAACAGTATAATGCATTCATTGATTGTTGAAATTATATCCAAGTGGCTGTGGCTGTAAGATGTACTATGCAGTACAACAGTGCATATGTAAATTATAAACGAACATTAGTCGCATGCACCTTTAATACGGAAGTACAAAAGCACAGTGTGAATGTGCGCTGAGGTTCAAAAGCATAATAGAAATAAATGTACAGTGTAGTATAATTTGTAGAGAAATAATGGTACACAGTGCACTGTACAAAGTTGCATTGCAGACGCATGCGCAGTACAATAGTAGGACAGTGGAGTAAAGATGTAAAGCACGGCGGAAAGCTTTACTAAAGTACTGCGAATTTATTTTATATGGAATAAGCGCAAATATGATTTTTTTCAAAGTTGGCATTGACAGTGAACTGCAGCCAAGAAGTGACCCCTTGTCCTTTTTCATGCTCAATTAGAAGCACTTGTCAAACCCTTTTTCATTCTTAAAAACATATTAGTCTTTCTTGGTGCTCGTCAGAGCATTTTTTAATACTAGTATATATATATAAACCAGTATAATACTTATTCTGTTTTGTTTTCATAGTAATTTATATCATTTGGCAAAAAATCTCACTTTCTTAACCCCGAATTGCGTGCTTTTTGCAAAAACGCTAAAGTCCATATTACAACAAAGTACCACGAAAAGCATTTTATGCATGGTAATAAGGTACTTAGAATTTGACATTTACGATCAACCATTGTTAGCATTCAATCTTGTAGTTTGGCGATAGATTTTTGGTCGACGGGTTAACTGGGTGTTACCAAATACTGTACTGCAATTTAATTTGATTTTAACTTAATCTTCTCTATTCTACTATTTTAAGTATTTTAAAAAATGTATTATGCAGATGATAATATGATTAAGAAATAGAAAATGCAAACGACTTTCTTAAATTTCTGGCGAACCAGTTGACGTACGACAATGATTTTTCTTTTGAAAGATAGAACTCGACGAGACGAATAAACTGATAGCATTTAAAAAATTACTGTAGCTTTCAGTAGTTTTTTATTTAACCTTAAACGAAAAAATGAAGACACAAAATTCAACAAAGTGTAGCTAACGTTCCAGTGGGTGGATTAACTTCGTTTTTGTTTTATTTTGATCCTCTTGTTAGAACTTAGAATAGGTTTTTTTTTATCTTTGTGTGTTTGACGATCGCTGAGAAAATCGAATTTGTCTTTTATAATGTCTCCATAAAATTATAGAAATCTCTCCTTTTCATTTTCTAATTTTCTAATTCAATAAAAATTGAAATTCAACTGACAGATTTTTGTATTTTTGAAACCGACGTGAACCTAAGCAGATAATGCATAATTTTCATAAATATATATATAAACTTTCTTGATTAATATTTTGAACTGGAGTAATAGACACAATGGAGCACAAACGAGTTGATAGGGGAAAAAAAAACAGGGTAAATCCCAAGCTTCTGTTCAGAAGCTAAATGTCAGTTTTTTTTTTAATTATCATCATAACATCCTGACTTACAGAAGCGATAGGTATGCAGTAATATAAATACTTCACATACTAAGCATACCTTAAAAAATACCATTCCATCTATTTTAAATAACGAAGAGATCTCATATACGCATCAGAGTACATAACTGGCGCGATAATGCATTATTTTGCCTGATACGGTAACTGAGCTATTGTTGTTTATTTATCAATTATTTTTTTATTTACTTTTATTTTATTTATTAAAAGTATATAAATTGTTTGGTTCTATAGTTATTAATTAAACTTTTCATTATTTATAGTTATTTCTTTTTAAAAAAAATAGAAAGTAATTTAAAAATATATCTGTAACTGCTATTCGAAAACGAGGTTATCGTTAAATTGGCGTCATAAACCCCCCCCCCCCCCGCGCCAAACCCGTTGTGTATATGATATCTGTGCCTTAAATAATTAGGGTTTCGTTTAACTTTAGTTACTTTTGCTTGAGATATTGTCGAAAATGTACAGCAAAAAGATACGGTACTACTTGATTATCCCGTCGACCAGTTTCGCCAAGCTATTCGTCAAATGATACAAACTGACATAATTTTTATTTTAAATAACGGAAGAATAAACAAATTAGTAAAACATTAATAAAAATACTAATAAAAACTTGGGCACAGATGTCATATACGCTCCATATTGGTACGACTTTTTCCGACGCCAATTTGGCGAAAACATCGTTCATATATCATCTATATCCGGGTTACCATATTAAGTAAAATAACGACACTTTGGCGCCAGTTAAGTACCTAGTGCGTATATGACATTGGCGGCGTCAAAAAAAATCGCGCCAATAATAAAATATATGATATCTGTGCCAAAACTTGAATTAAAAATCACTTGAGGACGTAACAAACACGTGTATCGTGTTTAATGTCAAGGGAATGTAACATTTGCTATGATCCATTATTGTCATTTAATCTTATAGTTTGGCGATAATTTTTTGGTCGACAGGGCAATCAAATTGTAACAAGTATGGTACAGATGTCATATACGCACCACGTTCGCGCGATATTTTTTCTGACGCCAATTTGGCGAAAACCTCGTTTTCGAATACCAGTTACATATATATTTTTAAAAAGGAATTAACAATAAATTTTAAAAAGTTTAATTAATAACAATAGAACAAAACAATTTATATAAATTTAAAAAAGAATATAAAAGTAAATAAACAACTTATTAATAAATAAACAACAACATTCGGGTTACCATATCAAGCAAAATAATAAAACTTTGGCAATAGTAAGTACCACTGTGCATATATGACATTGGCGTCAGAAAAAAATCGCATCAAGGTGATGTTCATATGACGTCTGCGGCGATTCAAGTACACTTCGGAACGTTACTTTGAAATCGGTGAGTTTTATCGCCAAAATCGCCAAGATGCTTAATGACCATCGCCATCGAATATATAAATAATGCCATATTTGGAAACTTATAGGTCAAAATATAAGGGGAACCTCGGTTCACAACCACCTCTGTTTATGACCAGTTCGGTTTATATCCAACTTCAATGATCAAAATTTGACTCGGTGGGCGTGCAATATCTCGGTTCACGACCAAGGCTGCCGAATAGTTCAGTTGGCAACCCTCACATAACTGTTGTTATTAGTCAAGTTTGGAGTAAGGTGTGCATATCAGAGAGCTTTGTGTACCTTTATTACTGTAAAAAAATTAACTTTTTGTTTTACTTTTACTCAGGTTTGCGCTAATATTAGTTCTCATTATGGCTTCTAAGAATGAAAAAGTGCTTAGTGATAGCAGTAATAGAAGCTTAAGCGAATTACTGTTCAATAAAAGAAATTGTAGCAAAACATGAGAACGATGTTAGTATAACCGGTCTAGCTAAACGATACGATGTGGACTCAGCCTTCGATTTCCACGATAATCTATATATATATTACGCTATGGTATGTGTCACAGAAATCGCGATTATTTGTTAATTGTTTAATGGCAACGCTCGAATGAAACGCATCTCATTATTTATAGAACAGCATTTAATGCATCGCTATACCTATAAGGGGGGGTTACCATAGGCTGGACTCTGTTCTATCGCCAAACACCGCCAAGTTTGTCGCCAACTTGGCGATATATCGCCAAATACCTGTAGACTTCCATTGTAAACCAACAGGGTTTACTTGTTTAGAGAGAATCAACAAATTGAGATATTTTAATGCAACAAAAAATAATATCAGTTTAAGGTATTATATTAATTATATTTAAGGGAGCCCAAGTAAATTAAATTATGAATAAAAATAACGTGAATTTGATTAAAAAACTCTGAACATCTTAAAACATTGTGCATTACTTGGTTAAATAGTGCATTATTGTGCAAAATAAGAAAAAAGTATTGGGAATATTTAAAAGCAACTCAGGTTTATTTATATCCAATATATAATTATCAAAAAATTTAAATGACTAGTATTAAAAAATGCTCTGACGAGCACCAAAAAAGGCTAATATGTTTTTAAGTATGAAAAAGGGTTTGACAAGTGCTTCTAATTGAGCATGAAAAAGGACAAGGGGTTTCTTCTTGGCTGCAGCTCACTGTCAAATCCAACTTTGAAAAAATCATATTTGCGCTTTTTCCATATAAAAAAGATCAGCCACAGTTACGATAAAAATGTGTAGTGTAAAGACACAGCCAGTAAAGACGCAGCCTGATTAAATATGAACGTAAGGCGACTTAGTACCAAAAATCTTAGTTCCTGCAGCATATCACACTCATGCAGTGCCACCAAGCACGCCCACAGTGTAGAACTGTATAGAAAACTGATTTGTAGTGCAGTGCAGACTGTTGCAGCACTCTGCACAGGAACAATTCTACATGTGCACGCATAACAGTATAATGCATTCATTGATTGTTGAAATTATATCCAAGTGGCTGTGGCTGTAAGATGTACTATGCAGTACAACAGTGCATATGTAAATTATAAACGAACATTAGACGCATACACCTTTAATACGGAAGTACAAAAGCACAGTGTGAGTGTGCGCTGAGGTTCAAAAGCATAATAGAAATAAATGTACAGTGTAGTATAATTTGTAGAGAAATAATGGTACACAGTGCACTGTACAAAGTTGCATTGCAGACGCATGCGCAGTACAATAGTAGGACAGTGGAGTAAAGATGTAAAGCACGGCGGAAAGTTTTACTAAAGTACTGCGAATTTATGTTATATAGAATAAGCGCAAATATGATTTTTTTCAAAGTTGGCATTGACAGTGAGCTGTAGCCAAGAAGGGACCCCTTGTCCTTTTTCATGCTCCATTAGAAGCACTTGTCAAACCCTTTTTCATACTTAAAAACATATTAGCCTTTTTTGGTGCTCGTCAGAGCATTTTTTAATACTAGCATATATATATAAACCAGTATAATACTTATTCTGTTTTGCTTTCATAGTCATTTATATCATTTGGCAAAAAATCTTACTTTCTTAACCCCGAATTGCGTGCTTTTTGCAAAAACGCTCAAGTCCATATTACAACAAAGTACCACGAAAAGCATTTTATGCATGGTAATAAGGTACTTAATGCGACATTTACGATCAACCATTGTTAGCATTCAATCTTGTAGTTTGGCGATAGATTTTTGGTCGACGGGTTAACTGGGTGGTACCAAATACTGTACTACAATTTAATTTCATTTTAACTTAATCTTCTCTATTCTACTATTTTAAGTATTTTAACATCTAAACATCGCACATTTTAAAATTTTATACCGTCGTATTGAGGAGAAAAAGTACTTTTAAATGCAATTTGTTTGAAAACTGCATCTCAATTTATTTTTGAAATATTAATTTTTTTGTAGTTTTTAGAAACCATTTGTTTAATTTTTGCAACTCAAGTACTCCCTTTCTGTAGTCAGTAGGGGGAAAAATAGTTGGAAAATACTAATTATACCTTTTTGTTTCCTTTTTCTCTTAACAACTTAAAAAAAGTAATTAAAATACGGGCTATTTTGAAAAAATATAAATGAATGATTTCAGATAAAATATGGAGTTATTATAAACAAAATTTAACTTTAAGCGTCTATATTAATATTACAAACAAATGAGAGCATATGAATCATGAGATAGCCGATTTTTATTTATTTATTTATTTATTTATTTTTTTTGTAGAGTTTCTTGAATGGCGACATCTCTTTTTTTGGATTTGTGTATTATTCAGAGATTGTGAGGTCCTATGCGTACTTTACTGTAGAAGTTGTTTAAGACTGGATCGTAAATGAAGAATTCTTCATCGGATGCGGTTGACGTCATTCTGTACAAAATAAAATCGTGTGTTTTAAGTCTTAAAACTGAAATATGTTTTGTACTATTTATATTTATATATTTTGTTTTTCATCGGAGGTGACACTACATTCTGAAAAAACAGACTTCCCGCTTTCTAGTTTTTTTCAATCTTTGTGCAGTTTCGGCCTCAAAAAGTGAGATTTGTTACAAAAACATATAAATAGCTATGAAAACAAACCTGATGAACTTTAATGCTTATTTTTACAAGTAAATATGGCACAGATGCCATATACGCACCGAGGTACCTAATTGACGCCAAAGTGGCGTTACTTTGCCTGACATGGTAACAAGTGGTGGCTCGTGACTGTCATATTTTGGAGCACTAAATGCATGGCGGACAGTATTAGTCTTTTCTTACATTATTTTTTGAAAGACTAGAGGACATCGCCCCCCTGCTCGCTACGCTCACCAACCCCCCGCGTAATCGCTTCTCGATTCCATTCGGTATAGCAAAGCAATCCCTATTTTCTAGCCCACCATAGACGTAATTATTTCGCGTTTCCATACTGGATCTCTTCGCGATACTTTATTTTCTAAATATTCAATTTTTGGATTCCACTTGGTAAAAACACGCTCCTCCTCAACTCCTGTCAATTTTATTTTCTTATCTCCAAGAGCATAATCATTAGAGCTTATAGAGTTTCATAATTATAAGAATTATTAAATATAAAATTATATATAAAGTGTTACGAATATTGTAAATAATTAGTGTTTGTGCTTAAAAATAATGTAAATAGTTCAATTAAGTTCTACTCATACGCTAACATTAGTTTTTGTTGCATTGAAATATCTCAGTTTGTTGATTTTCTGTAAGCAAGTAAACCCTATTGCATTTCAATGGCAGTCTACGGAATTTTGGCGACAAACCTGGCGATATAGCCCCCCCCCCCCCTGGTAAACCCTCTTATAGCGTCAGAAATCTCTGACCAATCAAATGCGTTTCGTGGTATATACGCAGATTTTCATTTGTCCATTTCTAAATCGTACTTTTTACTTTCTTCTATCTTCAATAGAAGAAAGTATTGTAATCGAATTTTTTTTCGACTTCCGGTTTTCGACGGATTTGCATGTTTTAGGGGTCAGAGATTCCAAAAAACATGTTTATAGAAAATGTCTGTCTGTCTGTGTGTCCGTCTGTCTGTCCGTCCGTCCGTCTGTCTGTCGTCATTGTACCATCAAAAAGTGTATGAAGTTATGTATAGAATTAAACCAAAATTTTATTATAAGTTTTTGGCTTTGGCAAGCTGGTCTTCCCTGAATTTGGAAAAAAATCGCCGGTAGGGGGCGCTGTAAATGCGTTTTATGTGCGATTTTGAATAGTGTACCATCGAAAAGTGTATGAAGTTATGCATAGAATTGAACCAAATTGTTATTTTAAGTTTTTGGCTATGGCAAGCAGGTCCTCCCTGAATTTGGAAAAAAATTCGCCGGTAGGGGGCGCTGTAATAGCGATTTTTGTGCGATTTTGAATATTGTACCGTCCAAAAGTGTATGAAGTTATGCATAGAATTAAACCAAATTTTTATTTTAAGTTTTTGGATATGGCAAGCAGGTCCTCCCTGAATTTGCAAAAAATTCGCCGTTAGGGGGCGCTGTAATAGCGATTTTTGTGCGATTTTGAATATCGCACCATCGAATAGTGTATGAAGTTATGCATAGAATTGAACCAAAAAAATTTTTTTAAGTTCTTGGCTATGGCAAGGAGGTCCTCCCTTAATTTGTAAAAAAATCGCTCGTAGAGGGCGCTGTAATAGCGATTTTTGTACAATTTTTGTGCCATTTTGAATATTGTACCGTCGAAAAGTGTATGAAGTTATGCATAGAATTGAACCAAATTTTGTGTTTATTTTTGGTCATGTCACGAAGGTCCTCCCTGAATTTGGAAAAATTCTGCCGGTAGGGGGCACTATAATTGCGATGTCTGTACCATTTTCATTATTGTACCATCGAAAAGTGTATGAAGTTATCCATATAATTGAACCAAATTTTTTGTGAATGTTTCTGGCTATAGCAAACAAGTCCTCCCTGAACTTGAAAAAATTCCGAAAGAAGGGGGCGCTATAATTCCGATCTCTGTGCCATTTTCATTATTGTACCATCGAACAGCGTATAAAATTATGCATACAATTGAACCAAAATGTTTGTGCTTGTTTTTGGCTTTGGCCAACAGCTCCTCCTTGAATTTGGAAATATTGCGCGGTTAAAGGGGCTCCGTGCTAGCGATTTTTGTACACTTTTATGATTTTTCGTAGTTCTATTGTGCATCGGCGACTCATGCAGCGGCGGGAACTCGCTTCCTGCTAAGCCGGCTATTCGCAAACAGCTGATAACAACAGAATAAGGAAAAAGTAATAATTTTAACAAATATCATGATATAGATTAACTCGTTTTTAGTCCGTTTAATTGACTGAAGCAGAAATTTAAGATGAAAATCAAAGTTGGTATAGTATTGAACTAATAATATTGAAGTATTAACATGTGTAACTAGGTTTTGAAATATTACGATGTATAAGATAGAAGAAAGTTTTGGGATTGGCCAATCCAACTAGTTTTATATATAGAAGGAAATCGTTACCTTGTTTAATGGTCGAATATGGCAAAGATTTCTTTTAAAGCAATAATGGTAAGAGAAGAATAAATTTGGCAGCAATGGATTTAGTGCCCCCCAAAATGACAGTCACGAGCCACCACTGATGCAGCCATATATAACGTTATTATAAATATTTTTGTTCTATAATTATACCATTTATTGATTGTCATTTCCTTTTAAAAATAATTATAAAAAGTTTTGTTTATCACTTTATTTTGTTTTCATATTGAAATAAAAAATAACGTGCTATTATAGCACGCTATATGTAACTGGTATTCGAAAATGACGTTTTCGCCAAATTAGCATAAAAAATTACGCCAAACCCGGTGCGTATATGGTATCTGTGCCATAAATATAAACGTTTTATTAGCCCCCGGTAAAGTATGCTATTTCTTTCTCGCAGCCTATTTTGTGCCGTCTCCAAAAAATAACGTTAACTTACAGAAGCTAGCCGTAAAACAAAGCATTACGATTAAATACTCTATAGCAAATATTTTTTAATTTCTAAGCATCGCACATTTTCAATTTTTATACCGTCATATTGGGGAAAAAATGTACTTTTAAATGCAATTTGCTTGAAAACTGCATCTCCATTTATTTTTGAAATATTAATTTTTTTGTAGTTTTTAGCAGCATTTGTTTAATTTTGGCAACTCAAATACTCCATTTATGTGGAAAATAAAGGAAAAATAGTTGAAAAATAGTAATTATATCTTTTTGTTGCCATTTTCTTATAACAACCGAAAGAAAATGTAATTAAAATACGTACTATTTTGAAAAAATATAAGCGAATAATTTCAGTTAAAACATGGAGCTATTAAAAACAATATTTAATTTTAAGTGTCTATAGAAGCTTTCAGCCATGACGTTTTGGTAGGAAACTGACTCCAAACAAACAGTTGCCATGCGTCATTTCTTTTTAAATATAAATATTGGAAGATATCACCAGTACATATCAAGTATTAAAACACTTAGATGTGAGATATAGATATAAGATATAGCTGCAACCCATAAACAAAATAGAAAATACAACATAGCAATCATTTGTTTGGAGTCAGTTTCCAACCAAAACGTCATTACTGGCATCACGACTGAAATCGTCTACATTAATGTTACAAACAAATGAAGGCCTATGAATCATTAGGTAGCCAGTTTTTTTGTCGGGTTTCTTTAATGACGGCATCTTTTTGCTGCATTTGTATATTATTTTGCGATAGTGACATCCTATGCATGCTTTACTGTAGATGTTTAAGAGTGGATCGTGAATGTGGAATTCTTAAGCGGATGCGAATGACGTCATTTTACGTAAAATAAAAGTGTGTGCTTTAAGTCTTAAAATTGAAATATGTTTTGTACTATTTATATATCATAGCTGCCAACTTTTACGCTTTTTTGCTACCACTAAAATTTAATAGAGATTTTCGCCTTCTTTAATCGTGAGATTTCGACGATTATATTACACAATATTGACTGTAAAATTTTAATGGTAGGAAGAATGCGTAAAAGTTGGAAGCTATGATACATACATATTTTTTTATTCATCGGGGGCAACAGTAAATTCTGAAAAAGCAGAATTCCTGTTTTCTAGTTTATATATATAATATCATTGCTTTTTATATACAATTTACTTTTCTTTGCATACAAAAATAGGTAAGTGGCTTGTTAACACAAAATAAATTTTATAAATCTTTAAAAAATTGCTTGAGTAAATTAAAAAAATGAATAAGTTGCACGAAAATACGCATAAAAAGCCTACTTGTCTCACCAAACCCATTTTCTCTACCTCTCCAAGGCCCTTATACAGGAAAAGTGCCAATTTCATTTTTAAAGACTAAAAAGAAATTAATATAAATGGAATTTTTTTTTTGAAAATCATGCTTTCATTAAAATTCACAAAAATTTAGAAAATATATCCTCAAATGCACGGAGTTAAAATTTAATTCGGTGAGTTCAATTATGGAAGATAAATGGATTTAAATGGGAATTTTGCCAAATTAGCCAGCTATCTCCAAGTTGGCTTCATATATAGAAACTTTTTTGCCGCCAAATTTGGCGATATTTGGCCACGTTGGCCACAGTTTGGCGATATCGTGGTAACCCTGTCATTAGTACTTTTCAACAAATGCTCATTGTTGAAGCTAATGCTGATTTATCTATAGAAAATCAAACGTAACCATTAAGTAATTCATCCCCCAACCGTTGCCCCCTTAAGGATCGAATTTTAAAAAATCAATGTCCAATTCATATATTGCCCTCAGGAATACATATATATTCCAAATTTCAAATCTCTGTGTGAACAGGAAGTGGGTGAAAAATGAATCACAAGATTTGAGTGCCACAGACAAATATAATTGTAAGTTAAAAGGAAGCATGTAAAAAAAAAAAAAAAAAAAAAAAAAAAAAAAAAAAAAAAAACAAGAGAAATGATGTTGTAAAGCAAAATATTTTATTAAACATCATATAATTGTTTCTAATTTTCACACGCGAAATATAAAATATGCTTTTGGCGATTAAAAAATAATATTCAGAGATTATCGCAAAATCTCAAATCAAAGTTTTTATGCCTTTTTTCTTTTAAAAGGAAAAACAAGCAGATTTCTTTTCTTGTTCGATTAAATTTAAATATGATTTATGGCACTTCAATATTACTGCGTGCGTATTTGTTTTATTTGCTCTATGTGTTCAAACCAGTTGTCTACGAAAACATCCACCGGTGAAAGTGACGCACACCAAATTTCTGTGACGTATGCAGATAAATTGAGCTTTTTTATCAGTTTTTTTTTCATATAATTTTTAAATGCTTTGGAACTTATTTTTCTTAGTTGGTGCATTCAGTAGGCGACTCTCATAGCTACCTTCTGGTGTAATCAGAAATGAAATCCGACAAATATTTTTTGAGTTATGCTTGACGAAAGGTTTTTATTAGGCTTTTTTTAGTAGGCCATGGCTTTAATATCCATCGTAGCTGTAATATTGCGCTGAGTATTAGCCTTCGCTTCGCTCAGACAATTATACTTTTAACGATACGTTATCATACATCATTCCAAAAATTTGATACAGTGTACTGAGAATAACCTGAGCCCCCCACTTTTGTAAAACTTTTGAACAACCGGACAACATAACCTCATCCCTTTTTTCACTTTGAAGATTGGACCATCCCATCTGGTATAAAGGACTCAGCCTCTGACTTTTGTTGTTTTTAACTCTGATGATTAGCATGATATGCTCGAAAGTACTAGGTTTTTAAATGTATCGTATTTTAAATAAAAAACACCTTTAAGTGATTTGAACACTGTGTTTACAAATTTTTAAACTTGTTACTGGATTAAGCTAAATATTTTTGTCATGTTGCCTTCCAGTTAATTCGGACGATTCAAAAAGAAAACTTTTAGATTTAATCATTTGTGGTTTGTTTGTATGTGCAGTTATTATTAATTTTTTTTTCAACGGGCTAAACCATTACCGTCTCAATACTCAAGGCCTCCGGACTGATTTCGTGATGTACCAAATGAAGATTAACTCCTTGAAGGGCAAGCAATTGTGTTTGTGTAACGCTTAATTCCCACCGAAAATTTAGAAAAATTTTATTTCAAAATAAGGAAAAGCAATTTTACGACTTTTCTCCACTAAAGTCAGAAAACTAAAATTTCCTAAAATTTTTCTGGTGCAAATCCTGATTAATCGTAGGTGGTATATAATATATACCGCCGCCCCTTAACCCCTTGAGGGGCGGTGGGATATATTTTATCCCACCTACGATTAAACCTACATTAAAGTAAAATGATACAATGCTTAGCATATACCACATGTTTTATTTTCCTATTTTATATTATGTATATCCATGATGGGTAAGTATTGCGGTGGCCCCCAATGACTAGTTTACGTTTAGAAATGAATGAATAAGTATTGTTGGGACCCCCGTGGGCCAGTGGATAAGACACCAAGCTGCTAATCGCTTGAGAGAGTAGGAGGCTTGTGGGTTCGACTCCCGCTGGCTCCGTTGCACACTCTTTGTGGAGCTCCCGGATGTAAAAATTCTCTGTGTTGTAAATTCCATCGTGCTATATCGCCCCCGGAGTTATAAGCGGGCCTTGGGGTCAAGCACACAAGTCTGATGTATGTGTTCAATAAAAACCAAACCAAACCGTAAGTATTGCGTCGTCGTCGTAGGCAATCTCAGAACCACTATGTCAAATCATTTCTTAAATACAACTCATCTTATTTCTAACGGTTTATCGAGGAGCCTGGGACCAATGCCCCACATCCCCGACAGTAACAGATGGAAATACTAATTGGAACAGAAGCATGACATCAAGTGAGGCAACATGAGGCAAACGAATGTAACACACAAATCGTTATAAGAATATAGCAGGTATATTTTACCGGTGTAAGTTCTATATTTTTCTCAAAATTTCATTATGTGAATTTTGGCACTACCAAGCGCAAACTTCCACGTTCAATCTGATGTTATTTTATTGTTATGTATTTAAAGTGCACTATACAAAGTGCAAATATATTATTATTATTATTATTATTATTATTATTATTATTATTATTATTATTATTATTTCAAAGGAGCTAAAACTAGAATATGCTTTAATTTAAAAGGAAAATCTGTTTTAATTGTATGTTAGATGGGAGATTTAATGAAATTTCAGCAGTTAAATCCTTTAAGATAGAGTAAACAAACGTGCTGGTAAAAGGTGAGAAATTTGTGTAGGCACCAAAAAATAGTCTATAGGCATCAGTGCTTGTCTTTTTAAAATGTTACAGTAATCATCTCTTCTCTTAGGTACATTATTAATATGTTTTGAAAATTTATAATTTACATATATATCTAAGAAAATTAATTACGTCAGAAAATCTTGTCATCTTTTCTTTCTTCTTCTCCTTCTTTTTTTTTTTTTTAATCAAGCACGAATTAACAAGTTTTGCATTTTAATTGAAGAAAACGCAACAAATTTTACCTCTCGGGCTAACAATTAGATCAGGTGCAACGATTAGATATTTTGATTCCTAACGAAAAAATGAATTTTTCGATCATTTAAAAACCGCACTTTTAAATTCAAATTTTAAATACAATTCTGTTACAACATTCTGTAGAATGATAGAAGAATTTCAAATTTTAAATTTCAAATGCAATTCAATTATAGTCCTTTGAAACGCTCTGTAAAATGCTAAAAAGAAAATAAAATCAGCAGATTTTATCTATATTTGTAAGGTGAAATATACCCATCAGTACCATAAACACAATACAACATTTGAAACTTTTACAGTTAGAATTTTAAATTTCAAACGCAATTCAATTATAATCCTTTTCAACGTTCTAAAATGATGAAAGAAAAAACTCAACAGATTTTATCTATGAATTGTAAGGCGAAATTTACCCTTCAGTATCATAAACACAATAAAACATTTGAAACTTTCCAAAGAAGATATTTTATTTGAAGGAAAACGCAACAGACTTTACCTCTTCGGTCAACAATTAGATCAGGTGCAAAGATTAGATATTTTGATTTCTAACGGAAAATCAATTTTGCGACCAATTAAAAATCATACTTTTAAGTTCAAATTTCGAATGCAATTCAGTTGCAACATTCTGTAGAATGATAAAGGAATTTCAAATTTTAAATTGCAAATGCAATTCAATTATAATACTTTGCAATGCTCTGTAAAATGCTAAAAAGAAAAAAAACTCAACAGATTTTATATATGATTTGTAAGGTGAAATTTACCCTTCCATACTATAAACACAATGAAACATTTGTAACTTTCCGAAGAAGATATTTTATTTAAAGGGGAACGTACCAGACTTTACCTATCGGGCCAACAATTAGATCAGGTGCAACAATTGGGTGTTTTGACTCCTAACAGAAAATCAAATTTTCTGCCATTTAAAAACTATCCATTTACATAGCTGCCAACTTGTACGGATTTTTCTACTACTAAAATCTAACGGAAATTTCCGCCTTATTTAACTATCAATATTCATTGCAATTCGGAGATTGAATTAGGCAAAATTTTCTATTAAATTTTAGTGGTAGCAGAAATCCGTACAAGTTGGCAGCTATGCATTTACAGTTCAAATTTCAAATGCAATTCAGCTGCAGCGTTCTGTAGAATGATAAATGAGTTTGACATTTTAAGTTTCAAATGCAATTAAATTATAATGTTTTGCAACGCTCTGCAAAATGCTAAATAAATAAATAAATTAATTAATTAATTAAAAAAATGAACAGATTTCATCTGTGATTTTTAAATAGAAATTTACCATTCAGTACCGTAAACACAATATAACATTTGAAACTTTCCAAAGACGATATTTTATCTGAAGCAAAACGTAGCGGGCATTCCCTGCCCAGCCAAGGACTAGATCAGGTAAAACGATCAGATATTTTGATTCCTAAGGAAAAATCAATTTTTCTGTCATTTACGGATTATTCTGTTAAAATTGAAATTTGAAAAGCAAATCAATCATAATCCTTTGCAATGTTATTCAAAAGGATAATTGAATGTCTTTTATGAATTATGTTTTAAAAAAACCTCATCATATTTTATTTAAGGTGAAACTGTCTTTCTAGTACAGTAGGGGAGACTGTGGAGGCTTACTCACTTTTCAGTTTTCATATTTAACCCTTTGAGAGGCACTGTTTGCAGTCTGCAAATGGTTAAGTTTAATGCCGAAATTGCCAAACGGCACCAGTAAATTTTTAGTAGAATTTCGATTTCATAATATACGTGGGGGGGGGGGGGGAAAGCTGTTGATTTTTTTCAAATAAATTTGTTTGTTAATTGCGGTGCGAATTAATTATTTGAACATTTTTTGATCAAAAATGCCTTGCCCCTGAAAGGGTTAAAAGAATTTTAGAATTTTGCCAATAAGTGCCAACTAAGCTACTGAAATGATCAAACAATAGTCTTTGTTTCATGCAGATAATTGAAACAAGAAAAGAAAAATAAATTGTGAAGTGTCTTCAATTCAAGTGCATTTTTTGGAAACATTTTGTAAGACTTTCTCAGATAAAATATATCATAGAAGTTTAACCCTTACCGGCGTGGTGTCCTTAAAAAAAGGACACCTTTTTAAGGACCTTTTTTAATTAGGTGTCCTTTTTTAAGGACACCTAATTTTCATTCCAAAACTGACAAACGGCACCAAGAATACTTAACTAAAATTTTCCTATTATAATATGCAGGAAAATAAGCAAGTTCGTATTTTCTAATAAATTCGTTTATAAATTGTGGTGTCAGTCCATTATTTCATCAGTTTATAAACAGAATTACTCCGCGCCGGTAAGGGTTAAGTAAGTAGGAATTAAGTAATGCAGACATATTGATCTTTCATCCCAGGCATAAAGATTGCACAGTAAATTAGGCTAAAGATAACAATTGTGCTATACTTTAAAAAGTGGTAAGTGGAAAGTCTTGACCCTATCAATGTGAAGGGAGGGTTGACCAGATGGTCACTCTTACGAAAAACTCCTATAGAAATCTATAAAAAAATATAGAAAAAGCATTATAGAATCCTTTAGAATTATGGCCTGTTTTTCTATAAGCTTGTTTAACTAAAACCTATAGAAATATCAGTAGAAGTTCGATAGAAATGTCTATAGAGCTTCTATAAAAATATCTATAGAAATAATATAGGGTTTCTATAAAAATATTTGAATATATTGTATAAGATTATTCTATAGTATAAGATTATTCTATAGTATAAGATTATTCTATAGTATTCTATTGTATTAGATTCTATAAAATTATTCTAATTTTGCCAACCACGCAGCTGTTTCCAGGTGGTCACCCTTCCAAGTACTAAACGCGCTCGGCGCTCCTTATACGTAGGTAATCGAACTAAAACGCACTTTCAGCTTACTATGTCCGCTAACTGATATTTGGATCTCATTTTACTATTTGAACTTTGTTTCTTTAGTGATTTGCGTTCCCAATCATTAAACTCGTAGAGAGTTCACGCCGATTCTCAAACTGTGTGAATTAAATAATCGAAACCATTTGTAACTTAGGGAACAAGATGCAACGATTGAAAAAAGTCCGTTAAAATAAATAATTTATTTATTTATTTGATTGGCGGCGTTTAAAAAATTAATAAACCACAAACAAACTAATCCATAAAGAACCATAAAAATTTAGATTAGTAGTTCGACTGATATATTCTTACATTAACAATTGAATAATAATTTATCAGAATTTAATTAAATTCTAATCATATTAAATCTATGGAGTACTATTATATTAAACTGGTGTATTACAAAATTAATTATTTTTTTAATTTTTAATATATAAGTGTAAATAAATTAGTACACATAAATTTTAACAGATTTATATATATATATATATACATTTAAATACAAAAACTATAAATCATTAGTCTATATAAATTCTATAAGGTTTATGTACTCTATAAAAAAATGTTCTATAGAAAAAATTCTACAGAAACATTTTCTTTAGAAAATGTATTCTATAGAGCTCTTGAAAACTCTATAGAAATAATATTCTATAGAAAGGGTATTCCATAGAACTTGTAAAGAATTCTATAGAGTTCTATAGGTGAGACTAAGGAGGGTTGACCCACTTTTTACAAAATGATTTTTATTTTTTTAAATATTGAACTTAGAATAAAGTTTTATATATCATTTTATTCGTTATAGAATCTGTTATTAAAATAAAATTGCTACATAAGTGTAATATATAAGAAATTTGAAAAATGATCGATTTTAACCATAAGAAAATAATGGGTCAAGGTTCCCCACATATGGGAAGGTTGACCCACTATATGGAAGGCTTGACCCCCTTCACTTTATATTGAAATATTTGTGAAGAAAAATAAAATCTGTTTAAAAAAGGCAATATAACTTTATGCTACATGCTTTAATTATTATAAAAAAAAACCTTTTTTGAAAATATGATGCTTAAACAAACCTGTTTAGACGCAAACCCAAATCAGAGGAGAAAATTTTTTTTAACCAGAATTTCGTTTGAGCAGGTATAATTGTACAGCAGGGAAAATGAAATTTTAACATTTAAGACAGTATTCCGTTAGAGACAGGTTCCGTTTTCATAGGGATTCATGTATTATTATTCCCGGAATTTACAGCGACAGTTCCGCTTTATTTTGTTTCCTTTTCCTAATTTTTGTGATACTTGACCTGTTAACTCTAATTCTCACATAGTTTGGCTTCATCTCACTGTATTAATGCTGGTGAAATATGTCTACATACCTTCCAAAAGTTTTTCGATCAATGCTATGTTCTTTTGCAGCCGCATGTGCACTTAACTGATCATTATCATGTTCATCCCTTTCAGTGGCAAAAGACATTCAGTACTAAAATGTTGAAATAAATGACTGGCACCGGAATTTACGAAAAAATTTTTTTGGAAATAAGAAAAATGATATATATCACATACGCATTAAATGGAAAAGATCTTAGCAAAATTCTGGTGCCATTGTGGCGTTTGGGAATTAAAATTAAGTGGTTTCTTGAGCATGCCGCTTCCCCTGAAAGTGTTAAGACTGCTGCTTTCATACTTTCTAGTCTTTTACACTGTTTCTATTTACCTATTGTAGTAATATTTAAATGGAAAAAGTTCCTATCAACTTTCCCATTTATATTTCATTAAATATTTTCTTGAAGTGGATACTATAGCAATTTTTTACATTTCTCTTTAATCTAAACATTTTCTTTTCCACCACCCTATTTTATCTCGGCTTTACAGAATAAATTTACATTCTTTTTTATATGTAACGATTAACCTTTCGTTATACATAGTGTATAATAAAAAGATTTCATCTGGTCAACCCTCCCTCACATTGATTGGGTCAAGCCTCCCCACATAGCCCTTTTCTAAAGAATAGCACATTGTTATGTTAAGCCTAACTTACAGTACAATCTGTATGCCTGGAATGAAAGCTCGATATTTCTGCATTATTTAAAACCTACTTACTTAAATTTCTATGATATAGTTTATCTGAAAAAAGTTTACAAAGTATTTCTAAAAAACACAACTTTTAAGTTGAAAACGCCTCACAATTGATTCTTTGCACACCTATTTCGATTATCTGTATGAAACAAAGACTGTTGTTTGAGCATTCCAGTAGCTTTGGTTGACATCTAATGATAAAATTCTGAAATTCTTTTAAATATGAAAACTGATGTGTAGGTCAAGCCTCCCGTATGGTCAACCCTCCCTAGTCTCCCCTATAGCTCAATGAACCATTTTCGTGAGGGCAAAGCTCCCTTAATTTAGTGTTTTGGGAAATCTTTTTATTATACATTATGTTTATAAAATAATGAAATTTTATTCTGTAAAGCTACAGTAAAAAAGGGTAGGAGGTAGGGTACGGTAGGAGAAAGGAAAATGCTGGTACAACGAATAAAATAATACATGACATTTTATTCTAGGTTCAATGGTTAAAAAAAATAAAACAATCATTTTGTAAAAAATGGGTCAACCCGCCTCAGTCTCCCCTACTACATACGCAATGTAACTTTTGAAAATTTCCGAAAAATACATTTTGTCTGATGGAGAGTATGCACAATTTTACATCGCTCCGCCCCCCCAAAACAAAAGAAGAAAGCAACAAATGTGTATTTAATAGGTCAAGTCTTGTTTTTCTGGCACAATGAATGTAGAAGGAGATCTTCCTTTACTTCAACGTAGATAGTAGATACAGGCGTAATTAATTACTAAGTGGCAACTGTTAGTGTTTTCTTTTTCCCCCTGAGAGCAATGTATCGAATTTAATCATTTTAAATATCTAATTCACACCGGAAAAATCCTATGATAAAAATGTATATTATTTAAAAATTAAACCTCAACCGCGAGTCATAATATGAAATATTTTTTGTTCAAGTACGAAAGTCACCTCCAGGGGTTGCTTTCGAATTCCGAATATCAGAAATCACTCCCAATAATGTGCTGCAAATCTGTTTACGAAGAATAAAAACGAACAGTTCTCGGTATCCCGTTTTTGGGAAATTGTTGCTAAATTAGTTTTAGTGGGTAATTTTAATACCATGGCTGAAAGAAAGCTTGGGAAATATTTCGTATTGTCTGAGATTGGTCAAAGTTAAATTAGCTATTTTTAATATCTGCAAGATAATGGGCTACATTATTTATTTTAAATACAGGCCTACCACAGGTAACTATTTTTATATTCTGTTCGCACCACTATTTACTTCTTAAATTATTTTGCTTTGGAGAATAAATTAGTTTTTATTGAGCATCTGATGAATCAGGAAAGAGCTGAATCTCTTCCAATCTATGAGAGACCCCAGAAAAAAATGGAATTCTTACACTATAAATCTCTTAACTAGTTCTTTGTAAATCCATCTAAGAAAAGTTTCTGGAAAATATAATTCAATTAACAGGAAAAAATTCCCAAATGATGTAAGGGAGTCTATTTTATGGATAAAAAAACTAAGTTTCACCTCATGATTTATGTAAGTATTCATGAAAAACTTTTTAGGAAGAGACATTAACGTCGAGGCTTTTTTTATTCACCAAAATAAAATAAATTTACATGTAGCATAAAAGAGTGAAAAATGTAATTTCACTTCCATTACTCTAAATGTCCTTTTGCACCTAGCGTAATTTTCAAACTGACAATTTTTTTTCTTTTTTTTGCTGTTGTTAAAAAATAACTACTAAGTTTTGGAATTTTGCAACAATTAAGGGAAAAAAAACAAATTTATAAAAATCTTATGTGAAACAAAAGATGATAAAGCACTAAAATTGTTTCAGAAATAGAAAGATAACAATATTTTATAAGGATTTCTAAAAAATAAATTGCCCTTTGTTAATGTGGCTTTCAGAATTGATAATTTTTTTTTTTTTTACTATTAATAATTTCTCACAAAATGCTACCTCATTTTCCCTCATTTATATATTATGAAATAAGTAGTTCAGCACGCGTTAAAATAAAGGTGTACTTGTTACGTCTTTTCGCAAATTAAAAACCACAAAATATCATTAATTAGATGCATGTTGCCTGTACGTGTTCGTCATTTAAAATATATATACTAATTTCATTCGTTACGTCAATTTCTGGTTCGAAGTACTTTTTTTATTTAAAGAAAAGCCGGGGGTTGGCATGTGTATGCCTTAACATTTTTCGGAATAGGTGATTTTATTGAAACACGTATTTTCCCCTTTGGAGAATAAGTTAGTTTTTAAAAGAGCCGAATTTCTTCTAATCTCTGAAAAAGGCCCCAGAAAAAATAGAATTCTTACACTATAAATCATTTAGTTCTTTGTAAATACATCTAAGAAATATTTCTGGAAAATATAATCATGGAAGACGGTAGTATTCCGAGTGACGCAGCCTTAAGCCTAAAATTGTTTCGTATCGTATCGTTAAAATCGTATCGTATCGTATCGTAGAATTCGTAGATGGCGGAACTCATATATACAGCTAACTCGACATCAAAGAAAACGCGAAAAGCCGCCTTTTAATAACTCAGCAGATATAGGTCCTATTGTTCTGAATTTTCTAGAACAATCTTATATCTGCAGTCTAATCGTATACTGAAATTTTTACATTTCTACGTGCAGTATATTTTGAGATCTAAATAGCCATTTTTAAAGTGAAAACGTTGGTATAATATCGAGGAAGTTCCTAATTTGAAAATCTCGAAAACAGTTCTTACGATTATCTTTAAATTGATACATAATACAAATGTGATTAAGGCGAGGTGAATAAGATATATCTTTTATCTGGTAAAACTCATTTTATTTTTGACATTTTCGTTTCCGTTAATGCCCAGTCAACCATTAATCTCTGGTAATTTTCTCGTCTGTGATTAGTGAGTGCGAGGCTAACATTAGCCTCGTAATGAGTAGGTTTGACGTCATCACATCGCGCCAATGAGCGCGAAGGGCTGTGACTTTCAGAAGATAGATAAAGATAGATGTTTATTTGTGTACCGAGCAGAAATTACAAATTACGCTATAACGATGGATTTAGTGTTTTAAGTCGTTGTTTCCTCTCGGATTTGAAGTTAATTATTTTATATTTCCTTATTTACATTTAGTTATTCGCGTTTGTAACAAAAAACTCGCCCTCTAGCGATCTAAAGGGTACCACTGCTTCTTTCATCGCGTTAGCATTACCGGCATTACTTACCGTGAGTCAAATATCATTTGGGATTTTTAATTCTTAATAAATATGAATAAAACCGCAAAAAAAAGATAATACATGCTGCTATGTGCCCCAATGCAACTCGAGATAATCGAAAAATCCCGATTTAAGCTTTCATTTATTTCCAAATGAAAAAAATAAAATACCTGTCGTCTCTAAAAACGGCAACAAAACTTTGATCAGCAGAAAATCCGATGTCTCGTTGAGGCTGACAGTTTGTTCAAATTTAATCGTGATTTAAATCAGATTATTAAAAAAAATAATGGATTAAAATATTTTTTTAATGATGTGAAAGTATATTAAAATAGATGTTACCAGATTTAAAAAGCATTTCATTTAAAGCTTTAATTAAATCTGGTCATCGTCATAAAAACTTTCTTTGAATAATCAAATTATTCACTCTTTTATAGAAAATAAGCACAACAAATAAAATAATTTTTTCTAGATTAAATAAAATAAATAAATAAAAGATTCTTATTTGTTTTTTATAAATAAATACATAATAAATTTCAGGTAAAAGAAAATTTCAGAATGATAACATCTGTTATACAGTTATAGTAAGAGAATGGAAAAAAGTAAAAAAAAAATCTAATTAGTATAAAAATGTTTAGGAAGAACTACTTCAGTAAAAGGTTATAAAATATTTTCTACTTTTGGATTAGCACAACATATCAAAGAAAGCAATTGATAAAAGATGAAAAGTAACAAAATTTTTTTGCTTTTTAATTGGAAGAGCTACGTTCCAATCAAGGTTAATAAATATCACAATAATTTCAAAATGGTCAACATATCGATGATTATAAATATTTTCGGAGTCCATACAAATTAGAAATTGAAACATAATGCACTTAGCATGAAAACTAATATATTCTGTCTTTCTTCTTCTTTTTTTCTTTAATATTTTGGGTAGTTAATGTTGATAGAATGTATGACTAACCATTAATATGATTATATTTAGTCTCTGTATATGTATGAATTAACAGATATTATTATTATTTTTGTTGTTAATGCACATATATCTGCATCAGCTTAGAATTATGCAACTGCAATAATTTTACAAATACATAAAGAACTGCCATGAAATTTCTTTTATTTGTTATATTCTAAGAATTCTATTAATTTCATGCATTAAATTACCTAATGAAATTATTTATTTATCGTTTTTATTATTTATCCAATTACCATCTATTATTTTAACAATTAACGATAAAAATATTCTTTAATATCCTAATTACCGGTTTGTTTGTTTTAAAAACCTACAATTTTGACGGTGATTAACCCTTTATGTCCCAAATTATGAATTCATGAAAATTTCATCTTCTAAAGCATTTTTCGTGAATTTTTTAAACTATATTAGAAGATTTACATAATCATTTAATAAATTTTAAAAGGATTTTGCCAAATAAAATTAATTAAATTTGAATTTATTGAGATTTTGTGCAATATTTATAACTTCATTCAAATCTTTTATTTAAAAAATATTTTTTAGTATTTTGTAGAATTAGGAAATGTACAAATATAATGTTCTTACAATAGAAATATTTCCGAACTGAAACTACCCACCCTCCCTAATCTTTTAACGTCAAGAAAACTGAAAAGATGCAAAGGCAAAAGAAATCATTTTTTTTAAAAATATTTTTGTTTTGTGCAACCAATAATGATTTTGAAACAAGATAAAATAATATATCTATAGCTGATTCTAAACTGTATTACTACTAATCGATGTATTAAATGAATTTCATGAAAAGTAATTTCAATGGTACTTTAAAATATTGTCGGCACAAAAAGGGTTAACACAGAAAAACAATCATAAAAATCCATTTTTAATAATTATAATAAAAATACTTGTTTTTTTACACACTACATTACAAACATACTAAAGTAAGCTGATTTTCCATTAAGAGACTTTAAAAAGCAAAAAATTTATTCCACAAGTAACCAATTCACATGAGGCAAACACAAGACACAAGCGAAAGTCAGCAGTGATAACCGCGTTCACGTAAACTGTTTACAAACATTAGCAGGTCAAAAGCGCCACCTATCTTTGATTACAAACGTGAATTCCTGAGTGCGAAGTGCTGGCACTTTCAAGTGATAGATAATCTATATTTATTTGTGTACTTCTTGCAAGGAGATGGATTTGAAATTAATTATTTACATTTCCTTATTTACATTTGGTTATTCCTAATACTCAGAAATTTTGTCAGTCTTCGCTTGGATGAACTTCTTGCACCATGATAATATATTAGCATAACTTGACCAGGTTGAAAGCTTAATCCAATTTGCTATTCTGTCAGATTTACATATGTCTCAGCAGGGCTGTACGAATGGTGCAGGCACGGAGGAGGGCGCCAAATTTATACTACAAACCTCGTCTTTTTCTTCCTTAAAAAAAAAAAAAATAAAAAATGCAGGGGTGCAGAATATGTCCGATCCGGCGATCTAGGATCGGGGGAAATTTTGCAGAAACATATACAATTGATTTCGGTTTTAACAACAAATTCCATAATTTCCTGAGATAGAAAAATTTCACTATAAATAAAAAGATCCGTATGGTGACCTTCACAAAATCAATCTCAGAATAATATGTACCGTATATCGGGTGATTCTGTTCCCAATTTTCCAAAAAATTAAGGCATTCGGTTCCGAAAATTTAAAAAATCTTTCATCAATCTGAAAATTCGGACATAAAAATACAGCGAATTTTGTCCAAGAATTACGGAAAAAACGCAAATTTTGTCATAAGATCGCAAAATAACCGCAAATTTTGTCAAAAGATCGCGAAATAACCACAAATTTCGTCAAACGATCGCAAAACAACCGAGTTTCGTCAAAAGAGCGTGAAACAACCACAAATTTCGTCTAAAGCGGAGAAATGACCACGATTTTCGTCAAAACGTGGCGAAATAACAGCGAATTTCGTCAAAAGATCGCGAAAGAGCAAATTTCGCCAAACAATCGCAAAACAACCGCGAATTTCGTCAAAAGAGCGCGAAGGGAACGGAAATTTCGTCAAACGATCGCAAAACAATTGAGTTTCGTCAAAAGATCGTGAAACAACCGCGAATTTCGTCTAAAAAGACAAAATTACCACGATTTTCGTCAAAGGAACGCGAAAAAACTAGGAAATTTCGTCAAATGTTCGGAAAATGAACGCAAATTTCGTCAAGAGATCGCCAAAAAAACCGCATATTTGGTCAAAAGATCGCAAAAGAAGAGCAAATTTCGTCAAACAATCACAAAACAACCGCGAATTTCGTCAAAGTGCACGAAATGAACGCAAATTTCGTCAAAAGATCGCGAAACAACCACGTATTTCGTAGCAGGGCGAAATAAGCGCAAATTTTGTCAGAAGAGGGCGAAATAACCGCTAAACTCGTTAAAAGGAAGGCGAAATAAACGCATATTTCGTCAAAAGATCGCAAAAAAACTGCAAAATTTGTCAAAAGGGACAAAATAACCATGATTTTCGTCAAAACATAGCTAAATAATCATGAATTTCGTCAAAAGAACGTGAAAAAACTCGCATATTTCATCAAAAGATCGCGAAACTAGCATTTATTTCGTCAAAAGGGGTGAAATAACCACAAAACTCGTCGAAAAAAACACAGATTTCGTCAAAAGAATGCGGAAAAACCGCAAATTTTGTCGAGAGATCGCGAAACAACCGCAATTTTGTCAAAAGATGGCAAAACAACCGCCAATTTCGTCAAAAGAAAGCCGAAATAACCGCAAATTTCGTCAAAAGATCGCTACAAAACGCAAATTTCGTCAAAGGGCCGCGAAAAAAACATAGTGCTGGGAGTGGATCCCCCCCCCCCGCCCATTTTCCTCCACTGTGCTGTAACCTTTCAGAAAATTTGCTGTTAATTTCAGAATTTTTGCTTTTCACTCAAAATCACCTCTGCTATATATACTCGCGCATAAGTTGAGAAATATTGGAACCTACGATAATAACAGCATTTACCTACAACATACTGTAAAATTTTCATGTGGATTGGGGGAAATGTTGGGGGTAGAAACATTTTCTGCACCCCTGAAAAAATGTATATTTACATGTTGTTAATTTTTTTTTTCAGTGAAAGTACAAACATCTTTCGTTTCAAAGTTATTGCATTCTCCTTTACCTCATACCGACAGAGGCGTCCCTACGAGTGTGCGACAGGTGCAGCCGCAAAGGGCCTCGCACCCAAAAAACCGTCAACCAATATTTTATGAATATTAGGCAGTTTTTGTTTTTCTCTTGAAAAAAAATATTTTGTCCTTGTAGGAAGGTAGCCGCTGACAATTTCTTAATAGTCACTTTTTACCATTTATTGTCCATATGGTATATATGCAGGTGCGAATCCAGCAGGTCCCTATAGTAGGTGCAGGGGGGGGGGGATAATCCTGCTGATCCCCCCCCCTCCAAAAAAAAATATAAATCCAATTTTTTATGGCAGTTTTTGCGGAAAATACAAACAAACGGAAACCCGGGGGGGGGGGAGCAAACGGCCCCGATCATCCTGCCCACCAAATAAATATATATATTGGAAAAACGTGAATTTCAACGAAGGATAACGAAAAAACACAAAGTTCGTCAAAGGACTCAGAAAAAAACATGAATTTAGTCACTGCATCGTGGAAAACACGCGAATTTCATCAAAGAATCGCAGAAAAAAAGGAATTTCGTTAAAGGATCGTGAAAAACGCGAATTTCGCCAAAAAATACAAAAGAAAACATGAATTTCGTCAAATGATCAAGAAAAAACGTAAATTTCGTCAGATTATTGCGAAAAAATGTGAATTTTGTCACAAGATCGAGGAAAAAGCGCGAATTTCACCACAGAATCGAGGATAAAACACTAATGTCGTTAAAAATGCAAAATTCGCCAAAGGATGACGAAATAAACAATAATTTCATCAAAGGATCGCGAAAAAACGCTTGTCACAGGATGGCGGAAAAAACACTTTTTGTCACACTATTGCAGAAAAAGTGCGTATTTTAGCCTCAAGATCGTGGATAAAACAATAATTTCACCAAAGGATCATAAAAAAAATGCGAATTTCGCCAAAGGATTACGAAATAAATGCAAATTTCATCACAGGATCGCTGAAAAACACGAATTTTGTCAAAGGAATGCTGAAAAACAGGAATTTTGTCAATGCATTGGTTAAAAACGTGAATTTTGCCAAAGGATTGATTAAAAACACGGAAAAAAATGCAAATTTAGCCAAAGGCCGCAAAAAACTGGAATTTCGTCAATGGATTGCGGAAATAACACAAATTTTGTCAGATAATTGCGAAAAAACACAAATTTTGTCACAGCATGTTGAAAAAAGCACAAATTTTGACACAAGATCGCAGATAAAACACTAACTTCGTTAAAGGATTGTAAAAAAACACGAATTTCATCAAAGGATCACGAGATAAATGTGAATTTCGTCAAAGGACCGCATTGTAGTAAAAGCATTGTTGCAGTAAAAGATCTTTTTAATGCAATTCTCTGTATAACAGACAGCTTCTTTAATGTAAACAATGAATTTTACTCTTAAAAAGAGCCTGCAATCCATTTTGCAGAAATATTGCTACCCTCTAGAGCAGGGGTTCCCAAACTTTTAGGTCGACGTACCACTGAATAGAAGTTCATACTTCCGCATACCACCAAGTTACAAACTCCATGCTATTACAGAAAAACCTGTGTAAATGGAATATGTCTAAAACAAGGTATTTGTGCAGTCTTTTGTGCTCCGTCTAAGCAGATTTTACTGTATTTAATTGGATGATTACTTTATTAAATTGGTATACTTAGATTGACTGCTTTATATTAACATTCAAGTAAAAAGTACTAGTATCATTATTACTATATTATTAATATGTACATTATCAAAATATAGTGTTTTGATTTTAAAAAAAGCTACAATACTTAATGGCATATTGGTGTAGATTGATACATATGCACAAGGATGACTATTAATTCTGTTGTATTGCTAATGATAAGGGTGATGCTTGCTTTACCAAACACATCTTCCTCATATCTGATTCAATCTTAGTTTTAGGCATAAATCAGATTCGATGTTTATGTTTATTCCTGTATTTGTTTTTCATATAAAGAAGTGACGAGAAAGCATTTAAAACAAATATATGTTGTGTTAAAAACAAGCAATAATTTTCAGGGTTGTAGTGGGTATCTGCCCGGGTACCCAACCAGCTACCAGCGTTAAATCTGCACATCATCACAGATGTAAACAATGAAACTTTCAGTTCAGATGTAAGGGCAAAATTTCAGATTTTTTTAATTTTATATCATTCCGTTTGTATTTCAGTATGTAATTAATTCTCTATAATATGACTGAACTCATGATTTTTTAGGAAGGAAGTACAATTTATTTCTGATTAAAAAAAAAAAAAATTGGTAATCACAATCTTTTTATCAAATCTTTTTATGTATTTTAATCCAGATTTTTTGACTATTAAGACTGGCTAAACCTGAAATAAAACTTCCTTACTTTATAATTTTGATGCAAATTAATAGGTACCATTAGGAAGGAGGTACGTTTCATTCAATAATTCAAGGAAAATGATTCTTATCTTTATAATGCAGATTTAATTATACATTATTATTTACCTGATCTTTATCTTTAATAATTTAATCATTTTTTAAATTATCTTACTTCTTATCATTTTAGTTTATTACTGTAATTTATTATTTTAATATTTTACTATATTCCAAGGATATTTTATAACTTTGATTGCATAAATACATTCAAATGACTGTTTAAAAACTGTAAACAAAGCAAGGACCAGAAATCTGCGAAATTCTAAAATCTGCACAACCTCTGGTCCCAAGTTGAGTGGATTTGAGGGCGTCTACTGTATAATGATTTTGTTCAGAGGTACTGTTTGTTTTCGTAAAGCGAAACCTTCTGTGCTTTTGTGCATGCATCAGATCTGTTTTGATTTTATCAAAATAAGGATGATCGGAGGCTGTTTAGCTGAGTGACAACATACAACTGGAACTTCGGCAAATACCCATCTCAGGATTACCCCTTTGGATCTTAAAATTGTCTCAGAGTGTCAGGCACAGCTTTCGAAAACGAACTGTATTTTTGATGTGTTTATAAGGCATCATTTTGTTTACATTTTAAAACTTCACCTAAATAGTTGTAATTTTTCTAATAAATATGTTACATATAATGTATGGTAGTAATAATCAGTATATCTGATGAAAATTCAATTAATTTTTTAAAAATAAACTATATTTATTTAATGATTTTTTTTTTCCCTCCCTATTACTGTATTTCATCAATAGTAGTTCGAGAGCCATAATTTTATATTGTAAAATTATTAAAGTATTCTGCAAGCAGTCCTTGTTCAATCACAAAAGCCTGCCACTAAAAAATTTTAATACAGAAGATGCATATAATGTTTTTCTCAGATGTAAACAATAAATTTTGCAGTTAAGAAGCACATGTGTTTCACAAATACTGCTAATTTCTTGAAACACTAAATTTGATACATTGTCTTCTTTTAACGCATTATTTTGGAGCAATGAAAACAATATATTAAATTTTTTTGTAAATGAGTGTTATAATCAGTGGCAGCTCTTGACGGGGTCTTTTTTTTTTTAGGCACTAAATTCATGCCTTCCAAAAGTAATATTTTTTTAAAAAGAAATTTTTGCCTTATTTAATAATATAAGAAACTTCTGCCAAAAATAAGGCAAAGATTTCATTATTAAAAATAGTGAAAAAGGAATAAATTTGCCAGCCATGCATTTAGTGCCCCCAAACTGTCAGTCACGAGCTAAAGGTAATTTAATAATGTGTGACATGATCTATCAGGGCCAAAACTAAGGGGGCGAGGGGGCATGTGCCCCGGCACCAAATGAAGGATTATACTTTTGGAATGGATCATTTTCTTCTGATGGATTGATGGCTTCCATTATTATGAAACAGTCATTATAAATGAAGTGTTAGGTGAAGATGAAAGAGCAGTCATAAAAAGTTAGAACTCTGATTTTCTGGTCAGAATGGGGGGGGGGGGGGCAAGGGAAATAGCTTATTTTTTTACGGCTGCTTTTTCATCTTTACCTAACACTTCATTTATAATGGCTGTTTCATAAAAATGGAAGCCATCAATCCATCAGAAGAAAATAACTCAGTTAAGCAGGACTTCAATAATCGGGACTCTACTGTATATTTCATTTTAAAAATGCTCTTTAGAAAATTTTTGTTGGTGTTCAGAGGAGAATCATGACCCCTGTGACCTCCCCTTTGGACCCACCATTGTAGATTACGTAGTTCAGAATAACATGTCTTATGATTACATACTTTAAATTTTAAAATAAGTCGGCTATTAGAAAATTAATAAAATTATCTTTGTAAATATACTTTACAGAAGAGGGGGGGGGGGGGAAGCACCAAAATCCATGTTTGCCCCAGGTACAAAAAAGGCTAGTTTTGGCCCTGTGATCCTATTATGTATAGGTGCAGATTCACAGTCGCCATGTGACGACTAAATTTTTTGCTTCGGCTGCTAACTTTCATTGTCTCAGTCGCCATATGCTATACAGGGATGCTCCTTTTCTGCTAATGGTGGATTTCTACCTTTTTAAAAAAATGAAATCAGTGTATTTTCCTTCCTACAATCCTGAATGATCTGTTTAACACAGAAAACTATTGTATTACATAGAAAAACAAACGTCTGAAGTGTGTTTTGATTTTTATAGCGCTAAATAATTTTTCACATTCACAAATTTTTTAATGTAATGTTATATGATAAAATCAAAATTAGAAATATTGTTATCCTAATATTTCCCACTACCATGATTGCTTAGCTTTACATTTTTTTAAAATGTATCTTGTCCAACTATATCTTCTGAATGAACATAGTTTAAGATTTGTATTAGACTTAATAATTAAAGAATTTTGTGATTAAATTAAACAAACCCATTTGATGTAATTAGTCTGTGTTTTCTTGTACATAGACATATGTATATATAAAATAAATTATTTTCCACTTTGAATTCAGTCCCTTACAAACACTAAATTCTTTTTATGTGTTTGTTTCATAATGAGGCCACTGGACTTTTTGGGTTTAGGACCCACTTTCTCCTTCCAGATATTGGGAATCTGCACCTATACTATTATGTAAAATTTTATAATTTTCACTATTTCTAGTTCCAAGGAATGTAATTTAAAGCACGTTTACAAGGTAAATTTAATGATGAATGAAATATGATCTATATAATGCAAAATTCTGTAATATGCAGAACTTCTCATCCCAAGGTGTGTTATAAAGATCTATCGTATTTATCTTCATATGTAATTCACTCACCAAAAACCCTAAAGATTTAATATCTGCGAGTGCTTTTTTTATGCTGTGCAGTAGGGGGGGAGAGGAGAGGAGAAATGTACATTTGGGGAGTTAGGGCTTTATTTATTTATGTTAGTGAGCAACAAATATTGCAGATTTTTTTTTTTTTTTCAAACTGAAGTTTGAAAGATTTCAATTATTTAGGTAAGCTGGAGAGATGGGTGAGAAGGGAGAAGTGAAATTTTTGGGGCTCAGGAGATTATTTTATATGATTTACTATTATTGCCAATAAAGAGCTTTAAAGAAGGATGGTGGAAATTTATATATATATATATATATATATATATATATATATATATATATATATATATGTATGTTTAAAGAGCAATATTTCTTGCTATTTTTCTTAAGACAGTAAATTTTTTATTTAGTAAAATTTAACATAGCTTTTTATATCTCTGAAACAAACCAACAGAAATACCATCTAAACATGCATGTTGTGAATTACTTCCATATTTACCAATGAGTGGTTTAAAAAAATCTCATTGCACAGTGCTCTTTAAAATTGAAATATGAGGCATCTTTTTTTGCGGGGAGGGAGGGGGGGGAGATTGAAGGTGAATAGAAATCCTGACTATGAATTCTTTGTCTGGTCTTTAATTT
This sequence comes from Maratus speciosus, assembly GCA_963932465.1. Taxonomy (NCBI): domain Eukaryota; kingdom Metazoa; phylum Arthropoda; class Arachnida; order Araneae; family Salticidae; genus Maratus; species Maratus speciosus. The sequence goes on from OZ010798.1 coordinate 204,170,515, forward strand.
TTGTTGTTGTTATTTTATTTTTTTTTATCATTAACTTAAAAAAAGTACTGATATCAATACAAAAACCCTTAACGGGTTAAAAGTTTGTGACGCAGCGCTTTATCTTATGCTCAAAGAATTTTAAATATGGAACTTAAAAATAATGATATCAAATTTTGAGTGACACTATGCTATTAATTATAATATCTATATACATTTATTTCATCATTTTATTTTTTTATAATTGCATGTGCAAAAATTATGTTCATTTTAAAAAGATGTATAAAAGTTTATTCATTGATGCATTATCATCCGTATCTCTCATAAATTCAAAATATGAGTTTTAAAAGATATGATATCAAAATTTAAGTGACGCCTTGATGTTGCTTAAAACGATTAGTTTTAAAATTCAATTTAAGTTTTCTTTTGGCTAAATACATTTACACATCTAAACAATACTTTTCATTTTCCAATGCACTGTTGAATATATTACTTTCACTGAATCTATATAATGCACTGAAATGTATTCATTTGAATAAATTGATTTATCTTTTGTGCCACGCTATCCAAAAATCAAAAGTAAAATTTATGTAAATAGTTTTTGCGTCATTGTATCCAAACTAAGTTAAATGTATGCAAATGGATAATATGACGAAAAAAACTATTTACATAAATTTTACTTTTGATTTTTGGATAGCGTGGCACAAAAGATAAATCAATTTATTCAAATGAATACATTTCAGTGCATTATATAGATTCAGTGAAAGTAATATATTCAACAGTGCATTGGAAAATGAAAAGTATTGTTTAGATGTGTAAATGTATTTAGCCAAAAGAAAACTTAAATTGAATTTTAAAACTAATCGTTTTTAGCAACATCAAGGCGTCACTTAAATTTTGATATCATATCTTTTAAAACTCATATTTTGAATTTATGAGAGATACGGATGATAATGCATCAATGAATAAACTTTTATACATCTTTTTAAAATGAACATAATTTTTGCACATGCAATTATAAAAAAATAAAATGATGAAATAAATGTATATAGATATTATAATTAATAGCATAGTGTCACTCAAAATTTGATATCATTATTTTTAAGTTCCATATTTAAAATTCTTTGAGCATAAGATAAAGCGCTGCGTCACAAACTTTTAACCCGTTAAGGGTTTTTGTATTGATTTAATTAACAGGAATAAAATTCCCAAATGACGTAAGGGAGTCTATTTTATGAATAGAAAAACAAAGTTTTACCTCATGATTTATGTAAGTATTTGCACCAAAACACAAACAGCACTAATTCATATCAAAGTATACTTGAATCTGAAGTTTGTTGAAAATCCAAGCATTAGTTGTTGAGATAGAGCTATTGCAGAAATTGTAAAAAATGCAGTATAGTAGCGCCACCTGTTGAGCGATTTACACCAAAATGTACAAAACTTCAATTTATGTCAAGGACTAGATCACCCTAACCTAGGCACCAACCAGAATCTGGCATAGGTGTTAAAAACCTAGGCAGGAAATTCCCTTCCATGACTCAGCCAAAGCCACAACCAGGGCAACAGACCCAGAAAACCAGCAGGTATTTACCAAAGAAAAATAAAATATAATACATAATAAAAAAGTAAATGCCCCGACACTTACAAAGAAAAATATAATGGTATACAGAAATTTAGGACATTTACAATTTTTGACATATGTCTCAAGCTGTTAAAACAAGGCAAACAGGATTTATAGACAATTTTTTACAATATTGCAATTGTCTTTAAAATAAATTCCTAATCATATATAAAAACTAAAAATATATCCAAGCTTGAATTTAACAGATCAAATATCAGCAATTCTGATACAACTTTGTAGTTTTTAAAATGTTCAAAAACCATAAAAGCCAGTCCACAAAGTTCATAAAGTCATATAATGTTCAGAATTTATACCTTATGAATGAAAAATTTTCATTTAAATCATTGTAGATTCTACACAATGTTCTATAGTTAGATCTCGTCAGAAGAACACATCTTAAGTTCCACTCAAGTGTTCTATTGCGTATCATAGGAAAACAGTCCCTTGAAACACGACAACTCTGAAATAAGTAATGAGGCGTATCACCACGTTTTCCACATGTACATCTGTCGTTCTGTCGTTTACCAATTTTATGTAAATACGCCGGAAACGCTCCGTGGCCACTGATAAAGTATACTACGATTTGAGAATCACACAAAAAATCTAGGCTAACTTCCGGCAAAACTTTGTATGTGTCTCGACCTTTGACTGAATAAGTTATGTCAAGGACTAACTGAATCTGAAGTTTGATGAAAATCCGTACATTAGTTCTGGAGATTGGCCTATTGCGGAAATCGTGAAAAGGCTGCATAGCAGCGCCACCTGCCGAGCGATTTACACCAAAAACTAATCAGCACCAATTTATATCAGGGACTAACTGAATACAAAATTTTATTAAATTCCGTGCATTAGTTCTTGAGATAGAGTGCCCACAAAATTTGTGTCACATCACTACCCCCTACATACTACATGCCTCTCGCATTTGACTCAAAAATGGAAGTCAGCAAGGTTGATAGATGGCGCTACTGTTTGGGGTATGTTATTGCTTTATTTACATGGATCGCCTCATAGGCGTAACTTTGAAAGGTATTATTTTTTTTGCAGTAATTTGTGATTTTTTTAAACAGAAAGTTTACTTTTAATGAAATTAATATATTCTCTATAAAATGCCATATTGCTGTGTGCCTTACTACTATTAATCCAGCAAAATAAAGGAAAATATTTCTTTTCAGCAAATTTTCGAGTAAAAACGAGTGTTTTTAACTTTTTTTTCTTTGTATTTTTAAAAATACAAATAGATATTTTTACTATTATTTGTATATTTCTAGTAACATTCCGTTGAATAATAATAAATTAAATTAATGTACAGTTGCAATTAATATGATGAATTTTTATTAATTTATAATATCTTAAAAGGAAAAGTGTACCTTGATCTAAAAGAATCTGAAATAATATTGTTATTATTAATAATCAAAATGATGGATCAAAATATTTCTTTTTATCAAATAACTATGCAAAGCCTTTTCTGGATGAAAGAGAAAATACAATAGCATTCAAAATTATTTAAATTTCTTCCTGCAAAATAATAATAATAATAATAAATGATATACGATGAAATCAAATGCGAATTAGTAATGTGATCAAAATAAATATATATTCGTAGCTTTATATTGTGTTTTCAAGCAATATAATTATTGTGTAATTGAAATATATCAATAATTTCATTCCTGAAAGTGCTTGATTATTACTTGTAATAATTAATAATACAAATATAAAAGAAATGGGACTGTAAGTTAAATGTTTACAAAAAACTGCAGAATTGACGTTTTGAGGCCTTGATCCAAAGACTTGCTAGTTTCATTATTATAATAAATGTAAATAATATTTAAAGTATTATTATATCACAGTATCAATAATTTAATTATTTTATATAGAAAATATTAAATAGGGAATTAAAAAAAATTATTATCAATTTATTGAGGCAACGTGTGGGGTGGGGGGGGGGGGCAGTCGTAAAAAAAAAAAAAAATGAAAAAAGTGTCTTGGAACATCAGTGCATAAAATCGTATTTCCAATTTATTAAATTTCCTGAAACTATTTGATATATTACTCATAATAATTATTAATGCAAATATGAAAGAAATGAAACTGCGAATTGACTGTTTTAAACACTGAAAAAAAAAGAAAAAGAAAGAGAGAGACAGAAAGAAAAAAAAGTTGCCGAATTGACGTTTGAGGTCCTGACCCGAAAAAAAGATGTGTAGTAAAAAAGATGAAAAAAGTGTTTTGGAATATCAGTGCATAGAATCATATTTCCATGGAATCTTATTTGATAGATTATATGTTAAAAATACAGGAATATAATAATTATAATTATTAATTAAAAAATATTTTTAAAGCAATTCCTTAAGATTGTCCTTCACTGGCTCATTCGCCCCACATTAACTTTGTTTATTATTATTATTTTGCCTGAAAGAAATACATGTCTTAATATTTAGTAAATTTTAATTTAATCAACTACTTTTATGTTTTGCAATAACCTTTTTAACCCTAGAACTACCGGAAATTTTACTCAAGTTTTATAAAAACATTCTACACCAGAATTTTTACTTAAAACTATTTAATTTGTTTATTTAACTTATTATTGTCTGATTTATACATTTAGTTTGTTTTGAAGAAATTTCTGGTTTGAATAAATATTTTGAATGTACATGTCGGGTCCATTGGACCCTTCTGGTAGACAGAGGGTTAAACTTGCTCATAGTTTTTAATCCATTGATTAAATTTCATGTGCCATTTTATAGTGTTAATAAATATTTTCACTTCATAAACTTTGTTTATTTTATTTTTGATGGAAATCTATTTACAAGTAAATGTAAGTGCTATTAATTAATATATTAAAATATTTATTTTTAAAAAGAACATATATTTTAAAATTCATACAATAAAATAAATGATGTGCGTTATTTTATCATTCATCATTTGAAATTAAAGAGAAATTATGAAATTATTTCTCTTTTCAAGTATTTTATAGAAAAAATATCATTTAATACAGAAATTTGAATAAATACGAAAAGATAAAAAAAAAGTGAAATTCTAGGAAGAAATAATAATTTTTTTTTTGTACAAATTTTGTTTTTTAAGCTAATTTATTTTAAAATTTTACTGTTTAAATATTCTCAAAACAGCTTTTATTTACGTTATTTATCTATAGGTTTTTAAAAATCATGCCAATTGTCACCGATAGATGGCAGAGCATTTTGGGGCTAAGCTGACTTCCAGTTCTTATATGGGGAAAACAGTGAATGCGACAGGCATTTAGTATGTAGAGGTAGTGGTCACATATAGACAGACAGACAGACAAACAGATTCACAGACTCACAGACAGACATTTTGTAAAAACATGTTTTTCGGGTTCTCTGACCCCTAAAACGTGTAAATCCGTCGAAAACCGAAAGTCGGAAATTTTCACGAATCCAATGCTTTCTTCTTGTAAAGATAGAAGAAGGTAAAAATGATAAAGCACTAAAATTGAGTCAGATATAGAAAGATAACAATATTTTATAAGGATTTCTAAAAAATGAACTGCCCTTTGTTAATGTGCCTTTCAGAATTAGGATAAAAAAATTTTTAACAATTAATAATTTGTCATAAAATTTTTCCTCATTTTATATATTATGAAATAAATAGTTCAGAAGCGTTAACCCTTAAAAGCGCAATTTTTACTTTCTTCTATCTTTACAAGAAGAAAGAATTGGATTCGTGAAAAATTTCGACTTCCGCTTTTCGACGGATTTATACGTTTTAGAATAACCAGAACTCGATTTGATGGTTTTTAGAAAATGTCTGTCTGTGAGTCTGTCTGTCACTCTGTCACTCTGTGAGTCTATATGTGACAAAAATTTTGTGGGCGCTCTATCTCAAGAACTGATGCACGGAATTTCACAAAACTTCATATTTAGTTAGACCTTGATATAAACTGGAACTGATTAGTTTTTGTTGAAAATCGCACAACAGGTGGCGCTGCTATGCGGCATTTTTCACTAATTCTGCAATAGCTATATCCCAAGAACTACTACACGGATTTTCATAAAACTTCAGATTCAGTTAGTCCAAGATATAGTTTGGTGCTGATTACTTTTTGTGAAAATCGCCCAACAGCTGGCGCTGGTATGCTGCATTGTTCATGATTATCGCAATAGCTCTAACTCAAGGAAAAATGCACGAATTTTCATCAAACTTCAGATTTAGTTAGTCCCTGATATAGATTAGTGCTGTTTAATTTTTGGTGTAAATCGCCCAACAGGTGGCGCTGCTGTGCTGCATTTTTCATGATTTCCACAGGAGCTGTATGTTAAGAACTATTGCACGGATTTTCATCAAACTTCAGATTTAGTTAGTCCTTGACTTGATCTGACGTATAAATTAGTGCTGTTTAATTTTTGGTGTAAATCGCTCAACAGGTGGCGCTGCTATGCTGTATTTTTTGCGATTTCCGCAATAGCTTTATCTCAAGAACTAATGCTTGGATTTTCAACAAACTTCAGATTCAGGTATACCTTGATATCGTTTAGTGCTGTTTACTTTTGGTGTAAATCGCTCAACAGGGGGCGCCACTATGCTACATTTTTTCAGAATTTCTGCTATAGCTCTATCTCAAGAACTAATGCATGAATTTTCATCCAACTTCAAATTCAGATATACTTTGATATGAATGGGTGCTAAATCGTTGTTATTTCTTGTACTATTTAAATGATTTAATTGACGTGATTTACATAGAAGAAAGTTTTGTGATGGCCACAACATACCAGTTTATTTTGTTTCGGAAAAATTATATATGATACTCTGAAAAGTTTATTGCACAGGGAAAATAATGAAAAAAAAATCAGAGATACATTTTTCATATTATACGTGAATCTTTTCTTCTGCAGCATGTCTACAATACAAGTAAAAACTACTGTAGTGTGGCTCTTTTACGCCAAAACATTGCAAATTAGTAAATATTATAATAAGTATGTCTCCAAATACCTTATTTTATGTAATTATTTATTGAATAAAGCTTAATCTTTAACACTTTAATTCCCATTATAAAATACGTTCTAGAAATTACATAGTTCAGAGAATCTGACATTACACCAGAAAGTTTCAATGGTTAATTTCGCTTTATTTAAATACGGAATGTCTGTTATTAATTAACACTAGAACACCCGGAAGGAGCCGGTCCGACTCCGAACACGTGATTAAATGTCAACTGGGAAAATAAATTCTTTTATAAAATAAGTTAAATTTAAACAACGCAGATTTACGTTAAATAAATCTGTAAAATAATTTTAAATAAAAATTCTGGTGTCAAATATTTTTATGAAATTTGGGGAAATTTCCGGGCGTTCTAGTGTTAAAGCAAATATTGCTATTTTAATTTTCTTGTGTCAATTATGTAAAAAAAAATCTATTAAATTCATTATGCAAAAAAAATCTATTAAATTCAAAACAGTGTTGTTTGCATATATGCAAAGCTGAGCACTAAAGGGTTAATAAAAAGCCGGAAGTTGGCAGGTATATATATATATGCCTTTACGTTTTTCGGAATAGGTGGGTTTAATGAAACACGTATTTTCCCCTTTGGCGAATAAGTTAGTTTTTAAAAGAGCATGTGATAAGTCATAAAAGAGCCGAATCTATTCTAATTTATGAAAAAGGCCCCAGAAAAAATGGAATTCTTATACTATAAATCACTTAGTTCTTTGTAAATACATCTAAGTAAAGTTTCTGGAAAATATAATTTAATTAACAGGAACAAAATTCCCAAATGATGTAAGGGAGTCTATTGTATAAATAGAAAAACTAACTTTTACCTCATGATTTATGTAACTATTCATGAATCACTTTTAGGAAGAAGCATTAAGGTCGACGCTTTTTTAATTCCCCAAAATAAAAATAAAAATTACCTGTAGAATAAAGGAGTGAATAAAGTAATTTCGCTTTCATTACCCTATAAATGTCTTTTTGCACTTAGCGTAATTTTCAAGCTGGGCATTTTTTGATTTTTTTGTTGCTGGTGTTAGAAAATAATTACTGAGTTTTGAAAATTTATAGCACTTAACCCCTTAACGGTCGCATTAAATTACGGTTTAAAAATTCAAATTGCTTATTTGTACCACTTTTTTGAAAAAGAAATGTTCACCTTATTTAATGACAGTTAAAATGATACCATAATAAATCCAATTACACTATTCTATAAAACTGAAGGGAATCAAACACATCTGAATAAGCTGAAAAAAAGTAACAGCCCGTGAATATGACGGAGCGAGAATTAAGGAGTTAAAGAAAAATGAACAAATTTATACAAATCAAATGTAAAATATAAAAATAATAAATTGCTAAAATTATGTCAGAGATAGAAATATGACGATATTTTATAACTATTTCTGAAATATAAATTGCTCTTTGTTCATGTGGCTTTCTGAAATAGAACAGAATTTTTTTTTAACAATTTATAATTTCTCATAAAATGTTACCGGGTTTTCCTTCACTTACATATTATTAAATAAGTAGCTCAACAAGTATTAACCCTTAAATGCGAGATTCTTTATTTTGTTTCGAAAAAAAATATATATGGTATTCTGAAAGGTTTATACCACAGGAAAAATAATGAAAAACAATCGAAGCTATATTTTTCATGTAATACGTCAATCTTTTCTTCTGTTGCACACCTGCAATATAAGTAAAGACTACTGTCGTGTCGCTGTTTTACGCTAAAATATTGCAAATTAGTAAATATTTTAATAAGTATGTCTCCAAATAACTTATTTTTTATAATTATTTATTTTATAAAAATTAACCTTTAACCCTTTAATTCCCATGATAGAATACGTTCTAGAAATTACGTAGTTCAGAGAATTTGACATTACACCACAAAGTTTCAATGGTTAATTTCGCTTTATTTAAATACGGAATGTCTGTTATTAACACTAGAACACCCGGAAGGAGCCGGTCCGACTCCGAACACGTGATTAAATGTCAATTGCGACCAGAAATTCTTTTATAAAATAAGTTAAATTTAAACAACGCAGATTTACGTTAAAGAAATCAGTCAAATAATTTTAAATAAAAATTCTGGCTTCAAATATTTTTATGAAACTTGAGAAAAATTTCCGGGAGTTCTAGTGTTAAAGCAAATACTGCTATTTTAATTTTCTGGTGTAAATTAGGTATACACGAATAAAAAAATCTATTAAATTCAAAACAGTGTTATTTACATATATGCAAAGCTGCGCACTAAATGGTTAAAAAAAAAAAAAGCCGGAGGTTAGTAAGTATTTGCCTTAACGTTTTTCTGATTAGGTGGTTTTAATGAAACACGTATTTTCCACTTTGGCGAATAAGTTAGTTTTTAAAAGAGCATGTGATAAGTCATAAAAGAGCCGAATCTATTCTAATTTATGAAAAAGGCCCTAGAAAAAATGGAATTCTTACACTATAAATCACTTAGTTCTTTGTAAATACATCTAAGAAATGTTTCTGAAAAATATGATTTAATTAACATAAACAAAATTCCCAAATGATGCAAGGGAGTCTATTGTATGAATTGAAAATCTAACATTTACCGTCCTGATTTGTGTAACTATTCATGAAGTATTTTTAGGAAGAACCATTAAGGTCGAGGCTTTCTTCATCCCCCAAAATAAAAAAAATTACCTGTAGAATATAGGAGTGAAAAAAGTAATTTCGCTTTCATTACCCTATAAATGTCTTTTTGCACTTAGCGTAATTTTCAAGCTGGACATTTTTTTTTATTTTTTTGTTGCTGGTGTTAGAAAATAACTACTGAGTTTTGAAAATTTATAGCACTTAACCCCTTAGCGGTTGCATTAAATTACGGGTAAATAATTTAAATTGCTTATTGGTACCAATTTTTTGAAAAAAAAATGTTCACCTTATTTAATGACAGCTAAAATGATACCATAATAAAGCCAATTACAATATTCTACTAGGACTTCCCTCAGAGGGATTAGTCTGAGCGATATCACTGAGAACATAGATTTAATAATAACATGTGGAAGCAAAGAAAATGAGATGTTATCTTTAATTGTCTATATACTGCGAAAAATTGAAACGATGAAAATAAACGAATTGTAGAATTGCAAAATCTTATATATAAATTCGTATACACTGTTTAAAAAAATGGGAAATCAAACCATTCAAGACAGCCATGCGTGGATATAAAATTGAAAGTACGCAATATATTAAAACTAAAATAGAAAATGAAACACTAATTAACTTATATCGGAATTTTAACTGTATAAAATGATGTCAAGAGCATAATCAGACGCTCCGCACCAATTTGAGTAACTTTAAATGACAAATAAATGATGTTTAAAAAGAATGGACTATACTTTATATGGTGTGTGCACACCCGGAATAGTTAATATTGTACAATATTTGTTTTCCACGGATGCAATGAGGTTGTCGATAACATTTAAGGAATTCTCTTCTCAAAATCTAATATAGTATCAAAGTACCGAATACATCAACAGTGGCATGCAATGCTTCGTTAGAGTGTTATTCGTTAGATATGCTCGATCGGATTTAAATGATGAGTGTATGCTGGCCACTACATACGCTGTATTGTTTTGTTTTTAAACATATTCTGCACAAGTTCAGCTGTATTTAGCATGTATTAAATAAAAGAAATCGGCAATGATTACAACGTAAAGTATGACACAAGATCTGAATATATCGTCTGCATAACTTTTGAGCTGTCAAAGTGTCATTTGAAGTAATTTACAAATCCATACATATTTATTCAGCAAATCATGCAAGCTAACATACGCCAATATGAACCCGATTACAAAATTTCACCAGAATAAGTTAATATATAAAAAATCTACTAATGATAATTGAGAATATGACCTTATGATAAAATGTCTAGAAAAATGAATCTGATAAAAAATTCATATCACATTTAAAACGGCACTTCCCTCTGTTAGTGGCCTTGGCGAGAGAGAGAAAAGCCTAGAGAAGGAACACTTTAACAAGTACTTTCGGGCAACCTACTCACTGTTTCATACAGGTCTTTATTCAATATTTACACAATTTATTTAATGCTAGGTGGGTATCTATCAGTTTTGTTGCATTTAAATCGCATGTTTTGCGGAGGAAATGCAGCATTATGAAATATTTAAAGTTGCTGTACCTAATAATTCCAAATTAATGGTAATTGAGATCGCTTTCCGTTAATTTCATCTTTTTAAATTTTAAATTTTTTAGAAACCATTCATAGAGACAATTGTATATTTTAAAACTAACCCGAAGCAAAATTTCAAAATTTTGGGCTCAAAAGTAACAGAGAAATAGAAAATTTTTGAAAGTTTTTTGTTTCTGCACTGTTTTTTATAGCCACATTTTTAGAAATTGTTCTATTGCGAGAATTTACGTCATGATAAATACAGCCATGTCAATTTTCATGTTTATATTCCTAACAGTTCCATGTTCTTCGTTACTTAGATCATCTTTAGATCTTTTTCCGCTTTGTTTCGGCTTTCTATTTTTTAGAATTCGTTCTACAACGAGCATTTACATCTTATTAATTACTACCATGGCAAAGTTCTAGTTTCTAACCCGAACAGTATCCCAAAAATTTCAGTATTCCAAATAAATCATAGTTAAAACCTTTCTAAAAATTTTTACGTTTATCCGTCAAATTGAACCTTTTAGAGAGCGTTCATTACGAGTATTTACATCTTAAAAGTAACTACCGCACCAAATTTAAAGTTTATAACCCAATCAATATCGCAGAAATCACAATTTTAGAACTTTTTTGCTCCTGCAGCGATGTATGTTCTTGCACTGACATAAAATAGTCTTTTTTTCGGAGCAGAGATGGCCACCAACATTTTTTTAAGTTGGCTATGTAGTTTCAGAGATAACACCTCACAAACGTACAAGCATTAATAATATTATATACTTTATAATATTATAACGCTTTATAATATTAGCATTAGATGTACAGATACAAAAGCCATTTATCTGTTACAAGCTCACTCTAAATTAAAATGTCTGAAATTCAGACACTTAAGTGTCTGAAATGGAGTGTTCAATTTTCAGACATTTTAAAATGTCTGAATTTTTTCAGACACTTTTTGCGTCTGAATTTCAGACACTTCAAACGTCTGAATCGCATCCATATTTTTGTAAGCACCATACGTAGCCATGTTTGACCACGTTGAATCCTGGAAAAATATTTGGCTGTGGTCCTGCCCCCCCCCACCCCCCCCAATACAGCCTGATTTTTTTGGTGCTCTCAGTTTTGGTATACAATTTTCGTTACGTTGATAATTTAAATCTTTTACGACATTGTACTGATTATAATCAATATCTTGAACTTCAGGAGTAGAACAAGATTAAAAAACAAAAAATATTTATCTAAATATTAGATTTTTTTAAATTTATTTTGTTTTTAACCTTATTTTACTTTAAAAGTTCAAAATATTGATTATAATCAGTACAATTTCGAAACAGATTTAAAATATAAGCTTTACAAATATTGCACATCAAATTTGGGGGCACTACAGTCGTAGGGGGACGGGGCACTTCCCAGTTTGCCCTTCCTTTAATCAAGAAGTACTTTTGCAAAAAACGCAACCCTGCATTATAGTTGTCTAAATTGAGATGTCCGGTATTCGGGAGTATCCGTTGTGGAGGTTAATGGACATTCTCGAATAGCGAACACCTCTATTTAACGAATACTTTTTTAATTAGCAGACATACATATTTGTATATTTTTACCTCAAAAAAGTAGACATCTCCAATTATCGGACAAATTCCGCGGTCCCGAAGTGTTCGCTATTAAGGGCTTTTAAGGTACATAGATAAATATATATATATATTTTATAATCTTGTCCTACTCTAAAAGTTCAAAATATTTATTATACTCGGTTGAATGTGGAAAAAGATTTAAAATATCAGATGTACGAAAATTGCAAAAATCCCCCCCCCCCCAAAAAAAAATGAAAATATAAAAAAATATATTGCCACATAGGCAATTTTACATATACATCACTTGATAATCACAACAGCCATTTAACTATGAATAATGAAAATAAATAAATAAATATTCTACTTTAATAACATTGGGGAAAAAATGACTTTGGTATTTTGTTAAATATATTTGCGTTTTTAAACTTGTCCTACTCTAAAAGTTCAAAACTTTCATTATAATCAGTGCAAGATTTAAGATATCAGCTTTAGAAAAATTCATGCAAAATCCCCCCCCCCCCCCCAAAAAAAAAAAAAAAAATGAAAATACTTATTTAAAAATTATGTTTTTAAAAAATTTATATTTCCACATGGGCAAGTTTTTATGTAGATCAGAGGGTACTCACAAAAGCTATTCAACTATCAATAAAAACAAATAAGTACATATTCTATATTAAAAACATGAGGAAAAAATAACTTATGATTTCCAAACTTCTTTCGTCTTAAATATATACAGTAACATCTGTCATTTTTGTATTTTTCGTATAAGTGCATATAAATAAAGTTACCACAATTTTAAATACGAAATCTAGTTAGAGGTTCTTACTTTTTCCCATTATAAATTTCAAATTACTTTTTTATTAAAAATAATAAAAAAATCAGTATTAGAGTTGATTGCAAATCAAATGCATATGTATATTTTTACAGGCAGCTTCATATAATAGACCAGTCTCAATTACTTTATTTATCTTTTTTTAATCTGCGGTTTTATGCCAGGAAGTAAGAAAGCATTAGGTCATCTTTCAAAGTTTTTTTTTCTTTACTTCCTTGTGGCCGTCATTTACTGCGAGATAAAAATTATCCATTGAAACTAAGAACTGGCATTGAATATATAATTCGTAATAAAAAAGAACGTCATAAGTTTAAAAATATATACTTCCAGAATTAGTGGGGTTTTTTGCGAACAGATTCAAAACTAATTAAATTTCATGCAGGATTTTGTTTAGTACAATAAATAAAATCATAAAATACACTAATTTTACTACTATAAAGAAACTTACTTGAGTTGCTGCAAGAGGTAAGAAATATTCCTCGATTTGAAATTTTAAAAACTACCACAACCACAGTGAGGGAGAAAGACTTTCATCAGTTTAAAAGGTAATCCCATAATACATCCGACTAGCCATATTTAAAGAATGAGATGTTTCATCCTAAAAACAGGACCCGCCAGACAAAAGTTTCTTTTTTTTTGCCAGCTTCGACAGGACGAAGATGAATAACACAATATTATTGATATAAATTGATACGAGTTAACACTAAGCCCATTGCACACGCTTTGTAGAATTTCCGGGTGTAATCTTCAACCGTCGTCTACTTCTGTTCTGTGTCTATCCCGCCCTTGTATCGACGACAGCTTCTAAGAGACATTTGATGTCGAGCACACACGTCAGATGTATGTATTCAATAAATAAATACTCCAAGTTAATACGAATTAAAATCACAGTACTTCACATTTCGCAAAAAACGAATTAAAATACACGCGTACATAAAAACAAACTTTGTTTGAATTACAACGTATACCACTTCGAACGAAGACATCTAAAACGCATGCGCAACTGGGAGTGCTAGTGCCCCTTGGTGGTTATTGCGTCGGAAGAATCAAAACGTCTTAAATTAAGACACGTTTAAAGCAATGAAGTGTCTTAAAATAAGACGTTTGCGGATATTTTAGACATTATTCTCAGTTCGTTTACACCATGGTCATAGTAAGACGCTTATGTATCTTAAATTAAGACATCTATAGTGTCTTAATTTTCAGATTAAGACACTTAAGTGTCTAAAATTCTTTTTCAGTCACATATGTGTCTAAATTTAAGACGCTTCTATTTGCAGTGCTAAAATGCCGGCGTTGCCCATAATTTGAAGGATGTTTGTTTTGAAAAATCAATTTCAAAATTTAACATACAACACAAAACAAACATTTAAAAAAGCAGTCGAAATGTTGTTGAATGAATCATATGAAAACGCTATATAAAAATGTATAAATGTATATAACAGACGCAAAAGAATACAGCTATAAATGAACTTATTTCAATTTATAATTGGAGCAATAATATTAAAATACACCAATATTTCCCTAATCGGGTTTTTATTATGCTTCAATACATTTTTCACACTCATATGACGTTATACTATATCCACCATGCCCTTTATATTTCCAATATGACGTAATATTTTCCTCTTTCACGTGGAAACCTTGAAATAGAAAAGTTATGAAGTTATATTCACTTTCATTTAAATTCGTCAAACCATTTATTTCATTTTCGTATTTCACGTGAATATCTTGCAATAGAAAAGTTATGACGTAATATTCACCTTTTTTTTAAATTCGACAAACTATTTATTCATTTTCATTTTTCACGTGGAAATCTTGCAGTAGAAAATTAATTGTTGTAGTAATAATTTTATTGTGTTTTTTAATTGTTGGCAACTGCTATAACGAAAAATGTTTAAATTTGATAAGAAATTGCTGTTAAATTGGTGGTTTTTTATTAATTAAAAAATAACTATAAGTTATTTCGATTCCGGATTACTTTAGTTGTCTCGGCCATGTTTTAATACACATGTACGTATCTCTTCACAATTTTGGCTTCCAAATTGTGGATTTTTTTATAGAATTACAAAGAGATAGATAGACAAGTTTTCATTTTTATATATCTCTCTATTCTATGAAAAGTAACTAATGCTGTCACCGCCGCCTCCGCCGGTTTTGAATTTTTTGTGACCGGAGGTCTTTCTTCGTTAATATTAAGAAAACTATTGCATACAAATATATGAAAATCGGTGGTATTATAGCGAAATGTTTGATCAACACACTAATGCATACAGTTTTCAAATCGAAGAATTATTTTAAGAGATATTTAATGCTAAAGTTGGACAAAATCGTTCCATTAAAAAAAAATTATAAGAGCAAAAGCTATACATGGGAATTTAATCATTTTTAGATCATTTTATTCAATAGAAGATCCCGATCTGCAGATTTCATTAATTTTTTTTTAATTTGACTCATTTTTTGAGGTTTTATTTCTATTTTAAATTCAAATATTCAGCATTTTGAGAGATATTTTTTACATATTTTAGAAAATGGTATTAATTTAAACTGTTGTCCACTGTATAAACAGTGCAAACAATAACGTTTGCTTCAAATAAAAAAAATATTTACACGTTACTATTATAAACAGGAAAAACCCTTCAAATTACAATTAAATAATTAGGTATAAAAAGCAGGCTCTTATTGGAAATTACGCCATAAAAACTATATTTACATGTGAATTTTAAAAGAGAAAGGATATTGTAAAATAAATTCATTAACATGCGTTAGAAATCTGAAATAGAACAAATTACGTCACATTACACTTATTATGCAAAATGAACAAAAAATAGTATTGCAAAACAGTTTAAATTTAAAAATTGCGCGAGACAAAATATTAGAGGTTAAATATTATATTTTTTCAAAATTTTATTATTTGTCGTTTGATGTGAGGTGTTCAGCTATAAGTATGCAAATTTTTATGTTTCAACATAATTAGGGGCTGAGTTAGAAAAATTGCTTTAAATACACAAGTTAGAGCCCAGAGGGTTAAATATTAGACTTTTTTCAAAATTTTATTATTTGCTGTTTGATGTGAGGTGTTCAGTTCAGCTATAAGTATACAAAATTTCATGTATCCAACTTAATTAGGGGCTGAGTTAGAAAAATCGCTTAAAATACACAAGTTAGAGCCCAGAGGGTTAAATAATAGACTTTTTCAAAATTTTATTATTTGTCGTTAGATGTGAGGTATTCAGCTATAAGTATGCAAAATGTCATGTCTCCAACTTAATTAGGGACTGAGTTAGAAAAATTGCTTAAAATACAGAAGTTAGAGACCGGAGGGTTAAATATGACTTTTTCAAAATTTTATGATTTATCGTGTCATCGCAAGTGTTCAGCTATAAGTATGCGAAATTTCATGCCTCCAACTTAATTAGGGGCTGAGTTAGAAAAATTGTTTAAAATATGTAAGTTAGAGCCCAGAGGGTTAAATATTAGACTTTTTAAAGTTTTTATTATTTGTCGTTTGATGTGAGGTGTTCAGCTATAAGTATGCAAAATGTCATGTCTCCAACTTAATTAGTGGCTGAGTTAGAAAAATTGCTCTAAATACACAAGTTAGAGCCCAAAGGGTTAAATATTAAGCCTTTTTCAAAATTTTATTATTTGTCGTTGGATGTGAGATGTTCAGCTATAAGTATGCAAAATTTCATGTCTCCAACTTAATTAAATTAGGGGCTGAGTTAGAAAAATTGCTTAAAATACACAAGTTAGAGCCCAGAGGGTTAAATATTAGACTTTTTCAAAATTTTATTATTTGCCGTTTGATGTGTGGTGTTCAGCTATAAGTATGCAAGTTTTCAAGTCTCCGACATATATAGTTTCTGAGAACGGGCTCTGTGACAGACGAACAAACAGACAGACAAAGAAGTGAGATAGGTAGGGTTTCGTTAGATGGACGAAACTCTAAAAACATGCTGCGGATGACTGTAACAACATCCTAAAATTACATTACCATCAGCGATCTACCAATCCCGAATTTAGTTTATATTCGTTTCATACATTTTATTCTTTTGTGCGGCCCTGTAAAATAATTATCAATATTATATACAGTGAAACCTCTGAATAGCGGACACCCCGAGAATGCAGAATTTGTCCTCTATTTAGAGGTGTCCGCTACTGAAAGTAAAAAATGTACAGTTATTTAAGAGTTGGTAATCGAAAAAATGTCCGTTAAATAGAGGTATCCGCTAATCGGGTGTGTCCGCTATGGAGGATTTCCCAGTAAAACTTCTGAATAGCGAACACCTCGGGAGGGCAGAATTTGTCCTCTATTTGGAGGTGTTCGCTACTGAGAGTAAAAAATGTACAGTTATTTAAGGGTTGGTAATCGAAAAAATTCCCGCTAAATAGAGGTGTCCACTAATCGGATGTGTCCGTTATAGAGGTTTTACTGCATAATAATATCATCCTTTACAAGAAAATTGCATGCTGTATGATAGACTGACAGACATCCAGAGAAAGATAACCTCCCGATCAATAAACGCTCATGTCATTTGTTTTAATCATCCACAATTGTATGTCATACAACATGCCAGATTTTATGCAACAGGCTAAAAACGGTCACCGTGGTAAGGAATACTGTATTATTATTTGTTTGCCCACCAAAACTGGTTGCCACGGGTTGTTGCAAGGTTTGTGATCACGTGGTTGAAACTGATCTATTCAATATTACTGCGTGCGTATTTTTTTTTTTCCTCCATGTGTTCAAACCAGTTGTCTACGAAAACATCAACCGGTGAAAGTGACGCACACCAAATTTCTGTGACGTATGTAGATAAATTGTGCTTTTTTAAGAGTTTTTTCTATATAATTTTTAAACGGTTTGGAACTTATTTTTCATAGTAGGTGCATTCAGTAGGCGACCCTCATAGGTACCTTCTGGTGCAATCAGAAACGAAATCCGACAAATATTTTTTTGAGTTATGCTTGACGAAAGGTTTTTATTAGGCTTTTTTTTAGTAGAACATGGCGTTAATATCCATCGTAGTAGTAAAGTGTCCGGACAGTAATATTTCGTTGAGTATTAGCCTTCGCTTCGCTCAGACAATAAAACTGGAGGGAATCAAGCATATCTGAATAAGCTGAATAACAGTCACAGCCCGTGAATATGACGGGAGCGAGAATAAAGGGTTAAAGAAAAATTAACAAATTTATACAAATCATATGTAAAATAAAAAATTAATGAAACGCTAAAATTGTGTCAGAGATAGAAATATGACGATATTTTAAAACTATTTCTGAAACATAAATTGTTCTTTATTCATGTGGCTTTCTGAAGTAGAATACAATTTATAATTCCTCATAAAATGTTACCGGGTTTTCCCTCACTCATTAAATAAGTAGTTCAGCAAGTATTAACCCTTAAATGCGCGATTTTTTATTTTGTTTTGAAAAAAATATATATTGTACTCTGAAAGGTTTATAACACAGGAAATATAATGAAAAAAATCAGAGCTATATTTTTCATGTAATACGCCAATCTTGTCTTCCGTTGCACATCTGCAATACAAGTAAAAACTACTGTCGTGTGGCTGTTTTACGCTAAAATTTTGCAAATTAGTAAATATTTTAATAAGTATGTCTCCAAATACCTTATTTTTTATAATTATTTATTTTATAAAACTTAACCTTTAATCCTTTAATCCCCATGATAGAATACGTTCTAGAAATTATGTGGTTCAGAGAATCTGACTTTACACCAGAAGGTTTCGAAGATTAATTATCGCTTTATTTAAATACGGGAAGTCTGCTATTAAAAGCAAATATTGCTATTATAATTTTCCTTTGTGAATTAGGTATATACGAATAAAAAAGTATTAAATTCAAAACAGTGTTGTTTGCATATATGCAAAGTTGCGCACTAAAAGTTTAAAAAAGGCCGGAGGTTGGCATGTATATGCCTTAACATTTTTCAGAATAGATGATTTTAATGAAACACGTATTTTCCCTTTTGGAGAATAAGTTAGTTTTTAAAAGAGCAGGGGATAAGTCATAAAAGAGCTGAATCTCTTCTAATCTATGAAAAAAGCAACAGAAAAAAGGAACTCTTACACTATAAATCACTTAGTTCTTTGTAAATACATCTAAGAAATGTTTCACAAAAATATAATTTAATTAACAGGAGCAAAATTCCTAAATGATGCAAGGGTATGAATAGAAAGTCTAACATTTACCATCATGTTTTTTTAACTATTCATGAAGCACTTTTAGGAAGCAGCATTAAGGTGGACACTTATTTCATTCCCCCCCCCCCCCCAAAAAAAAAAGTAGAATAAAAGAGTGAAAAAAGTAATTTGACTTTCGTTACCCTAAATGTGTTTTTACACTTAGCGTAATTCTCAAACTGTACGTTTTTTGATTTTTTTGTTGCTGGTGTTAGAAAATTACTACTGAGTTTTGAAAATTTATAGTATTTAAGAAAAAATGACCAAATTTATACAAATCATATGTAAAATAAAAAAATAATAAAACGCTAAAATTGTGTCAGAGACAGAAAGATTACGATATTTTATAACTATTTCAAAAATATAATCTGCTCTTTGTTCGTGTGGCTTTCTGAAATAGAACAGAATTTTTTTATAATAATTTATAATTTCTCGTAAAATGTTACCAGATTTTCCCTCACTTATATATTATGAAAAAAGTAGCTCAGCAAGCATTAAAATAAAGGTCCTTAAAATATTAGGTCTACAGGAAAATTCTGTCATTTAACCCTTTCAGGGGCAGTTGTATGTTTATGAAACCACTTAATTTTAATTCCCAAACGCCACAATGTCACCAGAATTGTGGTAAAATGTTTTCCATTTAATAGGTGTGTGTAATATAGCCTTTTACTTATTTATAAATAAATTATTTGGCTAATTCCGGTGCCAATCATTAACTTTTTCAATGCCTTAGCATTGAAAAGTTTTTGCACCTGAAAGGGTTAAAGTTCTTTCACGCCTACTTTTTTAAATTCTGACTTCTTCATTGGCACCACTTTTTTGAAATTGTAAAATTCCCATTGTTTTCACATTAAGGTGAAAACAATGAGAATTTCAACGACGGAATTTTCCGGTGGACCTAATACTTGCCAACCCACTGATAAAAAAAAAAGATACTTTAAAGCAGAAAATTTCTTTAATTGTGTGTGTTACCTCTACGTGTCGTCATTTAGTCTTTTCAAGGGCAGTGGCTAGACGGTTTAGTCACCTAAGTTTAATTCCAAAACTGACAAATGTCACGAAGAATATTTTAATAAAATTTTGCTTTTGTAATGAAAGTACAAAATAGCAAGGTTTTATTTTCTTAGAAATTCGTTTGAATATTATGGTGAGTCAATTACTTCATCATTTTATGAACACAATTCTTCTGCCCATGAATGTGTTAAAATGTATATAATTTCATCCATTAACGAAATATCTGGTTCGTAATACTTTTTTTAATTTAAAAAAGCCGGACGTTGGCATGTATATGCCTTAATGTTTTTCAGATTAGGTGATTTTAATCAAACACCTAATTTCCGAATTTATTTCTTTGGAGAATATTAGTTTTTAAAAAGGCATGCTACAAATCACGAAAAAGTCGAATCTCTTCTAATCTATGAGAGCTCCCAGAAAAAAACGGAATTCCTACACTATAAATCACTTAGATAAATCTTTGCAAATACATCTAAGAAAAGTTCCTGGAAAATATAATTCAATTAACAGGAATAAAATTCCCAAATGATGTAAGGGGGTCTAATTTATGAATTGAAGTTTTATCTCATGATTTATGTAAGTATTCATGAAACACTTTTCAGGAAGAGACATGAACTTCGAGGCTTTTTTGATTCACCAAAATGAAAAAAAAATGTACCCACAGCATAAAAGAGTGAAAAAGTTATTTATCTTTCATTACTCTAAATGTCCTTTTGCACTTAGCGTAATTTTCAAACACGACATTTTTTTTTTCTGGTGTTAAGAAATAACTACTGAGTTTTGGAAATTTATAACAATTAACCCCTTCTGGACCGGCGTCTTTTAGACAAATTTTATTCGATTGGTACCACTTTTTTTACAAAAGTTACCTTTACTTAAACAATCACGAAAATGGTGCTAGTTCTTTAGCATTACATATTTTTGGACTAATGTATGGTCTCTGAAAAGAGTCTTTTTTTTTATGGGGCACTCCCCGGTAGCTTTTTCGGCTTTTCCTTCTTTTTTTGGAACTAATGGAATTTTCTTTCTTTTTTTAATTATTTTTTTTCTTTACTTTGTTTTTTTTTCTTTTTCACATATGTTATACTAGTACTTATGTACTTTGTTATTTTTTGTTAGTCTTTTCTTTTTCTTAAAAGTAAATTTAACTTTTGTGGCTACTAGCCACGTCTAAACATTATTTTTTTAAAGCTCCCTAATGCCCTTGCAACACAATCACCTATCCACTGGATGTAAAGTTGCAACGCAACTAGGTAATCCATTCAGCTGCTCACATTGTTCCATTGTTCAGTTTAAAGAAACAAAATGTTACATTTCCTTTTTACTGTTAACAGAAACAAATTTTGTATGATCTTTTTGATGATGCATATATGCACCCATGGTCCTGAACGGGTTAAGGAGGAGGGGGGAGAACAAATTTATAAATATCATAGTAAAATAAAAACCGATATAGCACTAAAATTGTGTCAGAAATAGAAAGGTAACGATATTTTATAATGAATTCTAAAATCTTATAATCTGCTCTTTGTTAATATGGCTTTCTGAAATGTGATAGATTATTTTAACAATTAATAATTTCTCATAAAGTATTACTAGGTTTCTCCTCACTTATATATTATGAAATAAGTAGTTCAGCAAGCATTAAAATAAATTTCCTTAAAACAGGGTTCGTACGGGTATCGTTATTTTCAAGGCCAAATATCAGCATTTTTTTATAGAAAAATAAATCTGGTTTAAACAGAAGAAATTTTGCCTTATTTAAGGAGCAATTTCCCTTAAGTAAATACTAGTACAGAAGAATTTCTTAGTCTGGAAATTCAAGGACCCGTACGAACCCTGTTAAAATACTTGTCAACCTACTGCGTTTTGTACGTTAAAAAAATACATACTTTGAACAAGAAAATACCTTTAACTAAATGAGTGAAGCCTCTATGTGGAGCAATGGAACTGTCTAGGCATGTTTTGGATTCCCTAGTTGCGGAGCAACTTCACATCCAATAGAAAGTTTAATTGTTTTTCACTGCAATGGGAACCAGATAAGAGAGAATGTTTAGACGTGGTTGGTAACCACAAGTAGAGAGCATAAAAAAGACATGAAAAAAAGAGAGAAAATAGCAAAAAATGTGTTATGAAAGTTTAACCCCTTCCGGACTATGGGTGCATATATGCACCTTCAAAAGATGCTTAAAACGCTTGTTTTTGAGACCGCTAAAAAAGAAAAGTAAAATTTGCATTATTTAATTGAGGCAGTTTCTCGATTGATAAACTAAATTTATTTATTTTACAAAAAGTGGTGTCAACCGAATAAAATATATTCAAAAAATTCTGGTTCCGAACGGGTTAACATTATGAAAAGAAAAAAAAAATAAAGAAAAATTTCTAATTAGATCGAAACAGCCCAGAACCTATATGATCGCCATTTATAATCTATATAATTTCATTTGTTAAATAAATTTCTTGTTCGAAGTACTTTTTTTAATTTAAAAAAAGTGGAAGGTTAGCATGTGTATGCCTTAACGTTTTTCACAATAGAGGATTTTAAGGAAAAACAAACAACCTTATAAAAATCATATGTAAAATAAAAAATGATGAATCACTAAAATTGTGTCAGAAAAAATAATATAATGATATTTTAGAACGGTTTCTAAAATATAATCTGCTCTTTGTTAATGTGGCTTTCTTGAATATTGTCGCGTAGGTGTTGACTGACAACGAGTGAATAGAACAAGCATGAACCAACTCAAAGCTTTCTCGAATAGAACATTCCAAGCTTGGAAAGTTCTAGAAATCAAACAACGATCAACACAATAATTAACATAATCACAATTAGCATATTTTCGAAGTAACTAGAAATAAACACAAAGCAAACTTTAAACCAAAACGAATTTTAGGACACTTGCCTCAACGGGGATCGACCTCACTACCTGCTGGCCTGTAGTCCAGCGCTTTACCTTGGAGCCATAGTTTCATACAGCAGATAATTCCAGTATCGCTATATTTAGTGGGGTGTACCTTGATCAACCAGAAGGCTCTCCCGAGCACAGAATGCTAGTTTCGTTACATTTCCCCTTCCTTAGGAGGAAGCAGCGCCCCGCTGCAATCTAGTCTGACTTCTCGTGACAGGTCCCCTGGAATTCCTGTGCGTTTCCTCATCAGCTATTTGCTCGTTTGGATCAAAATAGGGTTTCAGCCTCAGAATATGAACTACGTCCTTTAAACTTCGTCGCCTTTTATTCTCTTCCATGCTCTCTACTTCGTATGATACATCAGATAGTCGTCGTGTGATTCGGTACGGTCCGAAATAACGCCTTAGAAGTTTTTCCGAAAGTCCAACTTTTCGTATGGGAGTAAAAACCCAGACTAAGTCTCCGATATTATAGCTGATTGGTCGATTTCTTTCGTCATATCTTCGTTTGTCACTTGCTTGAGACTCGAGGATGTGAAGTCTCGCCAGCTGTCTAGCTTCCTCTGCCCTGGTGACTAGATGTTGTGCATAATTTTCGTTATATGGTTCTGCGAAGTGAGGAAAGATCAGATCCAGAGGAGTCTGTATATCTCTACCGTGTACGAGAAAGAAGGGACTGAACCCGGTGGTATCTTGTTTTGCTGAATTGTAAGCGAAAGTCACAAAAGGCAAGACTGTATCCCAATTTCTTTGCTCAACGTCAACATACATAGACAGCATGTCGGCCAATGTTTTGTTAAATCTTTCGGTCAGTCCATTGGTTTGTGGGTGATAGGCTGTCGTTAGAAGATGAGATGTTTGGCATAGTTGATTAATGTCTTTCACAATATTGGATAGGAAGGAACGTCCTCGATCACTTATCATCTCTTTGGGAGCACCGTGCTTGAGTATGATTTCTTCAACTATAAATTGGGCAATTTCAGTAGCCTCAGCAGTTGGCAATGCCTTTGTAACCGTGAATCTCGTCAGGTAATCCGTGCAGACAATAATCCATCGGTTCCCGTTCCGAGTAATTGGGAAGCGTCCAAGTAAACCTATCCCAATTTTAGCGAATGGTGCATCAGGGGGCTTTATTGGATGAAGTTGTCCAGGTGGAAGCCCAGGTGGAGATTTCCGTCTTTGGCACTCTCGACAGTGTGCCACATAACGGCGTATGCTGCCATATAGTCCTGGCCAATAATACTTCCTCCTTATCCGATCATACGTTTTGGCGAATCCGAGATGACCGGCAGTTGGAGCATCATGAAGACTCGTCAGTATATCGCGACGGAGTTGTTTCGGGACTACCAAGAGCCATTGCTGTCCCATAGGGTCGTTATTTCTTTTATAGAGTACCCCGCTTCTCATTTGGTAACCTCGGCATCCATAGCCTTTTTGGGTAGTTTTAATTATGGATTTCAACTGCTTATCTTTTAGCTGTTCTTTTCCGTAGTCTGCGATGACAGCAAAGAAAGGGATTTCTCCATTGTCGTCGACTGCTGTCTCGGCAAGGGGCTTTCTTGACAGTGAGTCAGCGTCAGAATGTTTTCGACCACTCTTATAGATGACGTTGATGTCGTACTCCTGTAACCTCAAAGCCCAACGTGCAAGTCTTCCAGATGGATCTTTAACATTAGCTAGCCAGCATAAAGAATGGTGGTCCGTCACTACAGTAAAGGGTTTTCCAAAAATGTACGGTCTGAATTTACTGATCACCCAAATGACAGCTAGGCATTCTTTTTCGGTTGTAGAATAGTTCTTTTTAGCTGCGGTCAGGGATCTGGAGGCGTAGGCTATTGGTCTTTCCTTACCATCTTGATCCTGGACTAATACTGCACCGATGCCATAGCCACTAGCGTCTGTATGTATCTTCGTTTCAGCGTTTTGCAGAAAATGTCCCAAAACAGGTCCACTGGTCAGTAACTTCTTAAGCGTTGCGAAAGATTCCCTCTGCGATGTGCCCCAAGAAAACTTTGCATCTTTCTTCAATAACTCATGCAAGGGCTTGGCGATATCGGCGAAATTTCTGATGAATCGTCTGTAATACGAGCACAGGCCTAGAAAACTTCGAACATCTGCAACATTTTCTGGAACAGGGAAATTTGTCACAACAGCTGTCTTTTGTGGATCGGGATAGATCCCATGTTGATCTACTAGGTGTCCTAATATGGGCAGCTTCTTTTTGCCGAACGAGCATTTGCTGGAGTTAAGCGTCAACCCTGTCTCTTGAATACATTGCAAAACTTTTCTCAGGCGTAATTGGTGCTCTTGAAAATTTGGTGCGTACACAATAATGTCGTCTAAATAGCAAAGACAGATGTTTCATTTGAGTCCTCACAGTTCTGCATCCATCATTCGTTCGAATGTAGCGGGAGCATTGCATAGCCCAAACGGCATGACTTTAAACTCATAGAGGCCGTCTGACGTCCAAAAAGCTGTCTTTTCTCGATCTTTTTCATCAACTTCTATTTGCCAATAGCCTGACTTCAAGTCCATCATAGAGAAAATCGTCGCACCGGCGAGACAATCTAAAGCATCATCGATGCGTGGCAGCGGATAGACGTCTTTTTTAGTGACTTTGTTCAATCTTCTGTAATTGACACAGAAGCGCCATTCACCGTTTTTCTTCTTCACAAGCACGACAGGAGATGACCAAGGACTGTTTGAGGGCTGTATCACGTCTTCTTTTAGCATTCGTTGTACTTCATTTTCAATTATTCGTTTCTCAGTTGCTGACGTACGATAAGGTCTCTGCTTAATTGGAGCGCTGTTACCTGTGTCAATCTTGTGCTTTACGTCATTGCATCTAGATTTCCTCGCTTTTCTGTTAATGTCGAATATATCACTATACTCTTCCAGAAGATTTAAGAGTGCGTCTACTTCTTGACTAGTTAGCTCATTATCTAACATTTCTTTAAATTTTCCCCGAATCAGTGTCTTTCTGGACTTCCGTCTTTTGGTATGTTCTTTGTCAGTATCATTCAGCGAACAGATGGAGTTATTTTCGATTACTGTTAAGCAAGCTATATTCATCCTCTTTGGTATTATCTGAGTTCGTCCAGAGAAATTCGTTACCCATATTTTACAGCAATTATTTTCTACCGTAACGATTGATGCTGGTATGGATAGCTCTCTTTCCCACATGAGAGTTTTGTTGCCAACAACCATAGCTTTATCTGCTTCTTGAATGTCTGGACTAATTGTACATATTTGCTTAGCTGAATTTGCCTCAATTACGTAATCTGTTGCGGCAAGCAGGGAAGAATCAGATTTACATACTACTGTGTCTGGGAGAATTTCCGATAGTTGAAGCTCTTCATTCCCACAATCTATAACAGCCTCAGTGGCACGGAAAAAGTCCCATACAAGTATCATTTTATGGCTACATCGTGGAAACACAAGAAAGTCAAATGGTTTCACATTTCCATTCAAGTTGACTTTTAATACACAATGTCCTGAGGCGGCTACCGGCTTTCCAGATGCAGTCTTCAATATAGGTCCATTTTCACTAAACATAGGTACATTCAACTGCCTGCGAAATGCTTCAGATATAACCGAATAATCGGCACCAGAGTCGACGAGGGCTTTTACACACTGTCCATTTACGGTAACATGGGTGGTTTTTTTTGTAACTTGGTTATAATGTACGCCGGAGGATTTTCTTTTATTGCGGCCTCACCTCCTGCATACGTCGCTAGAGCTAGTTTTCCTCTTTAGCTCGGCGTGGAGAACGGCTAGAGCGACGTATAGGTGACTGCGACTGTCGACGGCTAGAAGAGCGACAGGGATAAGGTGAACTACTTCTGAAACTTGAAGATATGGGCTGCGCATAATTCTCGTCGGAGCTGCGTAGGGAGTCAGTGTCCATACCTCGTCCAGGATTGGATGCCCAAGAGGTATTTGCATCCGCGAATACCCTGCGTCTTTCTCTACAGTACCTGAGCACGTGCCCTGGACGTCCACAATGGTAACAAAGGGGTACATTATTGGTAGTTCTCCATATATCTGTCTTTCGTTGTGGAACGGTGCTGTTTATGGCTTCACACCTTGGTTGAGGCCTGACTGGAACTGTGCGTCGGGGAGTGAAGGTACGTCTTTTTGGACCCGTGCGTGGTGCCAATGCCTCCATAACGTCTTCTCTTATTAACGAAGCGACGTCCGTTGGAGATTCGCATTCATCGTTTGTGCAGCAACTTGCTTCCGGCAAGAACTTTTTAAGCTCTTCCTTCACAATTATTCGTATCAATGATGTTATGTCACCTATGTCCGTTTCGGCTGACATTGTAGCAACATTAGGAAGTCTCTGGAATGTTGGCCGGGTGACACGTTTACTTCGAAGAGTTTCTATTTGACGGCAGCGTTTCACGAAGTCATCGACAGTCTGATAATCCTGAACCAACAGGACCTGGTACAAATCTTCTGCAATCCCCTTCATGAGATGAGCCACTTTCTGTCCTTCTGGCATAGAGGGGTTGACTTTACGACACAGGGCAAGAACGTCTTGGATGTAAGTTCGGCCATTTCACCAGTTTTCTGCGCCCGTGTAAGCAACAGTCTCTCAGCTTGTCTCTTTACGTCGTCCGTTCGGGAGAACGTGTTTTCTAAGGAATTTTTAAATGCAGTCCAATTAGAAAAACTTTCCTCATTGTTGTCGAACCATTGTCGAGGTGTTCCAGCAAGATAGAAAATAACATTAGCAAGACACATCGGTTCATCCCAACGGTTATAGGTGGCAATTCGTTTGAAATCTTTCAGCCATCTGCTGACATCTTGTTCGTCCTCTCCCAAAAAGATGCACGGATTCCGAGGTAGCTGGTATGTCAGGATGGGTACAGGAGCAACGTTAGTTGGAACGGTACTAGCATTCTCTGGGACACCGTCCTTACTCTCAGGCATCTTTCTTCTAACTCTCCTTGGATCGGGTAAGAGGCCAAATTCAGGAGACAATCCTTGAAGGCGTAAACATCTGCGTGTCTCTTCCGTAGTTCGTATCGTACCCGGCGCATCCACCAAACTGTCGCGTAGGTGTTGACTGACAACGAGTGAACAGAATAAGCATGAACCAACTCAAAACTTCTCGAATGGAACATTCCAAGCTTGGAAAGTTCTAGAAATCAAACAACGATCAACACAATAATTAACATAATCACAATTAACATATTTTCGAAGTAACTAGAAATAAACACAAAGCAAACTTTAAACCAAAACGAATTTTAGGACATTTGCCTCAACGGGGATCGACCTCACTACCTGCGGGTCTGTAGTCCAGCGCTTTACCTTGGAGCCATAGTTTCACACAGCAGGTGATTCCAGTATCGCTATATTTAGTGGGGCGGGCCTTGATCATCCAGAAGGCTCTCCCGAGCACAGAATGCTAGTTTCGTTACAATATGATTGATTTTTGTTAACAATTAATAGTTTCTTATAAAATGTTACTAGCTTTTCCCTCACTTATATATTATAAAATAAGTATTCAGCAAGCATTAAAATAAAGCTACTTAAAATACTTGCCAACACAGTGCTTTTTGTACGTTAAAAAAAACATGCTTTGAACCAGAAAATACCTTTAACTAAATGAGTGTTGCCTCTACATGGAACAATGGAACAGTCTAGACATGTTATGGATTCCCTAGCTGCGGAGCAACTTCACATCCAGTAGAAAGGTAAATTGATTTTCAATGCAATGGGAGCCACGGAAGAGAGAATGTTTAGATGTGGTTGGTAATCACAAGTAGCGAGTCTATATATATATATTACGATATCGTACGTGGCACAGAAATCGCGATTATTTGTTAATTGTTTAATGGCAACTACCAAATGAAGCGCATCTCACTGGTTCTTGAACAGCATCTAATCCATTCCCACACCTACAAGGGGGGCGGGGGGTTCTATAGTGGGGACCATGTTTTCTCGCGAAATGCCGCCAAGTTTTTCGCTAACTTGGCGATATCTCTAATATTTTGCCGAATTCCCATTGACAACCATTTTAAACCAATAGGGTTTACTTGTTTACGGAAAATCAACAAATTGATATATTTTAAGGTAACAAAACAAATATTAGCTTAAGGGATTATATTAATTACATTTAAGGGAATCCAAGAAAATTAAATTATGAATAAAAGTAACATGAATAAAAGATGAATATATGAATAAAAGCATGCTTTTCCAAACATAAATTTTAAGGTAGACCAAAGTGGTCACTAAGGGTGGCTAGTATTAAAAAATACATGAAAAAAAGAGAGAAAATAGCAAAAGATATGTTATGAAAGTTTAACATTATGAAAAGAAAAAAAAATAAAGAAAAATTTCTATTAGATCGAAACAGCCCAGAACCTATATGATCTTCATTTATAATCTATATAATTTCATTTGTTAAATAAATTTCTGGTTCCAAGTACTTTTTTACTTTCTTCTATCTTCAATAGAAGAAAGTATTGTAATCGAAATTTTTTTCGACTTCCGGTTTTCGACGGATTTGCATGTTTTAGGGGTCAGAGATTCCAAAAAACATGTTTATAGAAAATGTCTGTCTGTCTGTGTGTCCGTCTGTCCGTCTGTCCGTCCGTCCGTCTGTCCGTCTGTCCGTCTGTCTGTCGCCATTGTACCATCAAAAAGTGTATGAAGTTATGTATAGAATTAAACCAAAATTTTATTATAAGTTTTTGGCTATGGCAAGCAGGTCCTCCCGGAATTTGAAAAAAATTCGCCGGTAGGGGGCGCTGATATAACAATTTTTGTGGATTTTGAATATTGTACCATCCAAAAGTGTATGGAGTTATGCATAGAATTGAACCAAATTTTTAGTTTAAGTTTTTGGATATGACAAGCAGGTCCTCCCTGAATTTGGAAAAAATTCGCCGGTAGGGGCGCTGTAAATGCGTCTTTTGTGCGATTTTGAATATTGTATCATCGAAAAGTGTATGAAGTTATGCATAGAATTGAACCAAATTTTTATTTTAAGTTTTTGGCTATGGCAAGCAGGTCTCCCTGAATTTGGAAAAAATTCGCCGGTAGGGGGCGCTGTAATAGCGATTTTTGTGTGATTTTGAATATTGTACCGTCCAAAAGTGTATGAAGTTATGCATAGAATTAAACCAAATTTTTATTTTAAGTTTTTGGCTATGGCAAGCAGGTCCTCCCTGAATTTGGAAAAAATTCGCCGGTAGGGGGCGCTGTAATAGCGATTTTTGTGCGATTTTGAATATTGTACCGTCCAAAAGTGTATGAAGTTATGCATAGAATTAAACCAAATTTTTATTTTAAGTTTTTGGATATGGCAAGCAGGTCCTCCATGAATTTGCAAAAAATTCGCCGTTAGGGGGCGCTGTAATAGCGATTTTTGTGCGATTTTGAATATTGCACCATCGAAAAGTGTATGAAGTTATGCATAGAATTGAACCAAAAAAAATTTTAAGCTCTTGGCTATGGCAAGGAGGCCCTCCCTTAATTTGTAAAAAAATCGCTCGTAGAGGACGCTGTAATAGCGATTTTTGTACAATTTTTGTGCCATTTTGAATATTGTACCGCTGAAAAGTGTATGAAGTTATGCATAGAATTGAACCAAATTTTATGTGTTTATTTTTGGTCATGTCACGAAGGTCCTCCCTGAATCTGGAAAAATTCTGCCGGAAGGGGGCACTATAATTGCGATGTCTGTACCATTTTCATTATTGTACCATCGAAAAGTGTATGAAGTTATCCATATAATTGAACCACATTTTTTGTGCATGTTTCTGGCTATGGCAAACAAGTCCTCCCTGAACTTGAAAAAATTCCGAAAGAAGGGGGCGCTATAATTCCGATCTCTGTGCCATTTTCATTATTGTACCATCGAACAGCGTATAAAATTATGCATACAATTGAACCAAAATGTTTGTGCTTGTTTTTGGCTTTGGCCAACAGGTTCTCCTTGAATTTGGAAATATTGCGCGGTAAAGGGGCTCCGTGCTAGCGATTTTTGTATACTTTTCTTGATTTTTCGTAGTTCTATTGTGCATCGGCGGCTCATGCAGCGGCGGGAACTCGCTTCCTGCTATGCCGGCTATTCGCAAACAGCTGATAACGACAGAATAAGGAAAAATTAATAATTTTAACAAATATCATGATATAGATTAACTCGTTTTTAGTCCGTTTAATTGACTTGAGCAGAAATTTAAGATGAAAATCAAAGTTGGTATAGTACTGAACTAATAATATTGAAGTATTAACATGTGTAACTAGGTTTTGAAATATTAAGATGTATAAGATAGAAGAAAGTTTTGGGATTGGCACATCCAACTAGTTTAATTTAAAAAAAGAGGGAGGTTGGCATTTATATGCCTCAACGTTTTTCAGAATAGGTGTTTTTAAGGAAAAACAAACAACTTTATAAAAATCATATGTAAAATAAAAAATGATAAATCACTAAAATTGTGTCAGAAAGAGTAATATAATGATATTTTATAACGGTTTCTAAAATATAATCTGCTCTTTGTTCATGTGGCTTTCTGAAATACGATGGATTTTTTTTTTTTTTCAATTCATACATTCTCATAAAATGTTACTAGGTTTTCCCTCACTTATATGTTATGAAATAAGTAGTTCAGCAAGAATTAAAATAAAGGTCCTTAAAATATTTGTCAACCCACTGCTTCTTGTAAGTTAAAAAAAAAAAATAAATAAAAAAAAATCATGCGTTGTTCCAGAAAATATCTTTAATTAAATGTGTCTTGTGTCTATGTGGTCATCAATTAAGATCTATATAATTTCATTCGTTAAATAAATTTCTTATTCTGTGAATATCTATGTGTCTATATTATTATGTGGTCATCAATTAAAATCTATATAATTTCATTTGTTAAATAAATTTCTTATTCTAAGTACTTTTTTTTAAATTTCAAAACAGCCGGAGGTTGACATTTATATGCTTAACGTTTTTCAGAACAGGTGATTTTATTGAAACACGTATTTTCCAGAACTTAATTCTTTGCAGAATAAATTAGTTTTTAAAAGAGCATGTGATAAATCATGAAATAACCGAATCTGTTGTAATCTATGAAAAAGCCCCCAGAAATAAAGAAATTCTTACACTATAAATCACTTAGCTAGTTCTTTGTAAATACATCTAAGAAAAGTTTCTGAAAAATATAATTTAATTAACAGGAACAAACTTCCCAAGTGATGTAAGGGAGTCTATTGTATGAATAGAAAAACTAATTTTTATCTCATAATTTGTGTAACTATTCGCGAAACACTTTCAGAAAGGGGTAATTAAAGTCGAGGATTTTTTATTCACAAAAATAAAAAAATGTACTCGCAGCATAAACGAGTGAAAAAGTAATTTGTCTTTCAGTACTCTAAATGTCCTTTTGCATTTAGCGTGATTTTCATATTGGACATTTGTTTATTTATTTATTAGCTGGTGTTAGAAAATAACCACTGAAATTTAGAAATTTATGACCATTCAGGGAAAAAAAACATATTTATAAAAAAAAATATATATATTTAAAATAAGAAATGATAAATTGTGTCAGTAATGGAAAGATAACGATATTTTATAACGATTTCTAAAATCTAATCTGCTTTGTTAATATGGCTTTCTGAAATATGATAGATTTTTTTAACAACTAGGACTTTTCTCAGAGGGATTAGTCTGAGCCATATTACTGAGAACATAGATTTAATAATAACATGTGGAAGCAAAGAAAATGAGATGTTATCTTTAATTGTCCATATACTGCGATAAACTGAAATGATGAAAATAAACGAATCGTAGAATTACAAAATCTTATATATAAATCCGTATACTCTGTTTAAAAAAGTGGGAAATCAAACCATTCAAGACAGCCATGCATGAATATAAAATTGAAAGTACGCAATATATTAAAAGTAAAATAGAAAATGAAACACTAAATTACTCATATCGGATTTTAACTGTATTAAATGATGTCAAGAGCATAATCAGACGCTCCGCACCAATTTGAGTAACTTTAAATGACAAATATATGATGTTTAAAAAGAATGGACTATACTTTATATGGTGTGTGCTCCCCCGGAATAGTTAATATTGTACAATATCTGTTTTCCACGGATGCAATGAGGTTGTCGATAACATTTAAGGAATTCTCTCCTCAAAATCTAATATAGTATCAAAGTACCGAATACATCAACAGTGGCATGCAATGCTTCGTTAGAGTGTGTTTTAGATATGCTCGATCGGATTTAAATGATGAGTGTATGCTGGCCACTACATACGCTGTATTGTTTTGTTTTCAAACATATTCTGCACAAGTTGAGCTGTATTTAGCATGTATTAAATAAAAGAAATCGGCAATGATTACAACATAAAGTATGACACAAGATCTGAATATATCGTCTGCATAACTTTTGAGCTGACAAAGTGTCATTTGAAGTAATTTACAAATCCATACATATTTATTCAGGAAATCATGCAAGCTAACATACGCCAATATGAACCCGATTATAAAATTTCACCAGAATAAGTTAATATATAAAAAAGCTACTAATGATAATTGAGAATATGACCTTATGATAAAATGTCTAGAAAAATGAATCGGATAAAAAATTCATATCACATTTAAAACGGCACTTCTCACTGTTAGTGGCCTTGGCGAGAGAGAGAAAAGCCTAGAGAAGGAACACTTTAACAAGTACTTTTGGGCAACCTACTCACTGTTTCATACAGGTCTTTATTCAATATTTACACAATTTATTTAATGCTAGGTGGGTATCTATCAGTTTTGTTGCGTTTAAATTGCATGTTTTGCGGAGGAAATGCAGCATTATGAAATATTTAAAGTTGCTGTACCTAATAATTCCAAATTAATGGTAATTGAGATCGCTTTCCGTTAATTTCATCTTTTTAAATTTTAAATTTTTTAGAAACCATTCATAGAGACAATTGTATATTTTAAAACTAACCCGAAGCAAAATTTCAAGATTTTGGGCTCAGCAGTAACACAGAAATAGAAAATTTTTGAAAGTTTTTTTGTTTTTGCACTGTTTTATATAGCGACATTTTTAGAAATTGTTCTATTGCGAGAATTTACGTCATGATAAATACAGCCATGTCAATTTTCATGTTTATATTCCTACCAATTCCATGTACTTCGTTACATAGATCACCTTTAGATCTTTTTCCGCTTTGTTTAGTCTTTCTATTTTTTAGAATTCGTACTACAATGAGCATTTACATCTTATTAATTACTACCATGCCAAAGTTCTAGTTTCTAACCCCAACAGTATCCCAAAAATTTCAGTATTCCAAATAAATCATAGTTTAGAATCTTTCTAGAAATTTTTACGTTTATCCGTCAAATTGAACCTTTTAGAGAGCGCTCATTACGAGTATTTACATCTTAAAAGTAACTACCGCACCAAATTTAAAGTTTCTAACCCAATCAATATCACAGAAATCGCAATTTTAGAACTTTTTTGCTCCTGCAGCGATGTAGGTTCTTGCACTGACAAAAATAGTCTTTTTTTCGGAGCAGAGATGGCCACCAACATTTTTTTTTAAGTTGGCTATGTAGTTTCAGAGATAACACCTTACAAACGTACAAGCATTAATAATATTATATACTTTATAATATTATAACGCTTTATAATATTAGCATTAGATGTACAGATACGAAAGCCATTTATCTGTTACAAACTAAAGTGCCGGCGTTGCCCAGAATTTGAAGGATGTTTGTTCTGAAAAATCAATTTCAAAATTTAACATACAACACAAAAAAACATTAAACAAAGCAGTCGAAATGTTGTATGAATGAATCATATGAAAACGCTATATAAAAATGTATAAATGTATATAACAGACGCAAAAGAATACAGCTATAAATAAACTTATTTCAATTTATAATTGGAGCAATAATGTTAAAATAGTATAATAGTATAATAATATAAAATAATAATATTTCCCTAATCGGGTTTTTATCATGCTTCAATACATTTTTCACACTCATATGACGTTATACTATATCCACCACGTCCTTTATATTTCCAATATGACGTAATATTTTTCTCTTTCACGTGGAAACCTTGAAATAGAAAAGTTATGAAGTTATATTCACTTTCATTTAAATTCGTCAAACCATTTATTTCATTTTCATATTTCACGTGAATATCTTGCAATAGAAAAGTTATGACGTAATATTCACCTTTTTTTAAAATTCGTCAAACTATTTATTCCATTTTCATTTTTCACGTGGAAATCTTGCAGTAGAAAATTAATTGTTGTAGTAATAATTTTATTGTGTTTTTTAATTGTTGGCAACTGCTATAACGAAAAATGTTTAAATTTGATAAGAAATTGCTGTTAAATTGGTGGTTTTTTATTAATTAAAAATTAACTATAAATTATTTCGATTCCGGGTTACTTTAGCTGCCTCGACCATGTTTTAATACACATGTACGTATCTTTTCACAATTTTGGCTTCCAAATTGTGGATTTTTATAGAATTACAAACAGACAGATAGACAAGTTTTGATTTTTATATATCTCTCTATTCTAAAAAAAGTAACTAACGCTGTCACCGCCGACGCCGCCAGTTTTGAATTTTTTGTGACCGGAGGTCTTTCTTCGTTAATATTAAGAAAACTATTGCATACAAAAATATGAAAATCGGTGGTATTATAGCGAAATGTTTGATCAATACGCTAATGCATACAGTTTTCAAATCTAAGAATTATTTTAAGAGATGTTTAATGCTAAAGTTGGACAAAATCGTTCCATTAAAAAAAATGTTATAGGAGCAAAAGCTATACATGTGAATTTAATCATTTTTAGAACATTTTATTCAATAGAAAATCCCGGTGTGCAGATTTCATTAATTTTTTTAATTTGACTCATTTTTTGAGGTTTTATTTCTATTTTAAATTCAAATATTCAGCATCTTGACTGATATTTTTTACATATTTTAGAAAATGGTATTAATTTAAACTGTTGCCAACTGTATAAACAGCGCAAACAACAATGTTTGCTTCAAATAAAAAAATTATTTACACGTTACTATTATAAACAGAAAAAAACCCTTCAAATTAGAATTAAATAATTAGGTATAAAAAGCAGGCACTTATTGGAAATTACGCCATTAAAATTATATTAACATGTGAATTTTGAAAGAGAAAGGATATTGTAAAATAAATTTATTAACATGCGTTAGAAGTCTGAAATAGAAGAAATTGCGTCACATTACACTTATTATGCAAAATGAACAAAAAATAGTTTTGCAAAACAGTTTAAATTTAAAAATTGCGCGAGACAAAATATTAGAGGTTAAATATTAGATTTTTTCAAAATTTTATTATTTGTCGTTTGATCTGAGGTGTTCAGCTATAAGTATGCAAATTTTCATGTCTCCAACATAATTAGGGGCTGAGTTAGAAAAATTGCTTAAAATACAGAAGTTAGAGACCGGAGGGTTAAATATGACTTTTTCAAAATTTTATGATTTATCGTGTTGTCGCAAGTGTTCAGCTATAAGTATGCAAACTTTCATGTCTCCAACTTAATTAGGGGCTGAGTTAGAAAAATTGCTTTAAATACACAAGTTAGAGCCCAGAGGGTTAAATATTAAACCTTTTTCAAAATTTTATTATTTGTCGTTTGATGTGAGATGTTCAGCTATAAGTATGCAAAATTTCATGTCTCCAACTTAATTAAATTAGGGGCTGAGTTAGAAAAATTGCTTAAAATACACAAGTTAGAGGCCGGAGGGTTAAATATTAGACTTTTTCAAAATTTTATTATTTGTCGTTTGATGTGAGGTGTTCAGCTATAAGTATGCAAAATGTCATGTCTCCAACTTAATTAGGGTCTGAGTTAGAAAAATTGCTTAAAATACAGAAGTTAGAGACCGGAGGGTTAAATATGACTTTTTCAAAATTTTATGATTTATCGTGTTGTCGCAAGTGTTCAGCTATAAGTATGCAAACTTTCATGTCTCCAACTTAATTAGGGTCTGAGTTAGAAAAATTGCTTAAAATACAGAAGTTAGAGACCGGAGGGTTAAATATGACTTTTTCAAAATTTTATGATTTATCGTGTTGTCGCAAGTGTTCAGCTATAAGTATGCAAACTTTCATGTCTCCAACTTAATTAAATTATGGGCTGAGTTAGAAAAATTGCTTAAAATACACAAGTTAGAGCCCAGAGGGTTAAATATTAGACTTTTTCAAAATTTTATTATTTGCCGTTTGATGTGTGGTGTTCAGTTATAAGTATGCAAATTTTCAAGTCTCCGACATATATAGTTTCTGAGAACGGGCTCTGTGACAGACGGACAGACAGACAGACAAAGGAATGAGACAGGTAGGGTTTCGTTAGATGAACGAAACTCTAAAAATATACTGCGGATGACTGTAGCAACATCCTAAAATTACATTACCATCAGCGATATACCAATCCCGAATTTAGTTTATATTCGTTTCATATATTTTTATTCTTTTGTGTGGCCCTGTAAAATAACTATCAATATTATATACAGTAAAACCTCTGAATAGCGGACACCCCGAGAATGCAGAATTTGTCCTCTATTTAGAGGTGACCGCTACTGAGAGTAAAACATGTACAGTTATTTAAGAGTTTGTAATCGAAAAAATGTCCGCTAAATAGAGGTATCCGCTAATCGGGTGTGTCCGCTATGGAGGTTTTATCAGTAAAACCTCTGAATAGCGAACACCTCGGGAGGGCAGAATTTGTCCTCTATTTGGAGGTGTCCGCCAGTGAGAGTAAAAAATGTACAGTTATTTAAGGGTTGGTAATCGAAAAAATGCCCACTAAATAGAGGTGTCCACTAATCGGGTGTGTCCGTTATGGAGGTTTTACTGCATAATAATATCATCCTTTACAAGAAAATTGCATGCTGTATGATAGAAAGACAGACATCCAGAAAAAGATAACCTCCCGGAGCAATAAACACTCATGTCTTTTGTTTTAATCATCCACAATTGTATGTCACACAACAGGCCAGATTTTATACAACAGGCTAAAAACGGTCACCGTGGTACGGATTATAACTATATATTATTATTTGTTTGCCCACCAAAACTGGTTGCCACGGGTTGTTGCAAGGTTTGTGATCACGTGGTTGAAACTGATCTATTCAATATTAATGCGTGCGTAATTTTTTTTTTTTTTTTTTTTTTTGCTCCATGTGTTCAAACCAGTTGTCTACGAAAACATCAACCGGTGAAAGTGACGCACACCAAATTTCTGTGACGTATGCAGATAAATTGTGCTTTTTTATCAGTTTTTTCTATATAATTTTTAAACGGTTTGAAACTTATTTATCATAGTAGGTGCATTCAGTAGGCGACCCTCATAGGTACCTTCTGGTGCAATCAGAAACGAAATCCGACAAATATTTTTTGAGTTATGCTTGACGAAAGGTTTTTATTAGGCTTTTTTTTTAAGTAGGACATGGCGTTAATATCCATCGTAGTAGTGATGTGTCCGGACAGTAATATTTCGCTGAGTATTAGCCTTCGCTTCGCTCAGACAATTAATAATTTATCATAAAATGTTACTAGGTTTTCTATCACTTATACATTATGAAATAAGTAGTTCAGAAATCATTAAAATAAATCTGTGCTCACTGCTTTTTGTAAATTAAAAAAACGTGTTTTGAAACAGAAAACATATTTAATTCAATATGTGTTGCCTCTACGTGATCAATTAAAATTTATATATAATTTCATGCATTAAATAGATTTCTAGTTCGAAGTACTATTCTTAGAAGGAAAAAAAAAGCCGGATGTCGCATGTATATATATCCCTTAACGTTTTT
Organism: Maratus speciosus; assembly: GCA_963932465.1. Lineage (NCBI taxonomy): Eukaryota > Metazoa > Arthropoda > Arachnida > Araneae > Salticidae > Maratus > Maratus speciosus. The sequence continues at coordinate 204,209,603 of OZ010798.1, forward strand.
CGGAATATGTGATTTTAATGAAAGACGTGTTTTCCCAAGCTTTTTTCTTTGGAGAATAAATAGTTTAGTTTTTAAAAAAGCCGAATCTTTTCTACTCTATGAGTGGTCCCAGAAAAAACGGAATTCTTACACTATCAATCACTTAGTTCTTTGTAAATACATCTAAGAACAGTTTCCGAAAAATAAAACTTTATTAACAGGGACAAAATTCCTAAATGATGTAAGGGAGTCTATTATATGAATAGAAAAACTAACTTTTACCTCATGATTTGTGTATTTTTCATGAAACACTTTTGGAAAGAGGTATTAACATCAAGGAATTTTTCATTCAGCAAAATAAAAAAAATGTACTCGCAGAATAAAACAGTGAAAAAGTAATTTTTCTTTCATTACTGTAAATGTCCTTTTGCATTTAGCGTAATTTTCATATTGGACATTTGCTTTTTTATTTATATTTTTCACTGGTGTTAGAAAATAACTACTGAGTTTTACAAATTTACGACCATTAAAGGAAAAAAAAAACATATTTATAAAAATCGTATTTAAAATAAGAAATGATAAATTGTGTCAGAAATAGAAAGATAACGATATTTTAGAACGACTTCTAAAATATAATCTGCTTTGCTAATGTGGCTTTCTGACATATCATTTTTTTTTTAATAATTAATAATTTGTCATAGAATGTTACTAGGTTTTCTCTCACTTATATATTATGAAATAAGTAGTTCAGGAATCATTAAAATAAAGGTTTTCCCACTGTTTTTTGTAAGTTAAAAAAACGTATATTGAACCAGAAAATATATTTAATTCAATTTGTGTTGCCTCTACGTGGTCGTCATTTAAAATCTATATATAATTTCATGCGTTAAATAAATTTCCAGTTCGCAGTACTATTCTTTTACTTATTTTTTTTAAAAAAAAAGCCGGAAGTTGGCATATATATGCCTTAACGTTCTTAGGAATAGATGATTTTAATGAAACACGTGTTTTCCCGAGCTTATTTCTTTGGAGAATAAATAGTTAATTTTTAAAAGAGTCTAATCTTTTCTAATCTATGAGTGGCCCCAGAAAAAACAGAATTTTGCACTATAAATCACTTAGATAGTTCTTTGTAAATACATCTAAGAAAAGTTTCCGAAAAATATAATTTAATTGACAGGAACAAAATTCCCAAATGATGTAAGGAAGTCTATTGTATGAATAGAAAAACTAACTTTTACCTCATGATTTGTGTAACTATTCATGAAACACTTTTAGAAAGAAGTATTAACGCAGAGGCTTTTTCATTCACCAAAATAAAAATATTTACCCTTAACATAAAGGAGTGAAAAAGTAATTTGTCTTTCATTACTCTAAATGTCCTTTTGCACTTAGCGTAATTTTGACACTGGACATTTTTTTTCTGCTGGTGTTAGGAAATAGTTACTAAATTTGAGAAATTTATAAAAATTATAGAAAAACAAACGAATTTATAAGATTCATAAGAGAACGTTGATTTCAAAAGTGGGAAAAGTCCATTTTCTGAAAAAAAATGTTTAAAGCTAAATCTCATTACAAATTAACCCTTTAGTGTGCAGCTTTGCATATATGCAAAGAGCAGGGTTTTGAATTTAATAGATTTTTTTATTCGTATATCCCTAATTCACATCAGAAAATTAAAATAGCAATATTTGTTTTATATAATAGCAGACTTTTCGTGTTAAAGAAAAGCAAAATGAACCACTCAAACTTTCTGGTGTATGTAATTTCTGGACCGTATTCTATCATGGAGATAAAAGGGTTAAAAGTTAAGCTTTGTAAAGTAAATATTTATATAAAATAAGGTACTTGGAGACATGCTTATTAAAATGTTTACTAATTTGTAATATTTTAGCGTAAAACAACCACCCGACAGTAATTTTTACTTGTATTGCAAATGCGCAATAGAAGAAAAGATTGACGTATTATAGGAAAAATGTATCTCTGAATTTTTTGCTTATTTTTCCTGTGTAATAAACCTTTCAAAGAATCATATATAATTTTTTCGAAACAAAATAAAAAATAGCGCACTTACAATGGCGGATTTAAGGGGGGGGGTAGCGAAGGGGCGATCGCCCCCCCCCCCTTGGGCTAATAAAGGGTTTGCAAAACGACATTATGCATCCTCACGGGAAATGACATGGGGCGAAGCTCGAGCCCGGCGCGACCCGACCTGGGTCGCGCCCGTTTAAATCCACTAGACTTGGCCTGGGTCAGGTCTTCTCTCGTTTAGACGCGGGCCGTGCCCTGATCTTAAACTTTTTTGTAAATTCGGGTCGGGCCAGGCTTCATTTTGTTCTCCAGGTCGAGCCTGACCTGGACTTCGTTTTTCCTAGAGGTCTGCACAGGCCAAAATTTCCTGGTCGGGGCTCGGCCCGGGATAACAGTTAAACGTTCGTTCCGTGCCAGCCCGTATGATAAGACTTATTGGCCCGACCGTGACCCGTGGACTCCTCTAAATTCTTCCCCCCGGAGCCCAAGTTGGTCTGGCATCTTACTTATTTGTCATTCATAAAAAGTATATTTATGTTTAAAAATTATTTAGCGAAATCTTTAGAAATTTAATTTGATTTGATAAGTTACAGAGATGCATTTTTTAAAATCTACTTTTTTTCTTCGTAGAGCTTTAAAATTATCATTTTCTTTTATCATCCGTTTCTTTCATTCTAAACTGATTTTCTTACTGGGTTTTCATTTTAATGTAATTGTTTAAGTCATACTACTTAGTGTTTCCGTTCATAATTGTCTAAATAGTCATTAATATTATTGTTTTTCAGTAGTCATGAATATCGAATATAATCTGAAAATAAAATTTCAGCATAAGTAAGTGTGCTTTATGAATAATTTTAATTGCAAGATGCAGGCAGGGCTGGAGTCGATTTTTTAGCTTTTATACCGGGCCGAGCCAATAATTTTTTTTGTGTGGGTTGGACCTTGGCTTAGCCCTGGAAACTTCAACCCGGGTAAACATCTGACTGAGATATCGAAGCCAACTTTAATTTTTTTTTTTTTTTTTTTTTTTAATGCTTCTTTGAGCCATCATCCCATAGCTGGGGCATTCTCACAATCTTTTGACTTTTGGGGAAAAAATCTGGCGAAATTAAACTTGCTAAAATACCATTTTAATCTGATAGACGAATGCTATAATGATTCAAAATAAAGAAAAAATGGTCAGCAGCGAAAAAAAATTTATTTAACTGAGGTTTAAGTTAAACTTGCGAGTTTAATTTTCCTTACCATTTTACCACTATAACTTTTTATTTTCTTCTAATTTTTTACTAATAATGAATTTGCATAGTACCCACAGGACATTCAAATAAGAAATAATGACAATGTAGTATTTTTAGTGCAAAATTTTGGTAAAACATTGTCTTAAAGGGGTGTTAAAGAAGGGACGGTAATGTAAAAAAAAAGGGGATGGTATAGGAAAAGGGACAAAATGGGTAAAAAAGGAACAAAATGGGGGGAAAAGGGACAAAATGGGGAAAAAAGGGACGGTAAGGATGGAACAGTAAGGAAACTTACCACCTATTTCAGGCAGATCATGTCAAGACTAAGTGGTAGCGAAAATGTTCATTGATTTTTAGAAACAGTTATTTACATTGGATTAAATTAAAAAAAAATAATTAATTTACCTCGAAAATTGCAGGATTAAACCTTGCGGACGGTAAGACTACCAATAAAGCCACGGTGCTTGAAATTGATATTTAAATGCTTATTTATATTCTGCAGTAAATTTCCTGTCAAAGAATTTTAGATATCCTTTCTCTAGCATACTTCTGCATGAGAAAAAATTTGAAAAAAATTCCGTCGCTGCATCTGAAGTGATTTTCTGTATCATTTTAGAAGAGGGATGGTAAAAAATTTAAAACCCAGGGACAGAGTTCAAAAAATAATATCAACCCTAAAAATGTGTGCAGGTTAATTTTTAGCTACATATTTATATAAAACAATAGTTTCAGTTTCAGAAAAAAATTACATCGAATTATTTTTATTGAAATAATTTTATCCAGACAGCTCCAAACTTAAAAATCAGCATCAGGGACGGGGCGGTAGATGAGCTTTCCAGGTGTTTGGACCCCCAACATCGTCCAAAACGTATTTCTCTCGTTAATATTGTTGTGCAATCATACATTGGGATGTTCCCAAGGATATGAAAAAAAAACACAAAGTGTATTAAATAAATAATTATTATTCAGGGACATGAAAGTTAAAAGATTTTGAGAATGTCCCAGCTACTGAATATACCAGTTGTCCTAAAATGGACCGACTGATTTTAGAATTCAATAAATTGCAAATGGTGACAGCTATTAAAAAATACTTACAGGAGGGTTATGTAAGATGTCAAGAGCAGAGGTGATTCTGTTCTGAATTTTGCGAAAATGTAACCCTCTCGCTGCGCACCCCGCGATTTCCACGCGAACGTAGCATAATTTGCGCAATCCGCAATTTCCGCAGCAAATCTTTTTTTATGATCTAGTTCTATTAAAAAAACTCCTTCACAAAGATGTTGGACATATTTTAATTCTAAAATATGTGCAGATTTGGAATGTGTATGAAATAAATGCGCAATTTTTAAACCTATTTTGATTTTTAAAAAAACTAGGGGATCGTACCCGGGCTTCCCAGGTTAAAGAATATAGGGGAAAACATTTTTTTAAATTGAAAGCTAAGAATTTTTTTATATGCAATAAATTTTTCAGATTGCCCACTTACATTAAAAAAGCATTTTTCATATGGAAAATACGAATTATACAATCAAATAATTTTTTGAAATTTATCAAAAGCGATATTTTCTTATTAGCCGCATGCTAAGAGTTATTTGACCAATATTTTGCTACTTATGGCGTCCTTTTATATTCTGATAATTTCAGAGCTTATACGTGTCTGTTAAATCTGTGTTTTATTTATATTATTTTATTTCTTTATTCATAGGGAAGGTTTTTTTTAACGGATATTAGCCTTAAGAAAATGATGAACTCTTTATTTTGTTTTAAGTGCAAACGGATTAATCTTTCGTAATCGAGCTCCGCGCGATATAGATAAATTAAAAAATATTTAATACTTTAAAATTATTTTTAAAACCATAGACAATCAGTAAACTGAGATGAACTTTGCAAACAAATTCCATTTGAAAAAAAAAAAAGTCGTATTTGGTGATCTAAAAATTTAAATTGTACAATTACAAATATGTTAGATTTGTGTTTTTACAATATTATTCTTTTATTTGTTTATAAAAGAAGTATTAATTTCGTTAATTTGTCTTTCACAAATATGTTAGATTGGTGGTTACTTTAATATTATTCTTTTATTTCTTTATAAAGGAAGTATTACTTTCGTTATGCAAAAATAGTCAGAAACAAATGCTGAGCAATGTTTGTTGCTATATGTGCAAAATGTTTATTATTATTATGTATTGAAACCAGCACGTGTTAAGATAAACTTTAAAAAAATCATGGTTAGAATTTTTTTTAGAAAATATAATGCATCAGTCTATTAAGATACAGTTTTTAAACAAATTGCATTTGAAAGTAAAATTTTTCCCTATGCGACGAAAACTGAAAATGTACGATGGTCAGAAGATTAAAAATTTATAGTAGCGAAAATTTCAAGACCAAAATTTGATGGTGAAGTGTTGCCATTCGCAAAATGACGTCAGCGTTATGCGCAGATACGTTTGTTCTTTGTAATATAGACACTTAATCAGTAAAATATAATAAATATCAGTTATTAGGATGTGGTTATCAATTGAAGCTCTTATGCTTGGTATTCCGGAATGAAAAACAGTAATTTTCACTTTCTCAAAATTTGCATGCGCACTTCTCATATCCATATTCATCATTTAAAAAAAAATTGTATTTTGTTTGATCATTTAAAAATCATTTTAACTCAAAAATTGAAGTCTCGATTGTCAGCAACATCTTTTATGTGAACAGACGCACCCTTTAATTGAGATTCTAATATCTCAATTCCGGAGAGTAAAAATTTCCGTAATTTATCTTTTTTAGACGCATTTGTGTTAAAATGTTTAGTTTTAACTAAGAAAATGGTCGTTTTCTTTTAAATATGACTTCATTTTCACTTAAATAAGCATTTCGCCTAGCGTCTGAAACTTAGTATCAGTACACATACAGAAGGAAAAACAATATAGAAAATTTATGAGGAAAAATGTTTGTTTTTAAAAGTAGTATGTCATTTTCTGTTATTATGCCCCTAATATAATATTCAGCTCCTCATTGGATTTTGCGACACTAAACCCTATACAACAATTTTTATGAACAATTTTGACTTTTTATCAGAAAATAGCGTGAATAAAGATAAAAATACCTCATTATTTCTCTCTTGTCTGCAATAATGAAAGCTATCTCATTTTCACCATTTTGAAGAAATTTCATAAAATGCTTTTAAAATTAAAATATAAAAGTGGCGATATATATATAAGATAGTGTGATCACATCTACAAATGAAGAGCTTTGAGTTAAAAAAAAATATAGGTAAAATTGGTTCAGCAGAAGGATCAGGGCAGATGACTAAAAAACACACTTGTGTTTTAAATATATAGATTATATAAAATTAGGAAAAATTAAATTAGGCAAATTATGTTATTTTGATAAAATTATAGTAGAATGTCCTAAAGAATAGTATTAAAATTTTATTATTCGAGAGAATTTTGGATAAAAACTTCAGGAACATGATATTTTAAACCACGAATTATTTGTTTGCTTGTCTAACTCGGCGAAGCAAATCCATCCAGGCGAGAATCATCATTTCTGTAACATAAATCGCTATTATTTGCATGCCGCCTCTCTTTTATAAAGACACTCTAATTTTTTGTAAACCATTGCATTTTATCAGTGTGTGATTTCGATTAGATTATTTTCAAAAGTGAAGCATTTTCACCTGTGAAGAATTTCAAAGCAGCTGGGCTGTGAAAATGACGCACTTCTACAAAACATAATTCAAGTTTAAGAATCAAAATACACGCTTTTTTATAAAATGACGTCGTTTGCATCCGCTAAAGCAATCCACTTTTACAAGCCAGTCTTAAACTTCGTCTGTAGAAAAAAGTATGCATATGACGTCATTATCAAGGAATAACAGACAATATTCTTGACATAGCCCATATTTTAATTTCAACTTTTTTTTAGGTTTTATGAGAAAATGGCAACAGAAAGATACAGTATCTCCTATTTTCGACTATTTTCCGTTTACTTTCAATGGTTTCCAATAGAAATGGGGTACTTTTGTTGCCACAATAAGAAAAATGGTATTAAAAACTACAAAAAAAATAATATATCAAAAATAAATTGACATTAGCTTTCAAACAAATTGCATTTAAAAGAACATTTTTTTCCTTATACGACGGTGTAAAAATTTAAAATATGCGACGTTTAGAAGTTTAAAAATTTGCAGTAGAGAAAATTGCAAAACCAAAATTTTATTTCAAATTTCAAAGTGTTGCCATTCGCAAAATGACGTATGCGTTACGCACAGATACGTTTGTCCTTTATAATATAGATACGCAGCGCGAGGGTTAAGGATCACGGAAAAAACGCGAATTTGGTCAAAGATCCACAGAAAAAACGCAAAATTCTTCAAATGATCGCGGGAAACGCAAATTTTCTCAAAGGATCGCGGAGAAAACGCGATTTTTGTCAAATAGCCGCGAAAAATCGTGAATTTCGTCTAAGGATCGCGAAAAGAATGCAAATTTTATCAAAGAATCGGGAATTTCGTAAAAGGATCGTGGAGAAAACGCGAATTCCTTCAAAGGATCGCGAAAAAAAAATCGAATTTAATCAAAGAATTGCTTTAAAAACGCGAATTTCGTCAAAGGATCGCTCAAAATACGCATACTTTGTCGAAAGGTCGAAGGAAAAAAAACATGAATTTTATGAAAGGGCTGCAAAATTACACTATTTTCATCAAAGGGTTGCGGAAGAAACGCAAATTTCGTCAAAGGACATGGAGAAAACGCAAATTCCTTCAAAGGATTGCGGAAAAAAATCGAATTTAGTCAAAGAATCTTTTAAAAACATGAATTTCGTCAAAGGATCACTGAAAAAAAACGCGAATTTTCTCGAAGGGTTGCGAAAAAAACGCGAATTTTATCAAAGGGCTGCAAAATTACAGTAATTTCATCAAAGGGTTACGGAAGAAACGCAGATTTCGTCAAAGACTCGAAGAAGTGCGAATTTCGTCAAAGGACTGCTGGAAAAACACGAATTTTGTCGAAGGGTCGCGAGAAAAAACCGCGAATTTTATCAAAGGGCAGCAAAATTACACTAATTTTGTCAAAGGTTTGCAGAAGAAAAGCAAATTTCGTCAAAGGGTCGAAGAAGTGCGAATTTCATCAAAGAGTCGGGGCAAAAAATACAGTTGTCTCTTTAGAAAACAGCACACATACATACATCTATGTTTATTATTATAGGTATAGTTTTTAACCTGAAATAATATACTGAATTGACATTCGAAATAAAACATGTTAACCCCCTGCTTGCAGGAATCTACACTCAGCCTGGAATCGATCCGAATCGAAAACAGCTAACCCGACCTGCAACAAAAATAATTAGTGCCATGAGTGAATCCCCTCATCTGCTGTAACCTTTCTGAAGACTTGCTTTGAATTTCAGAATTTTTTTTTTTACTCAGAATTACCCCTGATCAGGAGTTTTTTTACTGCGATTCTTGATGTTAGTTTAAAATAGCAATGAAAAATGGCGCTGGAAGCAATAGGTACTAAATCGGTTCCCGAAGTAGGTAGGTCAGAAATCGGGCCCCGATTTAATGACCATTGTTTGCAGCGACATCTGTAGCTGCTATTGTAAAGTAAAATCAAGAAACCCAGTAAAAAATCTCCTGACATCTTACATAACCCTCCTGAAAGTTTTTTTTAATTGCTTTCACAATTTGCAAGTTACTGAATTTTAAAATCAGTCAGTCCATGTTAGGACATGCGGTATGTTTTTTAATAAGTTTCAAAGCATTCTTTACTGAATTACAACTCATCTTAGATATAAAGAGACAAGCAGTCTTATACCAAATTTGTATTTTTTACATAATCCTGAAGATTAGTATTCTTAAATAATTATTTTGGCGTGTTCGTTATGGAGTTTTTTCTGTATGTAGTTTTTATCTTCAAAAATATTTAAGACTTTCTTTTCAAAAATCGACTCAACCTGAATTCTTGTCGCAAGCGTGAAAACCCAATCCGTAACTGACCCAAACCCGAAATAATGTATGTCAATCTGCCCAAACATAACGCGCTAGGCGCAGCTAAAAGGTAGAAGTCAACCCGACCCGCAGTAGAAAAGTAGAAGTCAACCGGACCCAAACACGACCCGCAGCAAAAAAGTAGAAGTTAACACGGCCCGTAGAAAAAGGTAGAAGTTAACCCGACCCACAGCAAAAAGTAGAAGTCAACCGGACCAGCAGCAAAAAAAAGTCAACCGGACCCAAACCCGACCCGCAGCAAAAAATAGAAGTCAACCGGACCCAAACCCGACCCACAGCAAAAAGCAGAAGTAACACGACCCGCAGTGAAAAAATTAGCCCCAACCTGCGCATCAGATTGGAGTTTTCAAATTTCCAAAATCGCCCCCCCCCTTGAGGACTCTCCAGATCCGCCCTTGCGCACTTAAGGGTTAAGCATTATTGCAGACGTCCCATTCCTCTGAATACCAATAAATTTTAACAGAAAATTTTATGGTAGGTATGCGCTAGAATTAACTTTCAAAAGTGGTTCCGGGCACTAGCGTCTAAAACGCGCCCCTCACAACGGCTCATATCACAAATGCACCCGCGAAATTCCCTATGCTACTTAGAAAGTCCCTATTTAAAGGGAAAATATGGTTTTGCTTTTTTATTTGCGGAAACGAGTTAAATCCAAATACTTTTTTTTCTTTTTTGCGTGTGTGTGTGTGTGTGTGGTTATTGGCGTGGGGAGCAAATGCTTTTGAATAGATTTGATAGTAGTGAGATTAAATTTTTATTTATTGATTCTGAATCAAATAAATAGATGAATGTAGAGAAATATTTCTGGATTAAAATGTTGTACTTTAGATTTTATGAATGCGATTTTTGTTAATTTTGTTATTTTTTTACTTATCAAATCTCTGGTTGTTTCAGTATTTAAAGGAAAGAGTAAATAGTACAGTAAGCGCCCGACTATCCGGCCCTAATGTGACTGAAGGATAGGCCGGATAACAAAAAAGCCGGATAGGCCGGAGTTCTACAAATATTTTCTAACTTCGTGCCTTCCCCCAGCCGTGATATTAAAAACACGTGTTACACATAAGATAAATTTTATATATACAGTACATACAGTTCCAAAATAAGCAAAAAATTAACAAAAACGTCATCCTAATTCCTAAAAAAAAAAATGAGTAAATCTTATTTTACTGTTTATTAATAAATGATTGCACAAATATGAAAAATGTATAAGATAAGAAAAAAACTTACAGTTTTTAGTTTTTTAAAAAGTCCTTAATACAGGACTGCTTCTCCTTGTTAGCCCTCTTCCGCGATGTAATGTTCCTCCAATTATGTAAGTAGATGATATCAGGCGGCGTCGATTCCTACTGCCTAATGTACTGCAGTGCTGCCTTAATAGTCTTGAACCTTTAAGAAAGTGGGATGAGATTTTCCTGCAATCCTTTTAATCTTTTATTTCTGGTATTTTTCCCTTTGCCAACAGTTCTACAATATCGTTTTCAATTAATTCAAAAACTTCGTCGTTTGCCATCGATTCTGTAATGTCTTCTGCATTGACATCGTCAGAGCCCGGTATATTTTTTAGCAACGATAGAAACTTATCTTTCTCATCTCCCATTGCAGTTCCCCACACGGGTTTATAAAAGCTTTTTAGTCAAAAAAATGTTTCAAGACCTTACAATTACTATGTTTGGAATTTCTTCCCATGATTTTGACACCCACATGGACGGGAACCTGCCTGCTTTGGCCGCTAGCAACATTCCTCATTTTTTTACTAGGCCGGATAGTACGGGGGGGGGGGGGGCGGATAGTTGCGAGCTGGATAGTCGAGAGTTTACTGCATATGAATATTAGTTTTTAAAATGGCTTTCTTAGGTAAAGGTAAGCAGTCAGATCTTAAATATCTGGCATTAGAAGTCAGAGAATAAGCGACTAACGAGTTGAGTATAATAGATTTAAAAGTTTTAGTAACTTTAAGTGTAGATCGACCAAAATAGTCGTTACGCTTTCGCCCCAAAATCTGAGTTACGTCAAATATTCGTTTCGTCAAATATTCGAAATTAGCGTTTTTTTCTGCGATTCTTTGACAAAATTCGCGCTTTTTTAGCGATCCTTCGACGAAATTCGCGTTTTTTTGCGATCCTTTAACTATATTCGTGTTTTTTTCTGCGACACTTTGACGAAATTCGCGTTTTTTGCGAGATCCTTTGACCTGCGAACGATTAATGAAATCGATTTTTTTCGGCAACCATTTGCCGCAATTCGCGATAATCGATGGATTTATATTTTTTTATCCAAGGGGGGGGGGACGATTCGCGCCTGTGAAGAGGTATAAACACCACTTAGATGACACATTTTGACTTTCAAGGATGTTAAGGCCCTTCAAATTTCTGAAGGGGATCCTTTTTCAGAGATTACCCTCTTTCAGAAATCTGATATTAAAAAATAGATGTGATTGTTATGTTTTTCAGCAACGGTAATTGGTTCTTATGTATTTTTAGTGCTGAATCTAAAAATGACCTTCATTTTTTACCATACCATCACGTCAGGATTTTTCATAAATCGCAAATTTTTAAATAGTCGAAATATTGCGAAAATCTGCTACTATAAAATAGACGTAACTTTTTTTCATAATAACTTATTCATTTTTTTGCTTATACTATGGATTTTTACAGTTAAACATGTAAAATATTGCGTATTTAAGATCCTTATAATTTTATTCCATGCGCGGAAGTTTCTTTGAACCGGTCATGCTCTGCCTCGCGCTTTTCTTTTAATCTTCTCTATGGGGTTCCTCTTTTATTTTGGCGGTTGATAAAGCTGGGAAATTTGTGGCAGATGTATTTAAAACATTTACCTTCTTTTGTTAATGCTTTGACAAATTGCTTTGAGAGATTTTCGCTATTTTTAGCCCCCGGTACGGTATGCTATTTCTTTCTCCCAGCTTATTTTGTGACATCTCCAAAAAATAACGTTACCTTATAGAAGCCAGCCGTGAAACAAAGCAGTACGATTAAATACTCTAGAGCAATTTTTTAAACTTCTAAGCATCGCACATTTTCAATGTTTATACCGTCATATTCGAAAAAAAAAAGTACTTTATAATGCAATTTGTTTGAAAACTGCCTCTCCATTTATTTTTGAAATATTAATTTTTTTTTTTTTTTTTTTTTTTTTTTTTTTTGTAGTTTTTAGAGCCATTTGCTAAATATTGGCAACGGAAGAACTCCATTTCTGTAGAAAGTGAAAGAAAAATAGCAATTATATCTTTTTGTTGCCATTTTCCCATAAAAACTGAAAAAAAAAAGTTAAAATACGTGCTATTTTCAAAAAATATAAATGAAAGATTTCTGATAAAACAGGGAGCTTTTAGAAACTAAATTTCATTTTAAATATCTATAATGATAATACAAACAAATGAAGGCTTGTGAATCTTTAGATGGCCGATTTTTTGCCGAGTTTTTTGAATGACGAAATCTCTTTTTTGTGTGTGTGTGTGTATTATTCAGCGATAGTGACGTCTTAAGCGTACTTTACTGTAGATGTTGTTTAACACTGGATCGCAAATGATGAATTCTAAAGCGGATGTGGATGGCGTCACTTTATGTAAAAATAAAACGCATGTTATAAGCCTTAAAACTGAATAACAGTAGAGCCCCGATTATCGGAGTTTCCGCTTTCACCGAGTTATTTTCTTCTGATGGACTGATGGCTTCAATGTTTTTTCCAAAAAAAAATTATAGCCATCCCCCCCTCCCCATTCTGACCAGAAAATCAGAGTTCTAACTTTTTACGACTGCTCTTTCATCTTCACCTAACACTTCATTTATAACGACTGTTTCATAATAATGGAAGTCATCAGCCCATCAGAAGAAAATGATCCATTCCAAAGGTATAAGTTCGATTAACTCGGATAATCGGGACTCTACTGTATCTATATTTATATACATATATTTTTTTGTCATCGGGGGCGACACTAAATTCTGAAAAGCAGAATTCCTGTTTTCTAGTTTTACTTTTTAACTTTGAAATTTACGATCTGCGAAAATCGTGACGTGATGGTTAAAAATGAAGGTCATTTTCGTATCCAGTGCTAAAAAATACATCAAAATCAATTACCAAAAGTTAAAAAACACAATCATCGCAGGCTTGTGTTATTAATGTTGTTCACTATAACTAAAAGAATAATAAATAATTTCCATAGTACAAGAGTAAAAAGAAAAAGAAAAAAAATAAGACATTTAATAAATAAATTCTGCTATAACGTTTTTAATTTTACGACCTAATAAGTAACAATAAACCATATTTTGAGAGGGCGGGATTATATAATAAGAGTGTTGGATAACCGAGTGTTTCGGTTAATCGGACGTCGGATAATCGAAAGTCTATAATATTTTCAAATCGCATTAATTATTTTATATTCATTTAAAAATTCACTGCAAGGAATGATTTCAGCAACAGAAATTATGACTACCTTGATTATATGTGTCACAAGGTATCGCCCCCCCCCCCCCCAAAAAAAAAAAAAAAAAAAAAAAACGATTCGCTGGATCTGCCCCTGCCTGACAGTAATTTTTACTTGTATTGCAAATGTGCAATAGAAGAAAAGATTGACGTATTATATGAAAAATGTATCTCTGAATTTTTTGCTTATTTTTCCTGTGTAATAAACCTTTCAAAGAATCATATATAATTTTTTCGAAACAAAATCAAAAACCGCGCATTTAAGGGTTAACATAAGATTTATGTTTTGAATCAACTTACAATAAATATCGCTTAATAGTAGTATAAATGTGTTACTACTAATTTTGCTCATGATATTCAAAATGCGTTGCTTTTGAAAGTGTTGCAAGTCCACTTTAAATAGAATTATTTATTTTTATTTTATGTTGCTTAATCTTAACAAACGCAATCAGAATTTCTCCATGAATACATTAAAAGTCATCACGATCTAAAATAAGAATTATAGGCGTACAACTTATTACTGATTATTTTTTCCGCCTTTTTCCTATAAAATAAACTTATTACATACTTTCTTTTAACTTACAATCATCTTTTTATGTAGCAGTGAAATCTTGTTACTCATTTTTAACCCGCTTCCAGCTGATATAGAGCCTTGAAATTTGAATATACATGTATTCCTGAGGACAATACATGAATTGCACATTGTTTTTTTTTTTTAAGACTAGGGGGCTCTGCCCCCTACGAGCTACGCTCGTCAACCCCCGTTCAGACACCGCAGACTCTAACAGCACGCTAATTTGATCGCCTTTAAAAAGATTTCGGAAGATTGAATTATAATTTGAATCTGACAATTAAAATCTGACGTAATTTTCACCAAACTTTTCTTTCTCTTTTTAATATTCACGTCAAAATACTTTTGTTAGAAATGAAATATTATGATCATCTTAAAATGTCAAGTAAATGTCTCGCGCAATTTTTAAATTAAAACTGTTTTGTAATATTATTTTTTGTTCATTTTACGTAATAAGTGTAATATGACGTAAATTCTCCTATTTAGGACTTCTAACGCATGTTACTGAATTTATTATTTTACAATATTCTTTCTCATTTAAAATTCACGTGTAACTATAGTTTTTATGACGTAATTTTCAATGAGTTCCTGCTTTTTATATTTTTTGTTTATAATAGTCACGTGTAAAATAAATTTTTAATTTGAAGCAAATATTACTGTTTCCGCTGTTTATACAGTTGGCAACCGTTTAAATTAATACAATTTTCTAAAATTTGTAAAAAATATCTCTCGAAATGCTGAAAATTTGAATTTAAAATACAAATAAAACCTCGAAAAATTATTCAAATTAAAAAACTAACTGCAATCTGCACACCGGGAAATTCTGACGCATAAAATGATCTAAAAATAATTAAATTCCTATGCACAGTTTTTGCTCCTATAAAACTTTTTTAATGGAACGATTTTGTCCAACTTTGGCATTAAATATCTCTTAAAATAATTCTTCGATTTGAAAACTGTCTGCATCAGCGTGTTTATCAAACATTTTTCTATAATACTACCGATTTTCATATTTTTGTATGCAACAGTTTTTTTAATATTAACAAAGAAAGACCTCCGGTCACAAAAAATTCAAAACCGGTGGCGGCGGCGGCGGTGACAGCGGGAGTTACTTTTTTTTAGAATAGAGAGATTTGATCCCTAAGGGGCAACTGGGGGGAGGGGGGGATTTAGTTAATGGTTACTCAATCATAGTTTTATTTCTTTTGGAGAAATCAGTATCAGCTTCAACAATGAGTAATTTTTGAAAATTACTAATGGCAGGTTTACCAAAATAGCGCAGAATTTCGGCCAACTAATCGAAATATTGGGACAAAAATAAGGTGACATATATGAAGCCAAATTGGCGATAGCTGGCTAATTTGGCGAAATTCCCATTTAAATCCATTAACATTCCATAATCGAGCTCACCACAAGTTAATTTAAACTCCGCTCATTTAAGGTTTATTAGTTTTAAGGTTTTTAAGACTTTCTTACTTTTAAGTGCATTTAAAAAAATATAGTTTTGCTACATTATTTTATTTTAATATTTCTACAAAAAGAATGAAATATTGAAATAAATTAACCCCTTATTCTCGCAACTTTTACGGGCAGTGTAGGCTGCTCTTTTTTATTCAGATTTCTTGATTTCCACTAGTTTTTTAAAATAGTGAGTTGTTTTTATTCTCGCATCCCTTTATCTGCCATTAAATAAGATGAATATTTCTATTTGAAAAAAGTGGTGGCGATCAAACAATCTGAATTTTAAAAAGTAGCCTAAACTTATCCGGCGCGACGCTTGAGGTGTTAACTCTAGAACGACCGGAAATTTTACTGAAATGTTATAACAATATTTTACACCAGAATTTTTATTTAAAACTATTTAACTTTTTTATTTAACGTATTTTTCTGTGGAACATATTTCACTTCAAAGTACTCATTACTTATTATAACTGATAAACATAAATTTTAAAACGGCAAAATACCTTTATTTATTTACATTTCGACATGTTTTATTGCATCAGACGGCACCATTCTCAAGAAAATAAAATGATAAAAATATTTTCTCAAAAATTCAAATTGAAAAACTAGCAAACAAAAACAAAAATTACGCGAAAAGCATAATGAAATTAACTGCAATATTAAAAATGAAAATTTGTGAAAGTGAATTATTTTATATTATTGTTTCATTATCCTGTATAGCATTTCTTTTCAAATTTTAGGGAGCTCCATGGATGCTAAATCATTGCAAATATTTGCAATTCATTATCCTGTATAGCATTTCTTTCCGAATTTTACGGAGTTCCATAGATGCAAATATTTGCAATGATTCAGCATCCATAAGAAGTTGACATAAGTTGGTGCTGATTAATTTTTC
This sequence comes from Maratus speciosus, assembly GCA_963932465.1. Classification (NCBI taxonomy): domain Eukaryota; kingdom Metazoa; phylum Arthropoda; class Arachnida; order Araneae; family Salticidae; genus Maratus; species Maratus speciosus. The sequence continues at coordinate 204,226,225 of OZ010798.1, forward strand.
GTGTAAGATGTATAGCAGTTGGCGCTGCTATGTTGCATTTTTCATGATTTTCGCCATAGCTATAACTCAAAAACTAATGTACGTAATTAAAAAAAGAAAAACATATTCAATTACTCTTTAACATAAACCATGGAACTATTAATAAAGAGGAACTGACATATACTTCAAATAGTGAAGTTTCAACTGCAACCGTTTTTGCAGAGCTTGAGTACCGCCGGGGCAAACTGCCAACAGCAAACCTAAACAGAAATTATTAATGTAAAATTTCAATCACAAATAATGTCTACCTCGCAGGATTGCACTAACACTCTAAAGCGAAAGCCGAGTTCCCGAGGTGGTCATCGCAGTCATAAATAATGGCAAAATCCGCTATTCATTTTTACTGGTGGAAGTTTTTCTTCGGCGATAGTCAGACCCTGCGTTTCCGCCATGTTGTGACAATCTAGACAACTTCCTGTCAGGAACAATGAGATATAATACCTGGCCAAACTGCCCCCAGTAAAAACAAATAGAAATTGCTACCATATTTGTGAGAGAAATTTTCCATGAATAAGGCGCTGAAATAAAATGGCATTTTCAATTCAAATTCACTGGTGGAAGTTTTCCCCGGCGGTAAACAGAAACTGCTGATCCTATTTAAAAAATAATAATAATAATTCACAATTTGTGACATCCTCCTCAGTTACTTCAATCGCAAGTGGTAGACAATAAATGCATTATACGTCTTTTCCCCTTTAAATTTATAACTACATTACATAAATAGATCCTCATTAGGCTTGCCTGTACATTGCCCAATAGGTCTCACTTTTATGCTCTCTGGGTTGGGAATTTTGATTGCAGACGGTGGCTTGCGAAATTCAGTGATTTGTTTGAAAAATGCGATGCTTATATCTCCTTTTTAAATGCATACAATTCAGCTAACCTATACCTTTAGAATCCCCATGTTGGGCATAGAATGTTATTTAATTTATGCACATTGATAAAAAAAAAATTGAAGTATTATCATGTATGCGACAGAAGAAAGTTTTAAGATTTGCACGTCCAACTATTTATTTTTATATATGTAACACACTATCACATAATCTGCATAAGCTAATTCAACTCCCTAAACCCTAAACACTTTTTAGGACAAAAAGATTTGACACACTTGGAAACACTGTACTTTTCTTATAAATATATCCCTAAAATAATTGATAAATGATGCAATTAAAAGCGATAATTTCCAAAGTACGTCATAAAAGTACTTTTGTATTGGGAAAGAAAAAAGAAACTTTTATACGCAGATTTAAGTAGTTGTATACTACTTGAAAAACAAAATGTTATTAACCCTTTCAGGGGCAAGGTACTTGTATTCGCAAAATGTTGAAATAATTGACTGACACCAGTATTTACAAGGAAATTTATTTGTAAACAAGTAAAAGTATATTTTTGCGTACTTAATAAAAGTGAAACTTTCATTAAAAAATTCGGGTGTCAATGTGACAAATAAGGATTAAAATTATGTGATGCCGTGACGGCATCACCGCCCTTCAAAGGGTTAACTCATTACAGCTGATTGGCAAGAAAACTTGCCAGGTAAAGCGAACAAAATTTTTAAATTTGAATACCAGTATTTTAGTTTGGAAATTTTCGTGTTATTTAATCTCAGATTTTGAGCGATTAAATAAATCCAAATTACAAAGTGGCAAAAACTGGTGTCGAAGATTTAAAAGAAGTGTATAGGAGGCTCTTCGTTAATGGGTTAATGTTAAATATTTCCTACACAGAAAACTTACTCTGCTCGAAATTTACGAGAAACAATAAATGTCTTTTAACGTCTTAATGTCATTTTGCACTTAGTATAAATATAAAAATGAACATTTTCACTCATGGCATCAAGTAATGACAATTTATTTTTTTAATCAGTAATAAAAGGAAGCAATAATAAATTATCAGGCATTCTCCAAAAATAAATAATTTTCATTCGTTTATTAGTATTCTAACCAATCCTTTCAGGGGCATGGTACTTGTGTTCGGAAAATTTTAAAATAATTGAATATCACAAGTATTTACAACAAAATTTATTTGTAAACAAGTAAAAAGTATATTTTAGCGTACTTAATAAAAATGCAATTTTCATAAAAATAAGATAAAAAAAATAAAATAAAAATTCGGGTGCTAATGTGGCAATTAGGGATTAAAATTATGTGATGCCATAGCGGCATCACTGCCCTTCAAGGGGTTAAAATAAAAATAAAAATATATATATCGATATTTTTTTATATGCAGCAAGTAATAATAGACTGATTTATATACAATAAAAAATGTTAAAATAAAAATAAAAATATATATATCGATATTTTTTTATACGCAGCAAGTAATAATAGACTGATTTATATACAATAAAAAATGTTAAAATAAAAATAAAAAAATATATATCGATATTTTTTTATATGCAGCAAGTAATAATAGGCTGATTTATATACAATAAAAAATATTAAAATAAAAATAAAAATATATATATCGATATTTTTTTATATGCAGCAAGTAATAATAGGCTGATTTATACACAATAAAAAATGTCAAAATAAAAATAAAAATATATATATCGATATTTTTTTATATGCAGCAAGTAATAATAGACTGATTTATATACAATAAAAAATGTTAAAATAAAAATATATATATCGATATTTTTTTATATGCAGCAAGTAATAATAGACTGATTTATATACAATAAAAAATGTTAAAATAAAAATATATCTATCGATATTTTTTTTTATGCAGCAAGTAATAATAGACTGATTTATATACAATAAAAAATGTTAAAATAAAAAAATATATATCGATATTTTTTTATATGCAGCAAGTAATAATAGACTGATTTATATACAATAAAATACGTTAAAATAAAAATAAAAATATATAAATCGATATTTTTTTATATGCAGCAAGTAATAATAGACTGATTTATATACAATAAAAAATGTTAAAATAAAAATAAATATATATATATCGATATTTTTTTATATGCAGCAAGTAATAATAGACTGATTTATATACAATAAAAAAAGTTAAAATAAAAATAAATATATATATATCGATATTTTTTTATATGCAGCAAGTAATAATAGACTGATTTATATACAATAAAAAATGTTAAAATAAAAATAAAAAAATATATATCGATATTTTTTTATATGCAGCAAGTAATAACAGACTGATTTATATACAATAAAAAATGTTAAAATAAAAATAAAAATATATATATCGATATTTTTTTATACGCAGCAAGTAATAATAGACTGATTTATATACAGTAAAAAATGTTAAAATAAAAATAAAAATATATATATCGATATTTTTTTATATGCAGCAAGTAATAATAGACTGATTTATATACAATAAAAAATGTTTTAAATGGATGAAAATCATGAGGAGTTGTAATGCAATTTATAATTTAAAATGAGAAAATGAAAGTCATTCGTGGCTAATAAATAATGCAACATTTTCCAACATAATATTTTTATTGTTATACTTTTTACATGATGCTTTAAACAGAGGATGTATCATAGATTTTCCTATACATAAAATAGAAAACTGCTCTCATAGTATGAATTTAAACTGTGCAAAAAAGTTAAGAGTCAATTAATATCATTTGAAATTTAAATGTCCGTTTGTGTTTAGTGTAAATTTCAAATTGGACATTTCATGGCATAAAGTAATGACTATTTATTTTTAAAAATAAATAATAATAAAAGAAATCAATTATAAATTAACAGGTATTTTAAAAAAAAGTGATTAACATTTATTGATAAGTATCATATAAAATCTATATATAAATATTTTAACACTTTTTTTAATATGCGACAGGAAATAATAGATTTATTTATATACAATAAAAAAAAATATTTTATTATAACCCAAGGGGACCAAGAAATAGAGGAAGGCCACAAAAGAGATGGAATGAGGCCGGAAGAGACTTATTGCCTTAAACCATGTTTGATATGAAGAAGATGATGATGATGATGAAAAAATATTTTACAGAATAAAAATCATGAGAAGTATAGTTCGCTTTTTACGCAGTTGGGTTTTTTGATTTTTAAAATTTAATTGTTTATTACTCCGATTAATTGACTGAAGCAGAAATCTAAGATGAAAATCAATGTTGGTATAGAATTAAACTAATAATATTGAAGTATTAACATTTGTAAGTTCTTTTTGAAATATTAAGATGCATGTGTTAGAAGAAAAGGTTTTGATTGGCACATCCAAGTAGTTTAATAAAACATCTAGCAGTGGTAATCATTGCGCGGCCGTGAAGTTCATTTCAAGGGGCAATACAGCTGAAATAGACTTTTGAATTTTATATTGCACAGATTTTTTTAACTTAGCTTCAGAATATGTCCCGAATTTCGTATATTTTCCTTTTTCTAAAAACATTTTGAGCCATTTTAGTTCGAATCTAAAATGAAATTTAAGCTACGACAAATAAATACAAGCCCTTCAAATGAAAATTTAAAAAGTTGCCTGGTAACCGCTTGTGAAGGCGTCTACCTTCACATATTAATATTAATAGTTTTCTCCCTTCCCCCCTTCAAAATTACGTTTTTTTTTAAAATTCTTAAATTTAATTATCTGTCCGCATTTGAATTCAATTCTTTTTCTAGCGCTCTTTTCCCTTTATAAATTAAGCAATCATTTTCTGTATCTGTAATATTTTAATCGCAGCGCACTGCATTTAAAAGAAAAGAAATAATTTCCTTTTCTTGCCTAGCAACAGTGTTCTAAATTTTCATCCTTCTGCCTTAGTTTTGATGATATGCATAAATTAGTCAGATATATTACTTCTATATTTTTAACCGTTGGTCCAGATGCAATAGATATTAGTCATTTCAGTTATTAACCCTGTCTTTATTTTGTTTTAGTTTATTAACGTGCGCTTTCGGCCTCCTCAATCCCATGAGATCTTTACCAAACCCTATAGAATGTTCTTTTGCGGTTTATGAGCTATATTTCCTACGCAATCATTTGGCGTTAAATATTTCTTATTACTATTTTACATCCTCCATTCAATTTCAATTATCGTACTTTGACCGCATTACTTCCTCTCTGTAATCTCGCCATATAGCATATGTATTTGGCGAAATTGTGTATGTACTCTTGCCAACACTCGAGATTTCGAGAAAATGTAATTCGATGACTTCCTTCTTAACTCGCATGCTATGAGCATAAAAAAGATGTAATGTTTTTGCCCCCTTCTCCAGCCGGCATTAACCGCCTAACTCGGTTGTGTTTGAAACGATCCCGGTGGACAATAAAGACCTTCAGATAATTTCTATTTTGTTTACTCTTAATTTAGCAGTTTCCTGGATTTTTCTTAAGATAAATAAAAGTTGATTTTATGCCTTCTATTATGTATGGAATCTCATCAAAATGAACCACCTGTGCGAGACCTCAACGTTACACCGCTGTTTCCCAGGAACCTGCAAAAATTGATAAATTGAAGCTTTAGAACATCCATTTCAAAGATTGAATAATGCAGAAACCTTATATAAATTTATATTTTCTAAAAATATGTACACATATTCATGGTGCGCACAGAATGTAACTATTTTTCAATAGAATTTTTCGCCTTATCTACAGTAGGAGAATATTTTAAAATTCTGAGAATAAACGAGGCGATTATGAATTCTGCAATTTAAGTTTTAAATAGAAAACTGCTTATCTAAAGAGCGGTGTCAGATTCTTTGAAATTTCCAAGGAGTGTATAAACTAGTGTTGAGAGATACAGTGTCACAAAAACGGGACACGAAGACAATAAAAAGCGGGACAACGGCTTCCAAATCGGTTGATAAAACTACAGTACAAATTTTCAAATCGGAACTTGCCTATAAAAAATTCCTTTAAACGTAAAAATTTCATTCTCGCAACGAAAAGAATACTGTGCAATTATACCTTTTAAGACGAAAACCTGTTTAAAAGGAAATTTTCCACATTTCTTTTGACTTTGTCTTAGCAGGTTTTATTACACTAAATAAGCACAACAATCTATTATTGTAAAACCTGTTAAAACGGAATCGTTGAGACAATGAAATTTTTACTTTTAAGAAACGGGCGGATTTTTTTTTTTTTTTTTTTTTTTTTTTTTTTTTTTTTTATAGAGATTTGAATTTTTGTGCAAATATACATTTCACCATAAGTATGTAGAAAGAACATTTTAAAAGAAATTTCCAATCTTATTATAATTTTAAGATTTTTTTTAAAGATTTAAAATTTTAAAACGAAATTTCAAAATGCTCCATGAGTCTTAATTTTTTAGATATTTCCTCGGTTTTAGATTTTAATCATTTAAAACACTATGACAAATAAATCTGCGATTGGATATTTTTAATCCTTTGATTAGTTATTTTTTTAGAGATTTTTTTTTCTGAATTCCTACCAATTTCATCAAGAGTTTGCCTTTTAATAAGTTAAAAATCAAATTTAATTACAATATTATTAACAATTTAATTAACAATATTTCAAATGAAAATCAAATTTCAAATTAATTGCTTAAAAGGCGCTAAGGCTAACATAGTGAAAAAGATTCCATGCCGGGACTCGAACCCGGGTCATCAGTATAGCGCACTGGCGTTCTACCGACTAAACCACATAGAACGGTACCCAGTCTGGGAAATTCCTTGTGCTGCGTTTGTAGCCTTGCCAACATATAATAGTGAGAAAGTTTCCAGGCTGGGTATCGTTCCATGTGGTTTAATCAGTAAAACGTCAGTGCGCTATACTGATGGCCTGGGTTCGAGTCCGGGCAGCAAATTTACAAACACTCAACGTCCCAGCGCTCACGTCAACCTCTGTTTCCAAGCATTTTGGCGAGAAAATGAACTTCGACGCGCATGCGTGGGTTCTTATACAAATATGTTTGCAAAAATCTGAAGCTACTTTAATTTATCCATTCAACTGCGTATTTCTTGTTTGTGGAATACTTGCAAGAATACCAGTGCGAAATACTAAATCATTACTTTACCTTCTGAATAATTGTAATAGATATGCATGCATTACATATTGTGAACAAGTAAAATATTTAATTTTATAGATCTGCTCTATAACTTTGTATCCCCCCCCCCCAAGCTAAAGTATTTATTTCTGTAGTGGTACGTAGTATGTGCTGTCATCTAGTGCAAACATAAGTACTAAATATATTACAATAACAAGTCCTTATTTCATCCTCTGAATAATTATGATATGTATATTGTGAATAAGTGAAATGTTTATTCTTATAGATCCGTTCTATAATATAAATAAGTAATATAAATATAAGTTATATTTATATAAGTATATATGTATGTATACTTATATAAATATATATATATTCCGCTCTATAATATAAGTAATATAAATAATATATAATCCGCTCTTTTTAAATGATCACCATAAATAAATGAAAATTTACAATATTATCTTAGTTACTTGTTGCGTCTATGCTCAGATAAGTGCTTTGTTGCTGATTGATAATAAGTTAAAAATAGCTAGCAGGGGGCGATCCAGGCAAAATTTGGGACCTATTTTGTGGTAATTTCGAAATAAATCAATTTAATAAAACAGGCCCCTTCACCAAATTTTCTTTAAAATAAAAATAGCCCCTTTACAAAATTCTTTTTAATAAAATAGGCCCCTACACAAAATTCTTCTTAATAAAATAGGCCCCTTCACAAAGCTCATTTTATAAAAACATACCCTTCATTAATTATTTCTTATTTTGTCAGAGTTTAAAATGTGCATTTTGTAAACAAAACAAGTTCACTAGAAAACAAAACTTTACAGGATGACTTAAAGCCACTATTATTAATTAATACTTTGCTTAGATTTGAGTAACTGGATTTCATCTTTCCTTGTAAAATTCACAGTAGTCTCTCTGTCATCTTGTGATTAAAGTCATCATGTGGCTTTAATGTGACATTATTTGGTAACTTATCACAATGCAGCGTTCACGACAACTTTGAAATTGAGTCTACAAATGACAGTCACACGAGAGTCACAATGTAACTACATTGTAAATTCACACGGTGACTCGTCACAAAGCAGTAGTCACCGTGACGTCTCAGTGGAGTCATATATAGTGATCATTTGAGACTCATAATGAGATGTATGGAATTTCCTATTTTTTTGATTCACCGTAGTGACTGTGACATTTGTGACCATGTGTGACATGAATGAGATGTTATATGGACTAGCTGTGCTGTAAAGATAGTAATTATTCGAATTATATTATTTCCTTTCAAGTATTCGCGTACTTGAAAATTAGCATTTTGTGATTGGTCCTTAATTTTGGACACCAGTGTAGTTATAACTCGATTCGCATATAAAACACAATCGGTCTGCCAAGTCATATCTTGGTAGAAAACACCTAAAAACACTATTTTAGCTGTTGACTGGTAGGTTTACCATTGTGATTTCCTGCACCCAAAGGTATGAAAACATGGAGGACTGGGAGCAAGAAAACACAATATTAAACCTACAATTCGACCGCTAAAATTGTGTTTTCAGGTGTTTTCCACCGTGATATAACTTGGTAGGCCGATTGCGTTTCCATATGCGAATCGAGTTTTAACTATTTCTGGAATTTCAGCTGTGAACTCGATGAGGTGACTGTCAGTGCTATCACCTCCCGGGCTATTAGTAATATAAAATTTGGGCAAACGAGAAGAATCGAAAAGAGTTTTTTGACGAACATTGTGTACACGAATGTAGCAATATATCTGACGATGAAATTTCAAATTAATGATTATCTCTATTATCGGCAAATATCTTTCTGAATTAAGAAGAGGATTTAAAGCACTCAAAATTTTACTTGTATACAGAATAACCTCAAAAATCCGGCATCATCGGGAACGAGACTAAGCCGGATGTTTGAAAATTCCGGATTTCTGAAATAATATCAAAAACTGGAAAACAGGAATTCTGCTTTTTCAGAATTTCAAAAGCTGGAATCAAATGATGATATATTAATATTAAATTAAATAAATGCAAACGGATCGACTGTAGGCCGTAGAGATAGATTTGGAAAAAGAAATCATACATGAAAATTAATTTAAAAGCAATAAAAAAAGGGTAAATCGCGATGCGGTTTGCAAATGAATTGTGGTATAGTTTTCGAAAATTTTCCTTTGAAAGCACATTCCGTTAAAATACGGAAATAGTAGTGGCGTCTAGTTACCAGTAGTATTTCCGCATTTTAGTCCTTTTTTTTTTTTTTTTTTTTTTTTTTACAGCGTTTCTCTAATTCGATAAGTTCGTCGATGGTTAATTTCGTATCAGGAAAATTTATGAGTTCAACATTCAGCATCCATCTCTAAGTTAAGTTCTCTTTCAATTTCTACGGTTGCATCAATTATACGGAAACGCAATTTTCAGATATTTTCTTAGTCTCTGCGAAGGGAAAGAGCACAGTCTTTTCTAAGAATCTGTCATTGTTTTTTGCTTAACTTCACCCCATGAATCTCCTGTGACTGTGACTGCATCAGAGATGCTAAATTTCCTCCAAAAGTTCTCAAAAAAGTTTAAAGTGCGTCTAAATAATGAAATTTTCTTTTCAGGACAGACGACGTAAATGCTGGGTGACGTAAGTCAAGGGGACGTAAGTCGGGGTATTACTCTAAATATATCTCTCCCTGATTTATACTTTGATGAATTATGCAATTAAAAGCAATCATTCCCAAACCATATCATGAAAGTATTTTTATTCTGAGAAAGAAAAAAATAATCTTTATACTTAGATTTAAGTAGTTGTTCATAAAATACTACTTTAAACAGAGGATATTAATGTCAAAGGTTTTTCTAAACAAAATGCAGAAGACTTTACTCGTAACACGAATTTAAGCTCTGGTAAAAATTTACGAGAAACATTGAATGTCTTTTGACGTCCTAATGTCCTTTTGCACTTAGTGTAAATTTAAAATTGGATATTTTTATTCATGGCATCAAGTAAGGACTAATCTTTTTTATGAATAATAAAGGAAAACAATACTAAATTATAAAGCATTTTGAAAAAATAAAATAATTAACATTCGTTGATTGGTATTCTGTTAAAAATATATAAAATATTTTGACTCTGAAATATGCAGTAAATAATAATAGATTTATATACAATAAAAAATATTTTTCAAAGAATAAAAGTCATCATCTTCGTTATGAAAGATTAGCGTTTTTAAAAAGTGCTGCTGAATGATTATTGATTGTACTTGCACTGTTAGTTAGATAATTTTTCAGGGATGGTTTTGGTATATTGCATATCGATCAATTGTTGCTTGGTTAAAGAATTGTGATGGAAAGTTCTTTAATCAGATAATTTAACTATCAAAATTAGCCCCTTAAAAAAGTTCTACTGGACGGATTTTAGAATTTCATTATTAATTAAATAATGTTTCAGTGATGGTTTTTGGTATACTGCATATCCTTCTATTATTGCTTGGTTATAGAATTATGGAGGAATGTTTTATAAACAGGTAACCTGATTATCAAATTAGCCTCTTTAAAAAGTTCTACTGGGCGGGTTTTAGAATTGCAGTATTAACCCTTAAATGCCGGGTGTTGCTTTTCGGCAACATGCCCAATTTAGGCTCTAAAATACTATTAGAATAATATTGACGATATAATGCCTAATGTTGCCAATAAAATACATTCTGAAGATATTATTAAATCGATTTTCAACATGTAGATGACAACACTTGTGCTGTTTAAGAATAAAGATAGATTTATTTTTCAATTGTTGCTACTTGTTCTTTTTGATTTGTTTGGAAGCTTGCGAAATACCCTATTTTGTTCTGCAGTGAGCAAATAAAATTTATTTCTTATTATAGTTCTTAAAATTCTTGTGGGTTTAATATTATAGAATTTTAGCAAGGAAAATTATTTTTTCAATTAAAGACTAGTATTGCCGATTAGTAACAAACTGTTTTTTAGCCGTAAACCATACTTAAAAGAAAATATGATTTTTTTAATTATTTTTTCCCTTGATTTGTTTAAAAAATGAAAGCCGATAAACATTATTACAATGATTTTTGAAAAATCAGACATTTAAGGGTTAATTAAATAGTTTTTCAGTGATTGCTATGGTATACTGCATATCGTTCTGTTGTTGCTTGGCTATAGAATTATGGAGGAAAGTTTTATAATCAGGTAGCCTGATTATCAAAATTAGCCCCTTTAAAAAGTTCTACTGGACGGATTTTAGAATTACATTATTAATTAGATAATTTTTCAGTGATGGTTTTGGTATATTGCATATCGTTCTATTGTTGCTTAGTTATAGAATTGAGGGAGGAACGTCTGTAATCAGGTAACCTGATTACATAAATTAGCCTTTTTAAAAAATTCTACTGGACGGATTTTAGACTTTCATTATTATTTAGATGATTTTTCAGGGATGGCTTGAGTATATTGAATATCGTTCTATCGTTCTTTACCAAATCGTACTATAAATGATAAACAGAAAGAGTTAGTCCTTAACAATTGTTTGCTAAATTAGAAAAAATAATAGCTCAATGGCGTGTGTATAGTTTTTAGCAATACGAAAGGACATTACAGGTAAATGTCCATATTGCTTTAAAAAGGCAATGTCAAATTCACTGAAATATAAAAATTCCACAATTTTACTTAAAAGGCGACTAATGTAATGAAAACGATGTTATAAGTTTAAAATATACATTTTATTTAAAAAGTATTCTTAGTACTTTCAAACCTTTCAGGTTCATCATCAGAGAATATCTTGATAACTAAATGTTGTTTATTTATACAAATACGTCACTCTGTTTTGAAAATGAGAGAGCTAATAATTAGAGTTGAAAGTAGAAGTAGCAGTAGCAGTTTCATAGATTGAATTTTAATTAGAGGAAATATGTATTATTATTATTAATTGCAGTTCCAGTTATTTTATGACATCACTTTGTTTCTCATACGTCACTTTCCATGGGTAGAAAAATATTTAATTTCTGTACTTTAAATTTTTAAGTTTTTATTAAGTCACTTTGTTCAGGTTTTCAGGATTTATTTTCAGGATATTGAACCACAAACTGGGATATTGTACGATAGGGCGTCGTTACAAACTTGATTGCTTTTATACAGGATTTCTATTGATTCTCCTATAATGGATGCATAATAATCGGATGTTGGGAATACGATTTTTGCCTGATCAAAATCCATTGCGATATTCTTCTTTCTTCTAATTTTTACTTTCAACTCTAATTATTAGCTCTCTAATTTTCACATCAGAGTGACGTATTTGTATAAATAAACAACATTTAGTTATCAAGATATTCTCTGATGATGAACCTGGAAGGTTTGAAAGTACTAAGAAGTTTTTAAATAAAATGTATATTTTAAGCTTATAACATCTTTTTCATTACATTAGTCGCCTTTTTAGTAAAATTGTGGAATTTTTATGTTTGAATCAAGGTGAAAAATTGCGTTTCGTCTTATGATATTATTTCACTGAAATATTTCATTTGTTTCAAGGTCTATTTGGAGAAACCGATCGGCATAGCGGGAGAAGCCTCCTGGTAAATGATAAAGTTTAAAAGTAAATTTCCAGGTTCGTATGCCTCAGTTATTCAGGGCATTTGAATACTAGACTTTTCATAAATTAGTGGTGGACATATTTAAATAGAGAATCTCTTCATTAAATGAGGCAAATATTACTTTACAAAAAAAATTTGGGATCGAAATGCATTGATATGTACAGCTTTGATTTTTCAGGAGAACATTGCATACAATTAAATTGTGTTATTATATACAGTGTGATTATTTATATTGTGAACAGTACCTTTTAAAATTAATAAAAAATAATATAAGGGTTATTCTATTTACGCAATGGTTTTTATACGGCGTTTGATACCCAATAAGGTCTTATATTATTCAAGAATAATTTAGATTTTTCAACAATTATAGTTCAATTAGAGAGCTTTTTATTGTTTTTTTCGAACATAAATATATTCATTGATATGTACAGCTCTGATTTTTAAGGAGAACATTGCATACAATTAAATTGTGTTATTATATACAGTGTGATTATTTATATTGTGAACAGTACCTTTTAAAATTAATAAAAAATAATATAAGGGTTATTCTATTTACGCAATGGTTTTTATACGGCGTTTGATACCCAATAAGGTCTTATATTATTCAAGAATAATTTAGATTTTTCAACAATTATAGTTCAATTAGAGAGCTTTTTATTGTTTTTTTCGAACATAAATATATTCATTGATATGTACAGCTCTGATTTTTAAGGAGAACATTGCATACAATTAAATTGTGTTATTATATACAGTGTGATTATTTATATTGTGAACTGTACCTTTTAAAATTAATAAAAAAGTAATATAAAGGTTATTTTATTTACGCAATGGTTTTTATACAGCGTTTGATACCCAGTAAGGTCTTATATTATTCAAGAATAATTTAGATTTTTCAACAATTATAGTTCAATTGGAAAGCTTTTTATTGTTTTTTTCGAACATAAATATATTAATTGATATGCACAGCTCTGATTTTTAAGGAGAACATTGCATACAATTAAATTGTGTTATTATATACAGTGTGATTATTTATATTGTGAACTGTACCTTTTAAAATTAATAAAAAAATAATATAAAGGTTATTCTATTTACGCAATGGTTTTTATACGGCGTTTGATACCCAATAAGGTCTTATATTATTCAAGAATAATTTAGATTTTTCAACAATTATAGTTCAATTAGAGAGCTTTTTATTGTTATTTTCGAACATAAATACATTCATTGATATGCACAGCTCTGATTTTTAAGGAGAACATTGCATACAATTAAATTGTGTTATTATATAGAGTGTGATTATTTATATTGTGAACTGTACCTTTTAAAATTAATAAAAAAATAATATAAAGGTTATCCTATTTACGCAATGGTTTTTATACAGCGTTTGATACCCAATAAGTTCTTATATTATTCAAGAATAATTTAGATTTTTCAACAATTATAGTTCAATTGGAAAGCTTTTTATTGTTTTTTTCGAACATAAATATATTAATTGATATGTACAGCTCTGATTTTTAAGGAGAACATTGCACACAATTAAATTGTGTTATTACCGGGTGTCCCAAAAATGACTGATGGATTTTAAAATTCCATAACTTGCAAACGGTCACAGATATTAAAAAAATTCTTGCAGGAGTATTATGTAAGATGTCAGGAGTTTTTATGCTGCGATTCTCAGTTTTAGTTACAAATAGCATAGATAGATGGCGCTGCAAGCAATAACAGCTAAATTCAGGCTCAATTTTTCGACTTCTCTCTTCTTCCATGCGAAAAAAGGAGATTAAAATGTATTGAATGGATCCCGAAGTACCAAAAATTGGGTTTGGACTCAGCGCCTATTGCCCTCAGCGCCATCTATTGTTTGAAATCCGAACTAAAATCAAGAATCACAGTACAAAAACTCCTGACATCATGCATAACCCTCCTGCAAGAATTTTTTTAATATCTGTCACCGTTTGGAAGTCATTGAATTTTAAAATCCATCAGTCATTTTTGGGACATCCAGTATATACAGTGTTATTATTTATAATGTGAACTGTACCTTTTAAAATTAATTAAAAAATATATAAGGGTTATTCTATTTACGCAATGGTTTTCATACAGCGTTTGATACCTAATAAGGTCTTATATTATTCAAGAATAATTTAGATTTTTCAACAATTGCAGTTCAATTGGAGAGCTTTTTATTACTTTTTTCGAACACAACATCATCTATAGTGGGCTAATACAACTTATTTAAATACAGTACAGCCCCGATTATACGCGGAATTGGGTGGTAAGCGCACCGCTGATAACCCGAAAAAGACTGAAAATGGGGTGCAAACACGAAAAAAAAGAAAATTCAACATAAAAACTATGTTTTAGTGTACAAAAAACATAATAAAACGTTTAAAATACATAGATATGCACAGTACATCAGAAACCTTTGCTTTATGTCTAAATCACTAAAACAAGTAATATAAAAATTTTGTTTTTAAAGTCAATTCCTACTTAGGTCATCAAAGAAAAATTTAATATAATCCCTTAAGCTAATATTAGTTTTTGTTGCATTAAAATATCTCAATTTGTTGATTTTCTATAAGCAGGTAGGTTTACAATGGAAATCTATGGGAAATTGGTAAAATATTAGAGATATCGCCAAGTCGGCGTCACTTTTGGCGACTCATTTTGGTCGCCAAATTTGGCGATATATCGCCAAGTTGGCGTCAAACTTGGCGGTATTTGGTGACAGAACAGGTTCCTCCCTATGGTAACTCCCCTTATAGATATGAAGATGCATTAAATGCTTCAATAACCAATGGCCGCCATTTTGTCTCCCATGTAAAACTGAAATTAATTAATTAAAAATTAATTAATGAATTAATATTTGAAAAATCTGTATTACCATCAATTGTCATCCAGTACAAGTTTAAAAAAATTTATTTCAACTTGATAGGATGAATAATAAGTATTTTATTAACGATTGAAAATTTTAACAAGATATATATATAAATAAATAAATATATATAAGGAGAGTGTGAACTAATAGTAGAAATTGAATAAAGAACAGTATTTGGGGACTCTGTGGCTGAATGGTCAAAGCACCAGTCTACTAATCGCTTGTGCGAAAGAGTTTGTGGGTTCGATTCCCGCTGGTTCCATTGCACACACTCTTTGTGTGGAACTCCCAGGCTGTATTTCTCTTGTGTTGTATTATTTCCTTGTGCTATCTTGTCTCCGACTTATAAGCGGGCTCTCATGTCAAGCACACAAGTCGTATGTTTGTTGTACAATAAAGAACAGTAAACAAGAAACAAAGTCATACATACTGTACAAAAAGAGCTGAGTTACACCTTTAAAAAAAAAATCAGTCACTTGTTTTTGCTTCTTGCTTCCGAAACACCTTTTCTTTATTCTGAATTAGAAACTATTGTTTATCTTTTAGTATGGAATTTAAAAGATATAATGTATTAATTTTTATCTCAAAAATGAAGTTATTCTTGATAACTCCTGGCTCTCGGGCTTCTTCTGGAATTTATCATAATAGTAAATAAATAAACAGAAATGTTTAATTCATCTTTAAAAGTTAAAGTTAAACTTACACTATGTGCAAAATTACTTAAAAGATGACGCAGTATTTAAAAATGTTAAATTATTTTAATACCTTAGAACTTTCAACTATAAAAAACATAGTCTTCTTCAGAAGTATATAAGAAATACAACAGTTATTGACGCCTAATTTTCAAAATCCACGTAGATGATGATAAAAGGAGTGAAAGTGGAAGTTAATTTACAGATACGGAAACATGGGAAAATAAAACATGGATATAGGGAAGTGGAAAATTACTCGTTTTATCATTCTTTAAGTAAACTGAGCCAAATTCTGGGTATGTTGTAGGATACAAACAGTATATTCTTTAGTAATAATTTCTATTGATTTGCGGATGATTAAATCATGATAATTCTTTGAGGGATATATGACGCAATTATAATAATCTAACATAATTTAATAAATAATCTAAGACGCAAACAATTATATATCCCTCAAAGAATTATCACACTGTAAACTGAAATGTCTTAAATTCAGACATTTAAGTGTCTGAAACGGAGTGTTCAATTTTCAGACGTTTTAAAGTGTCTTAATTTTTAAGATACTTGTATGCGTCTGAATTTCAGACACTTCAAATGTCTGAATTGCATCCATGTTTGACCACTTTGACAAACATTTTTTCACCTTTTTTTTTTCTTCTGTAAGCATTATACACTGTAAAATATATATATATATCGCTAAAAATATGGAAATTGTAGCCACTCGAGACTCCGGTATAATTTACATATATTAATGGAAATTTTCTGATCTGAATTCCAAAAAAAAAAAAAAAAAAAAAAAAATCCGTTTAGTTTGTGCATATTTCTGTATTTAAAAATTTCCATTTAAAAAGATAAAATATATTTTTCAAGGACTAACCACCATATTTCAACAACCACCTTCCCGAAGGATCACGGTACATCTAGTTGTTTGTATTCAATTCTACTGTAAACTTTTAACACTTACCCGAGGTGGGATTCGATCTGAGGTCCTGTTGTATAGGAGTTCAGTGCCTTATCCATTCGACCACGCTTTCATCGGCTGATCTTTGAAATAAAGTATTTATAAAGCACAAGGCAATGTTTTTAAGGGGACCGGGTAAGTCCTATCTCCGCAATGTTAAATTCACCAACTTTATGTACTTTTTTCTCAGAAATTGTGAAAGACAGAGGTCTAGATTTTTTAGAGTAGTTAAAATAACACGATTTACGTATTTTAACTGACTATTTTCTTTCTAAGTGAAACTCAAAATTAATTATTTATTGAAAGTCATTTTTAAATTATCACTTTTGGTAAGATTTCACTGCCAAAAATAAATAATTCTCAACAAATCATTAATACCCTGTGTTAAAATATACAATTTATCATAATATAAATATTAAATAGAAATCTGAGTTTTTAATTTTAATAGATATTGAAAAAAAGGAACATAAACATGAAAAATCTAAGTTTTAAGAAAAAGTCAGATTTAAATGGCCATTAAGCTGTGAAGTATTTTTAGAAAAAATGATTAATTTGAATATTTATTTCTTTTATATATAAATATGTGTGACACAACGTTGGAAAGATAAAAGTTTGAACTATTTAATGATATAAAAAAGTAAAAATCGATTTTTTAGTTGAATTTTGCTTTACCTGTCCTCTTAAGTAGCAGTAAGTTTTTTTTTTTTCCAATTTAGTACAATTGTAAACATTTTTCACACAGTGTTGTAGTCGTAAAAAATTAGAGGGTATACGCTAGAGGCAGAGGGTATAGGCTAAAGTCATGTATCGAGTTTTCGTTGTACTTTTATTTGAGAAACAGGGTATACGGAGTATTTTTTAAAAATCCAGAAGGTATACGGCGTATACCCTCCACATCCCTGTTACACATTTTCTTTCTAGAAATTTGAATATGTGGTATTTTAAGTTCAGCTTTTTATTTTCTACCAGAGGAATTGTTAGAGTGCAAATGAGGACCTCCCCCCCCCCCCCCCCGCCAGAAGCCAAGGGATGCACGCCATAAAATAAAGGTTTTAAGTAAATTGGGTTATAAGTTGAACATCAGTAGTAATGTTCTGATTTAAAATATGAAACTGCAGCTTATTTAATAGTGGTCTTTGAACTGTTATTAAAAGGAAAGTGGACTACATTTTTTTTTTTTTATTTAAATAGAGATTATAGAGGTTACGAATTAAGTAGTTTACAGGGTTTAATTAGTTGACTTCTAGAATGCAGTACATAATTAGAAAATCCTTTTCTTTTTACCAGCAAACGAATAAAATTGTTTCCAGATAAACTACTTTGACACCAATAGATGGCGGCACTATTCATCTTAAAATTGAATGTTTAATTTCTAATCCAAAGAAAGATTCTTCTGGCATGAAATATTTAATGTTTTGGAAATGTATAAATTTTTATTCATTTTTGTTTGTGGTCGAAATGAGGAATAAATTACCTATCGAATTATAAGCTATCCTCTTTAAACAGGTTTTTATAACGGTAAGTTATTATGCAATCAAACATTTAAGACAGAATCGTATGGGACTGGGCAAAATTTCACTTTCAGCATGGTTATACCGTATTTTTTTTAAATGGACTACAGAACATTATTTGCTAAATGAAACTCAATAAACAGTAAATAAAACTGAAGTAAACCTCTGTATAACGGAAACTTGGCTAAAATGAAAAATTTCATGGTTTCTGCGAAATAACACACATTCTAAGGTTAGAACAAGCTTTTATTGAAACTTCCGTACTTAAATTTGACATTTTTTACACAGCAGCTCGCCTCTTGGATACGAAACTGATTTGAATATAAATAAATAAATCATGTTTAATATACGTGGTTTTTGAAAGTGGGGAATGACTATATGGGTTTATCCTTGAAAAGTTACATATTATCTTTTAAATGGAACTTTTTAAATACAGAAATATGCAAAAAAATGGAAATTTTTCTGGAATTTACCGGGAAAAAAATTACATTAAAATACGTAAATGGCTGAATAGCCAGTACAACTTCCATATTTTAACGGATATTTTTTACAACGTATAAAGCTTTAAAAAAAAAAAAAAAAAAAAAAAAAAAAAAAAAAAAAAAGACGGTTGCCTATTGCCGAACATGCAGGTTGACCAAAGATGGATGCGATTCAGACGTTTGAAATGTCTTAAATTCAGATGCATACACGTGTCTTAAAAATTAAGACACTTTAAAATGTCTGAAAATTGAACACTCCATTTTCAGACACTTAAGTGTCTGAATTTCAGACATTTCAGCTTACAGTGTTTATACCATGATCATAGTAAGACACTTAAGTGTCTTAATTTCAGACATCTATGATGTCTGAAACTTCATATTCAAACACTTAAGTGTCTGAATTACTTTTTCAGTCACATATGTGTCTGAATTTTAGACGCCTTTATTTGCAGTGCATGATTTAATTATCCGCGAATCAATAGAAATTTTTACTAAAGAAAATACTGTTTGTAATGACGTTTTATCCTACAACATACCCAGAATTTGGCTCAGTTTACTTAAAGAATGATAAAACGAGTAATTTTCCACTTCCCTGTATCCATGTTTTATTTTCCCAATGTTTCCGGATCTATAAATTAACTTCCACTTTCACTCCTTTCGTCACAATCTACGTGGATTTTGAAAATTAGGCGTCAATAACTGTTGTATTTCTTATATACTTCTGAAGAAGACTATGTTTTTTATAGTTGAATGTTCTAAGGTATTAAAATAATTTAACATTTTTTTAATACTGTGTCATCTTTTAAGTAATTTTGCACATAGTTTAACTTTATCATAATAGTCTAGTTTAATTGTTGAATATTTTAATTGCTGTGTTTACGTTTGGTTAATAAAATCAAGAAAGACATCAAGACTTTATATCTGATATTTCAAATATGGCAACCGAATCTAGAAATAGTCTTCTTTACTTTCGAATGCATGAATTTTTCTATTTATGTTTATTAGTAGGGCTTATTGTATTTCCCTTGCTGCTGGATTGAATTAAAAAAATTGCTTCGCGGATAAACCGCACCGCGGATCATCCGCTCGGGGATAATCGAGGATTTACTGTACATCTATAGTGGGCTATGTACCGATAGTGAAACAATAAATTTTAAAGTTTAAAAACAAGCCCCCAACACATTTCTGAAATGTTTTTCATTAATCTTTATTTAAAAATAACGGTATAAAAAATGCACAAAAGTTGACAGTTATGAGTTTTGGGAATCCATTTAATTTTCGTAAATGTTTCTCAATTATTAAAAAGTTCTTCTCAAAATTTTTATAATTTAGATTTAAAAATTCCAAAGGCAGCTTTAGCGAGCAAAACATCAATAATAAAAAATATTACTTTTATATACAGTAGAACCTCTTTTATCCGAAACTCTTTTAACCGAAACTCTCGGTTAACCGAAATTCATTTTTAAAGCTTTTTTTTTTTTTTTTTTAACTATTTTATTCCTTGTGTGCAAGCGGTTCTTTCCGAACTACGAGTACATATAAATATTTTCGATCCGCTTTCTTAGAGTTCCTTTGAATTTAACTTGAGCTCACGTAAGCTGCGGAATGGAAGGAAGAAAACGAACAAATTAGCAATTCTGAAGCTTTTAAATGGGTTGAAAAGGGTTTGTCATGGCTGGAGCAGTAGAAAGACTGTGATACTGGTGAACTAATAATATTAAAAAACTCCATGATAGAGCTTTAAAGCAAAGGCAATCGAAAATGTGACAAACAAAACATTTTTTCTAACCTTTGTGGAACATGTAAAAGGTACTTAATTTCAAAATGAAAATTCAAGTAATTTTTTCTTGTATCTATTTTGCTATTGCTTTATTTTTATTAAGCACGTGTTACCATAATAAGAAATATTGCATATATTTCTCCTTAATTTTAAAATTAAAGCATTCTAGATTATCCGAAAATTTCGATTTTCTGAAGATGGTCGGTCCCAATTACTTCGGATAATCAAAGTTCTACTGTAGTATGAAAACAACTCTAAAATAATATAAAAGTAATCTTTTATTATGATAAATTGAGCTTACGGTTGTTTTTAGGCTTCATAAATGATCCCCATTCTTCACTAAATAATGAAACCATGCATTATAATAATGAGAATCAACAACACAAGAGTTTATTTCAGACGTCTAAAATTTTTTTTAAGCCTTGAAACAGAAACATCCCGCATTTATATTGAATATTATATCTTTTTACGTTTTATTTTTTTCTTTACGCAACGTGAATTTATAATAGCATATATTCGAGATACTTTTGACTATTTTATTCTTTATTCTTTTGTATTTGGAAATGTATAAAAATACATGACGCATAATATATCAAACATAAAATGAAAGAAGATTTGTACGAAATAGCAAAGAAAGATAACGAAATTTGTGAAAGTTAAAACACGATTTCGCGTCAAAAATGAATAATTACTTGGCTTTGTTTATAACAGGCGTTTCAAGTTACCCGTACACGCACTCTAGCATTAATTATTTTTTTATTTTTGGAACTTGTAAGGTGTTAAAATAATTGCAACGGATGAATTTCTCAATGTTTTCGAGATAATGCTTTGTTGTATTTCTCGAAAACATACGAAAATATTTATAAAGCAAACATTATAGAGCTATTTACTTTTATAATTTTGCGCATTATTTAGCCATTAATTATACTATTCGAAAATTACTGGTAGGTAATAAGTAGATCAAACTGCACTCTTTTTTAAAAGTCAGTTTAAAATTTTTAAAGCATTTTGCCTCAGTTTTAAAAAATTGATAGTCTGATAAACTGACAATACAGTCAAGGTATCCTAATTGCAATCAATGTATACGCTGCAAAAAGACAAATAACCTTAAATATAACCTTCTTTTCAGAACAACGGATACAAATTCTTCCTTGGCCTGCCTCTTCATCGGTTTTGTCGCCTTTTCAACATCTCTAAGATTTTGTTGGTCGGCGCCTTGATCATGACGCCCCCTAATAGCTGAAACAGATGGACATTCAGTTTGGATTCAAATGACCTGGAATGCTCTTCCTCGGGTACAGATTCAAAATTATCTAAATATATATTGCAAAAAGGCAAATGTTTCTTAATGTACAAAATATAACCTTCTTTTCAGAACAACGATATAGATTCTTCCTTGGCCTGCCTATTCACCGGTTTTGTCGCCTTTTGAACATCTCTGGAATTTTGTTGGTCGGCGCCTTGATCATGACGCCCTCTAATAGCTGAAACAAATGAACTTTCGATTTGAATTTAAATAATCTGGAATGCTCTTCCATGGCTACAGATTCAAAATCAATGTATATACTGCAAAAAGGCAAATTTTTCTTAATCTACGAAAATATAATCTTCTTTTCAGAATAACGGATACCAAATTCTTTCTTGGCCTGCCTATTTACCAGTTTTGCCGCTTTTTGAACATGTCTGGGATTTTCTTGGTCGGCGACTTAATCATGGCGCCTTCTTCTGAAACAGATTAACTTTCGGTTTTGATTGAAATAATCTGGAATGCTCTTCCTCAGTACAGATTCAAATTCGGTTAGATTCAGTACCACGTCATATAGAAGCACTTATTGAACGCACATTGGCAGCACCAAATACTGATTTTCGAAATATAATATATCTTTTTTACTTTGTAAATTTAATCGTTTATTTATATCGATACAGGTCATTTCTGGAATTAGTTTCATTCCGATTATCCTTCATTGTGTCCTTCATTTTTTAAAAACACGAGTTTTATAACCCCTTGTGCCACCACGTTGCATATCTGCAATACACCCAAAAGTCAATAAAACTTGTACAATGGACATTAAAAAACAATTTTTTTTTATTGCTGCTATCTGCCAACAAAGCAGTTAACATAAATTGTTAATAGAATTTTTAACAGACGACGATATTGAGTTAATTTTTCATGCCAAGGTTTTAATTATCATTTGAGCAGTTTCACATCATTGTTGCTAAAATGAACTTCGTAAAATTTTTCAAATTAAAAAGAACGGAAGCATCCAAAAGATAGATTTTTTGCAATGGTAAATTCGTATATATTACAAGTTTGTTGCCGAAACGTCAGTGAAGGCTTACTGTGGAGACACGAAAAGTTTTGATTTCCGTTTGTCTGTCTGTCTGTCTGTCTGTCTGTCTGTCTGTCTGTCCGTCTGTTCCGCGATAACTGCCGCAAAAAGCACCCGATCAGCTTGAAATTAATTGGGCATATTCGTGAGATACCCGGACGTAGCTGTATAGTTTTTGGTTAAATTTGGTTCATTCGTTCGGAAAATATGGAAGATTTTATTTTTCTTTATAATGCTTTTCTACGGCAAGTCAGACGATTTTCAAATTTCCATTTGTTGAAAGGAAATGGCACGTTTGATTAATGGATTTAAATGTCAAATTATGGATACTAAAATTCCAAATAAGGGTTTTAAATTATTCCTATTATATTGAACTTTTATCAATATATCTATCAGATTTTTTTTATTTACGTGTATAATGTTTTGAGGACATTTATACATGTATTCCAATAATATAAAGAATTTTTAAATTAATTTTCTTGTTTTATATGATACGTATTTCTTTTTTTTTTTTCCTTTTCTTCGTTGCCTAGCGACTGTTATTCGTAGCCTATCATTGCGTCAAATATGAATGAAGTTAGTAAATTACGTTAATTTTGTTGCAGGTACTATTAAAAGGCTATCACAAAAAATATTTTATCGCGCCAAATCGATGCAATTTATGCAATTAACAGTGGCCACGATAATGAATTATTTTCCAGTAGATTTATAGATCTCCAGATATGCATATTTTGGGGGGCTTTTAATATGTTATTGCTATCGCATGGATTAGGACGTTTAAACTAATGTTTAACCATGCTATAAGTGAAAAAAAAGTACAGTTAAATGCATGTAAATCCTTTTTAACACTTTCCAACATGGATGAAAAGTATTTATGACTTCAGTTTTTGTATCTGTCGCCTGCCGTGTTTCTCTACGTGCTCTAACTCGTGTAAATATAATCGGGATTACATGTAATTGATATACGTTATTGAGGTTTGCCAAAGTATGCTTGATATTAAAAATGAAGAGTGTAGAATCATAGCTTAATTACAGGGGCACTCAAAACTATTCCGTTACATTATAGTCTTTGGGAAAAATCGTCTGCGGTGTATTTTAATAATGTTACACAATTTTAAACGTAATGAAATTTATATACTTTATTAAGGTGCACTAGAACCTGGTTACTATAAAATATGTTATGTGTAGCACTTACAGCATGCGTACAGGGAACTCAAAAGTATTCATAATATTACAATCTTTGAAGAAAATCCTTTTGTGGCGTTTTTTAATGATGTTACTCTGTTACAAAATAATAAAATTGATATGTATTTTTGAAACATTTTTGTAGTATATGGGGTGCAAAGCATATGTTTTTTTTCAGGGTCACACAAAAGTGGTCGATTAAAATGTGGTCTACGGGGGAAAAAAACTCTTCACAGCTTATTTTAACACATTAGCGACGGGAAACGAGAATTCTCGTTTTTATTCAGAATACATCATTGGCTAAGGGAGTGACTTCTACCTTACAGAAAAGACATTTATATTGTGTTGTCCATATTTTTTATAGATTGTAAGACATTATATATTACATCCGTACATTGAAAGATATTTACTGCTGCATAAACATGAAAAACATATCTCAGAAACCAATTTCCGAGACACTTTCAGAAGAGGGAGGAGTTTCTACTGTTTTTAAACCCAGATTTAATTAAATTGCCTGTCGTCAGTGTGTTAATTGTGTTGCACTAATTCAAACATTATGAAATTAAATTACATTACTGTGGTTGACAACAAGAAGCTTGAATATGATTTGTATCGTATTTATCGTTCATTTATAGGGTCACATAAAAAATTTCGGATACAGTTCTGGTCTATTAGGGATGATTGCTGAAGAGCATTTTCGATTATGGTGTGCGTTTTAACGTTAAGTAAATTTGTGCTTAATAAGTAGTGCATAAATATTGTATAGACCATGTACAGGGATACACAAATGAATTCGTAAGTATAAATGAAAATGAGCGCGAATTGCTTCAGTGTTTTTTTTTTTATTATTTTATTTTATTTTTATTTGAGTTATGTATTTCCCAGCCCAATTACATTTAGTATACTAACAAATGTTTGCAGAATTTAAATAGAACCATATACAGGACTCCGCAGAAACTGGATATATGGTGCACACTATGCATACTAATCCCCGGAAATGTGATATGAACAGTTTTAAGAGGGTTTTTTGTCTGCATTAAATTTAAATGTTATAGACGACGCGTAAAAATCTTCACGTAATGTACAGGGCTGTAGAAAAGAATTCATGTACGTTTCCGTCTATTGGTAGAATTTACTAAAGGACATTAACACAATTAATTGATAACTACAAATGTAAATTAAATTACACTACGAAGGGGTTCAGGGGGGCTCTATCCTTCGAAGAAATCTACTCTATTATCTAAAAATTACCAGAATAAGTAGCTCATGAGATTTTCAGAATACCTTTACATAACAAGGGGTTTAATTTAACGCTTCTAATATCAGAAACCTTCGAAATATTTTTCGTTTTATAAATGTTTATGTAATTTCAAAACTTTAAATTTCGTTTTTTGTAGAAAGATTAATATTACTCAAAGGGTGCTAAACACAATGAATTGTAGAGCTGACGTTGAGGCTCCTGATCTGCAGATTTACTAGTATTAGAAAAAATGTCAATATTTATGAGAAGGATATAATTTTCCTTTTATTTCAGATGTGAAAAACATAACTTTTAGCTAATAATTTTTTATTTTGTTATTTTTAATTTCTTTTAAGCTATTTTTCTAATATTTTGAACCACTTGAATAAATATTCTAATATTTTGACTTTTCAAAATAATTTTTTCTCATTTAATCTTTTCAAAAATGATATTAATTTTAAGATAATAAATAAGTATAATCAACAATATGTTCTTAATAGAAATATCATTTGCATATTTGCATTAAAAGACATTAAATTACCAAATGATATTTTCAATTTGTAAAAAAAGTAATTATTCTAATGTTTTGAATACGAGCTGTACATATATAATGTTCTTACAATAGAAATATAGAAATATTTTCGAATTGAAAAATTCACCCCACCCCCACCCCCACCCCAACGCCAAGAAAGCTGTAAAGATGCAAAGGCGAAATAAATCATCCTTTTAAAAATATTTTTGTTTTGTGTAACCAATAATGCTTTTGGAACAAGATAAAGTAATGCATCTATAACTCATTCTAAACTGTTTTTGTACTAATTGATGTATTAAATGAATTTTATAACAAGCTATTTTAATGGTACTTATAACTACCGTTAGTAGATAAAGTGTTAAAATGATGTATTCTAACATCTGAATAAATATTTTCCAAATGGGAGTTTTTAATTCAAAGAGCATTAGTTAATTGCACTTCTTTTGCATAATCCACCTTGTAGTTAATCTGGTTCATTTTTCAATTTCTTTTACATTTGCTTTTCTGTGTTAATTAGCACAAAGAAAGATTTCTCTTATAATATTATTTCATTTCATTATGAAAACAGGTGTTCAAGGAGAACTAATACCTGATATATGAAACACCAGATGCTGTTCTCGTGGATGAAAGGAAGATTTATGAATAGCGAAATGAGAGCATCTTGTAAACATAAAAAATAAGTGAATTTCATGCCAAAAATGAATGATTATCTTGCTTTTGTTGTAAAGGTGAGATGAAGTTATCTTAGTTCATACAATCTTAAGATATTTTCTCTCTTTTGCAACGTCGCTGGTATCCAATTAATTTTGATAAAGGATTTTCTTCATGTTTTAAAGAAATTTTTTTTTTTTTTTTTTTTTTTTTTTAAACAAGCTCAGAAATTTATAAAATAACATTTTACATATCGAATAAATATTTTTCAAATCAGAGTTTTTAAGTCAAAAAGCGTTGCTTATTTACCCTTCTTTGCACAATGCACTCTGTATTTAATCTGGTTCATTTTTTAATTTCTGTTACCTTTGCTTTCCTGTGTTAATTAGCACAAATAAAGATATCCCTTATAATATTATTTCACTTCATTATGAAAACAGGTGTTCAAGGATGAGTAATACCTGATATATGAAACACCAGATGCTGTTCTCATGGATGAACGGAAGATTTATGAATAGCGAAATGAGAGAGCGTCTTGTAAACATAAAAAATAAGTGAATTTCATGCCAAAAATGAATAATTATCTTCTTTTCGTTGTAAAGGTGAGATGAAATTATCTTAGTTCATACAATCTAAGATATTTTCTCTCTCTTGCAACATCACTGGTGTCCAATTAATTGTGATAAAAGATTTTCTTCATATTTTACAGAAAAAATTTTCTTTCTTTCTTTTTTTTTTTTTTTTTTTAACAAGTTCAGAAATTTATAAAATAACATTTTACATATTGAATAAATATTTTTCAAATCAGAGTTTTTAAGTCAAAAAGCGTTGCTATTTTACCCTTCTTTGCACAATGCACTCTGTACTTACTCTGGTTCATTTTTTAATTTCTGTTACATTTGCTTCCCTGTGTTAATTAGCACAAATAAAGATATCTCTTATAATATTATTTCACTTCATTATGAAAACAGGTGTTCAAGGATGAGTAATACCTGATATATGAAACTCCAAATGCTGTTTGTTTTCATGGATGGCAGGAAGATTTATGAATAGCGGAATGAGAAAAGGCATCTTGTAAATATGAAAAATACACGAATTTCATGCCAAAAATGAATAATTCAAATCAGAGTTTTTAAGTCACAAAGCGTTCGTTAATTACACTTCCTTTGCACAATGCACTATGTAGTTAATCTGGTTCATCTTTGAATTTCTTTTACATTTGCTTTCCTGTGTTAATTAGCACAAATAAAGATTTCTCTTATAATATTATTTTATTTCATTATGAAAACAGGTGTACAAGGAGAAGTAATACCTGATATATGAAACACCAGATGCTGTTCTCATGAATGACAGGAATATTTATGAAGAGCGAGATGAGAAAGCATCTTGCAAACATGAAAAATACATGAATGAATACCAAAAATGAATAATTATCTTGCTTTCATTGTAAAAGTGAAATGAAGTTATTCAAGTTCATACAATCTAAGATATTTTTTCCTGTTCCAACATCACTGATATCCAATTAATTGTGATAAATAATTTTCTTCATGTTTTACAAGAATATTTTTCTTGTTTTTTTATTTTTTAAACGAGCATAGAAATTCATAAAATAACATTTTTCAAATTGAATAAATATTTTTCAAATCAGAGTTTGCAAGTCACAAAGCGTTGGTTAATTACACTTCCTTTGCACAATGTACTGTGTAGTTAATCTGGTTCATTTTTGAATTTTTTTTACATTTGCTTTCCTTGTGTTAATTAGCACAAATAAAGATTTCTCTTATAATATTATTTCATTTCATTATGAAAACTGGTGTCCAAGGATAGGTAATACATGATATATCAAACACCAGATGCTGTTCTCATGGATCACAGGAAGATTTATGAAGAGCGAGATGAGAAAGCATCTTGCAAACATGAAAAATACATGAATTTCGTGCCAAAAATGAATAATTACCTTGCTTTCATTGTAAAAGTGAAATGAAGTTATTCCAGTTCATACAATCTAAGATATTTTTTTCTCTTTTGCAAGACCACTGGTATCCAATTAATGATGATAAATGATTTTCTTCGTGTTTTAGAGGCAAAGTTTTCTTTTTTATTTGTTTAACGAGCGCAGAAATTTATAAAATAATATATATATATATATACACACCGAAGAGCCATCACATTATGACCAGCCTCCATGTTTAACAATGTGCTCACCCAGAAACAAAACCACTGCGCGTGCGCGGCTGATATAGGAGTATATAAAGAGCCCAAGCATTGTATTTCCAAAACATAGCGTGATTAGAGACTTAATGGGAAAAGCAGCAGATTTATCAGACTTTGATAACAGTCAAATCGTTATGGCTTGGGGCGACTGGAAACGTCGATATCGGAAATGGCGCGTTTGGTGGACTGTACACGTGCAGTCATTGTGAGCACCTACCGAAGGTGGTGTATGGATGGTGAAACGACAAGTCTGCGGCGAGCGGTGTGTCGCCCGAGGCGCATTGATTGCAGGGGAGAGCGGAGATTGTTACGCATTATTTGTCGTGACTGAAGAGTTGCAATGGTCGAAATCATCAACAGCTACAACAGTGGCAACCCAGACAGTGTTTCTCAACACACAGTGTCGCGTATAGTGTTGCATATGGACCTTTGCAGCCGGCGGTCTAAGCACGTTCATGCGCTGACAGCACGTCATCGGCAGCAGTGCCTGCAACGAACTCATGCACATCGGAATTGGACCATAGAATAACGGAAGAAATTTGCACGGTCCGACGAATGACGTTCTCTGGTCCATCACATGGACGGGTGCGTGTGAATTCGCCGATTTTCAAAGGTAACCCTGGCTCCCGGACGCACAGTTGGTCGGAGACAAGCCGGTGGCGGCTATATTATCGGGTGGACGACGATTTTATGGACCACATTAAGGCCCATAATCCGCATAGAACTATCCCTGACGTCTGTGCTTTACCTGAACATCGTTGCACAGCAGGTGCACCCATTAATGACAACAATGTTTCCGGTGGATTATTGCATTTGCCAACAGGATAATGTACCGTGTCATACGGCTCAAATCGTCAGAGAGTTGATCGAGGAACATTCTAGTGAGTTTCAATTCGTGTCGTGGCCTCCAAATTCACCTGAGATGAATCCAAAAGAACATTTGTGGTTCCACGTAAAATCCCACTTCGTGCTACCACGCTACCACCTCGCAATTTGCGAGAATTCCAGGTCCAATTGGTGAGCGCTTGGTACCAGATACCTCAGACTACCTATGAGAACTTTGCAGAGTTGATACCAGTCGGGTGTTGGCAGTTTTGAGGGTGAAAGGTGTTCCTACGTCGTATTAAACATTTGTTCATAATGTAATGGCTCTTCGGTGTATATGTAAGATTCTCTCAAAACACGTCGTGTTAATCGTAGCATTAATGGCTGTAGGCTAATTATGACACACTACAACTGGATGATATAGCATGTAAGTAGGCAGTAATAAAAGCATTCGAAAATATCACCAACCAAATTTATTGAAATGCAGTCGGGTCGTCATGATCGGAGGTAAGGTAAGGATAGATTGAATTGTTAGGAATTTTCCCAGGAATAACGACAGAAGCAGAGATCAATCCAATCAAATAATTTATTGATGATAGGTAAATTTAGTCAAATCCACTAGTCTAAGAGTACTCAGTTTCGAGTAAGGTCACATAGCTTTAGAATGATAAAAATGATCAGAAACATCATCACGACTAATTGGCGAACCACTCTCCAAGTAATGTGTATTTTCATAACAACACAAGATTGTACAAAATTCTCCCCTCCAAGCGAATGTAAGAGGTTAAATACTAGAAAAACGCGCTGAGGTACAATCGGACGCTCTCAAAGCAGGGCCAATCCAAGGAAGTGAAAGGGGAAGGAGAGGAGATGCCGAACCGGTGATAGGCTTAAAGTGCGGGGAGGGGGAGGGGGCGACAAACTTGCAAGGCATCATGGGATATGGAACAAATAAGAAAAAATGATATTTAATAAACATTCGAAAGAAAAAAGGATTTAATGTCTCAGAATAAAATGCATTAGTGGATTTTACAAAGAAGTATAGTTATTAGTAAATTAAAGTTTTTAGAATAAAAAAAATAAAAGAATATGCGGAATTAAAAGCATATGATTAAAATATAAAGGATAATTAAGATATTATGATGAGACAGGTAAAAAAGGTAGATGTTATAAGAATTTGGAATAAAGTAACTAAGATAAAAAGGGCGAAAATTTTTATTATTACAAATATATATATATACATATATATTTTTATTTTTTGTCATTTATTATATATAAAAATAGTATATGATATAGGTAACACCAGATGCTGTTCTCATGGATGGCAGTGAGATTTATGAATAGCGAAACATCTTGTAAACATAAAAATACGCGAATTTCATGCTAAAAATGAATAAATATCTTGTTTTCGTTGTAAAGGTGAGCTGAAGTTATCCTAGTTCATACCATCTACGATATTTTTTCTCTTTCGCAACATCACTGGTATCCAATTAATTGGGATAAATGATTTCCTTCATGTTTTAGAGGCATATTTTTCTTGTTTATTTATTTTTTAAAAGAGCACAGAAATTTAAAAAATGACATATTTTATACATATATTTGCAATTTTTGCCATTTATTACATGTAAATAGGATATATGATATATGTAACACCAAATGCTGTTCTCATGCATGACAAGAAGATTTATGAATAGGGAAATGAGAGAGCATCTTGTAAACATGAAAAATACGTAAATTTCCTGCTCGAAATGAATAATTATCTTGCTTTCGTTGAAAAGGTGAGATGAAGTTATCCTAGTTCATACAATCTAAGATATTTTTTCTCTTTCACAACATTACTGGTATCCAATTAATTGTGATAAATGATTTTCTTCATGTTTTAGAGGCATATTTTTCTTGTTTATTTATTTTTTAAACGAGCACAGAAACTCATAAAATATTGTATTTTTATATAGAGTAAAACCTCGGATTAGCGGTCACCACTGGGAGCACGATAAAGTGACCATACTTCGGAAGTTGTCGTTATTCAGAGGTTCCACATTTTAAAAGCTCAAAATTGCATTACATTAAAATCAAAATAACTGAACAAAATTATTTTATTTTTACAGTTAAAAATACATACTATTGTACATACTATTACTTTACAGTAAAGAAATCACTTATTCGCAGTTGTTTTTTTTAAGCATACCTCTTTGTCTAAATGCATAATCATTTCCACAGATCTGTTGTACAATTTCTTATCATTTTGAGAGAACGTAAAATTTTTAATTTCCCAGTTTCTCTGCTATTTTTGAGGTACTTTCCAACAACATTTGTCCAGAAATTGGGAGTTTTTCCTCTCGTCAGTGAGAAAGCTATAACAAAAGCAACTTATCTTCAATGCTTAGTTTTAGATTCCGAATTTACACCTTGAAACGTCTTTTCTAAATAAACGTCACTTTTTTTAGAATGTGATCTGTTTGAGTCCTTCCGCAATTGTACATTTCAGCTAACCTTCCTACACTTACACCTTTTTTGCTGTCCTGAATAACTTTCAACTCATCCCTTAAAGTTAAAAAAATTTACTCTGAACTCATTCTTGTAAAGTTAAAATTTTTTACTTTGAACTCATTCTTATAGTGAAAAACACGTGCTACACATAGACAAGATTGCATCATTTTTAAATTTAAATTAATGTCAAAAAAAGATTACCCACAAATCTCAACCCATTATTTAACACATAAATCCTAACATCTGCTTGAAACACGGTAAAAATTATTCGTTATCTCCCAATTTTTTTGTTTCTTTCGGTTTTGCATTTTTTTTTGGATAGTTGGCGGTAATTAAAGTGGTTTATTTTTTTTATTTATTGCCATGAAGAAAAAACAAAGCAATAATATATCCATTTTTACTAAAGGTAATACATCAAACGAAAAATGCGATAAAGATGCGGTCACAAATGTTGAAAGTGTTGAAAGTGAACACGTGCATACTCAAGTGAAGCAAAGAGACTGTATCTTCTAGCAGCAATAATTCTCTTTTCTGATTTTCCAGCTCTACTAAAACTAGTAAAAGGAAATGCGGCAGTGATTTCCAGTTGCCACATCCACTTAAAAGAAGATTTAACAAAGAGTGGTTAAGCCATTTTGAATGGCTTTTGTATGATGATAAAACTAGTCTTGCTAAATGCGAAATTTGTCAGTAGGTGCCTTCCAGTAATGTTGATAAAAAGCGGATATGCGTTTTTTCAGGGGGGGGGGGGGGTTAAAAAAAGAGTCCTTTGTTTTTCACAACTAAAGCAAAATTCACTGTGAAAATGCTGTCATTGTGAAGGCAAAAATGCACCCATCAGAAACACCAATGGCTAAATGTCTGAAGAAAATGAACCAACACATGTTATCTCATTCAAAAAATATATTCAGTGTGTCGTACTATGTTTCCAAGCATAAAAAACTGTTTAAAGACTTTGTAGATCTTTTGTTCTTCGTTGAGAAATTAAATGTGGATATTTTAACAAAGTTTGGTAATGAAAAACAATGCAGGTATTTTAGCCCTTTTGTTGCTGAAACTTTGAAGTTAGATTTAGTGGAAAAATTTTAAGTGTACATATATTAGCATTTTGCTTGATGGTTCCTCAGGTAGATCAGCTGTTGAGCATGCAAATGTGTATGTTCGATACGTGGATGCAAAAAAAAAATCGTATCAAAGAGGACATATTAGGAGTCATAGAGCTGCCAAATTCTACTTCATCCAGTTATTTCACAGCCATAAGTGATTTTCTAGATAAGATTATAGGTCCAAATGAATATAGAAACACGTGTTATATTGCAGGCTTGGGTACTGATAGGGCTCGAATTACGGGTAGACACAAATAAGTATTGGCTATGGAAAGGAAATCTATTTGTCCTAAATTCATAAACATTCACTGCCTTGCACGCCGTTTGCAGTTAGCTGTTTTGGTGCATGTGGTGAAGTTGAATATTTTAAAACATTTGATTCAGGGGTTAGGAGTATTTTTAAATTTTACCGTGCCTATGCTAAAAGACTTCGTATGTTAAAAGAAACAGCAGAGATTCTAGGAGAAGAAATTCTTAAATTGGGTGATATTCACACTATTAGACAGTTATCCAGCAAAGAAAGTGCTGTAAAAGCTCTCTTGCAATCTTGGAAGATTGTTGTAAGGCATCTTGAACAAGTAGCCCATGGAAAAGACAATGATAGTGCTAAAGCAAAGGGTTTGATGAAAAGTTTGAAGGATTATAAATTTCTTAAAGTTTTGAACTTCCTGTTGGATTTCTACAGGAAATTGAACCCTTTAAGTGTGGCATTACAAAACAAGGAACTTTTCATTTCAAATTTGAAAATAAAAGTTGAACATTGCATCTCAGTTCTCACAGATCTCGTATCTAGTGTTGGTCCAAGCGAGCAGGAGTTTTTAGGCCAACTATCCATCTCAGGGATAATCAAGGATGTGCAACTGACAAATATTAAAATAGAGGAGCAAGAGTTTCAGACCTTTAAGAGGGAGATTAATTAAATATGCAAAGATATTTATCCCAAAAAGACTGCGATCTATCTCAACAGATGTGCTAACATTTCTGCATGTTTTTGGCACTTCGGGTTGGCTTCAAAAAGAAAAAATTCTTGAATTTAGAATAGAAGAAATAAAGAAGCTCTTCATGTATTTGAACCCAAGTCTCTTTAATGAAAAAGTGGATATTGTATTGGCAGGGTTGGCAGATTTTTAGTTTATGTTCCCATTACTAACACTGAAAGATATGATGGAGAAGTTTTACAGTGAAAAGTGTGCAGCAAGTTTCCCCAATTTGCTCCAGATTCTAACATTTTGTGCTGTTCTACCAGTGAGCACAGCTTCGTGTGAGAGAGGTTTCGACTGTCCGAACAGACTCAAGACTGTACATACAGAAACTCTAAGAAGAAACTAAAGAACTCTAAGAAGACTGAGACACCGGTTGATTTGCTCAGAATTTCTATTAACGGATCTGACAGAGTTTGACACTACAGCTGCGATTGACAAGTGGTATTTCAGTGCAGAAATGCAGCACTAGGCATGAAGAGCCAAAAGTACAGGTATTTTTTCTTATTGTAACAACATTTAAATCCTACTGATGGCGGCCTTGTAATGGTTGAAAAAGTTCTGGGTTTTTTACGATAACCATGGAGTATGTAGATATTTGCTACATAATAGATGAAAGCTTGTTTTGCTGAAAATTTGAATAACTTTATCTAGCATTTCATCTGACGTACAACATTGAAATTTAAATTACAATTCTTTTCTTCTGGACAATTCTCAAATAATATGTATTTTATATGTATTTTAATTATAATCTTTATATGTATTTTAATTATAATCTTTATATGTATTTTAATTATAAAATTTCCGGTTTAAAACATGTTCGCCTTAGATCAGATTCCGGATTAATTAAGAGACGTTGGCATCTATGACTGTACTGTATCCGGTTTCCTTTGTGTGTCCCTGGAAAGGAACGAGAAATACTAAGTACGCCTTATACTATAGTAATCTTCTTGTAGTGAAATTCGGTGATTTATATCATTTGCAATACATTTAAAATAGCTTAATGTCATTAAAATACACTGCAAACGATTTTTCCCCATTGACCATAATGTAACGGAACTCTTTTGAGTGACCCTGTAAATGAACTATAAATACTACACACTTCATATAGAATACCAAACATGCCATGGTAAACATCACTAACATATATCCATCGCATGTACATCCGAGTATATTTACGGGAGTTAGATAGTGGACAGACAGACAGATAAACCAAATTCATAAACACTTTTTAACTTTGCTGGAAAGTCTTAAAAAACAACAACTGGTGATTTCAGAAGCAAGAATTCAGTGTGAACGTAGCCTTGTAACAACCAATTGCTAGATTTATACTCGTTATTTATCTATTTTTCCCTCACAGGCTATCAAAGCCTGGGAGCTAATGTGTCCGCTAGTTCTGTATGTATGTAAGTACGTATGTGTGTACGTATGTACGTAATAGTAGGAGAGCTGTTGAACATTTTTGAGTAGGTATTTGAGGCACCCTGAAAATTTGTGCAGCATTTCTTTTGTAATGCCTGAATACAAAATCGAATGTCTGGCTGAAGGATCGTGGTCCAAAACCTGTGCCAGACACGTGTCAAGTGCCATTTTTTGACACTACCCAAAAAAAGTATTTGAGGCACGCTGAGATTGAAACAGAATAATATTTATACTTAGAAAAAAAATATTTTGAAAATGACAGACACTTTAGTCGGCCCAAAACCTGTGCCAGACACGTGTCAAGTGCCATTTTTTGACTACCCAAAAAAGGTATTTGAGGCACGCTGAGATTGAGGCACAATAATATTTATGCTTAGAAAAAAATATTTTGAAAATGACAGACACTTTAGTCGGCACAAAAACTGTGCCAGACACGTGTCAAGTGCCATTTTTTGTCTGGCACAGGTTTTGGGCCACGATCCTTCAGCCAGACATTCGATTTTGTATTCAGGCATTACAAAAGAAGTGTTGCACAAATTTTCAGGGTGCCTCAAATACCTTCCCTAAAATGTTTAACAGCTCTTGGACTATAACGCGATAACTCTTGATAGAAACATCCGATTTGCTTCAAAATATTTTTCTAGGTTCATTCTGATAAGACGTTTCCCTGATTACTTTTCATGGTTCATTTGGTTAAGTATAAAGGGGGACCTAGCCCCACCCCCCTTAAATTTGATAAATGTGTTTTTCATGCAGAATTATCAGATTTTTTTCAAATTTGGTATCCCGGTTAATTCTCATAAGGCGCTTCCCTGATTAGATTTGAAGGTTCATTGTTTAAGTCTAAAGGGGGGAACGGGGGCTAATACCCCCCTTTATCTAGATAAACAGATTTTTCTATCCGATTTGCTTCAGGTTTGGTATACCGGTTTGTTTTGATAAGACGCTTCCCTGATTAGATTTTGAAGTTCATTGGTTAAATATAAAGGGGGTAACGGGGATGCTAATACCCCTTAATTTAGATAAATGGGTTTTTCTATCCGATTTGCTTCAAATTTGGTATACCGGTTTATTTCGATCAGGTGCTTCCCTGATGACATTTAGACGCTCATTGTTTAAGTATAAATAGGGAAAACGTTTGGGGGAGGTTATTACTCCCTTAATCTTTTTTTCGAGGTACATTATTCTTTGAAATAAGGGTATAATATACAATTAGTGTGAATAGCCTGTAAGCTCAATGCCATCAGTTTAACTGGACACTTTACTTTTTATTTATATTTTTTCTCATTATTATTGATCATAATTCAAATTATTGTTTTAATTCTTTTCAATACGTTTTTTTTTTATGTTTACAAGGTGTGTGGTATGTAATATATCAAATATAAAATGCGTTTCCATTGTGTTTAAAAAGATATATTAAAAGCAAGAAAGAAAAGAATTAACTTTGGAGACATTAAAATAGGATTTCTTGGCACAAATGAATAATTACCAGATTCTTCTTTGTTAAAGTCAGAAATAAATTTTTCTTTTGTAACTTGTCTAGTGTTTAATTAATTGCAATGGATGATTTTCTTGAAGTTTCAACGACAATGTTTTCTTTTTCTTTTTGCATATTTTCAAAAATTTTGTACGCATATAGCAAGTATAATTTTGCTTTCATATATTTTTGCATTTTTATTGTCATCTATAAAGAATAAAAAATATGAATGTTGAAAATAAGCAATTATTTTTTAAATTTTAATTTTAAAATTTTCTGTTGATACACATTTTTTATAGATGATCTCTAGATTATCAAAAAATATATATTAATGAAGAATAATCTTTAGAATGATTATAAATTTTATAAATATAAAAAATGTTACTTGAAGTATAATTGAAAGCATTGTGTAAATTCTATGCAGTGTAACTTCGAAAATCCGGCATCGTCAGGACCTAAATTAAGCCGGACTTTTAAATTTCTGGATTTCTGAAAGAATAATGAAGAGTAATTCCGATATTTTTAGGGGCTGTGCATATATAACGTTATCATTTTAGGGGATAAGGGGGCCTGGCATACGATATTGTAAGATATCTCTAGGGGGAAGGGGGTTTGTCTTTTGATATCGATATCATTTTTGATCCAACCAAAACTTTCTTTTTTTTTTTTTTTTTTTTTTTTTTTTTGTAACATGGCCTTAACATGAAAATAGTATGTTATCTTTTTTTTTTTAGTCTATTATCTATCAAGGTTATTATAAAAATAACTAAATAATTGTAAAATGATTTCCAAAATATATAATACCCCCATAACGTTTCACATTCTTATACTTCTTCATAGGTGTATGCATATATTATCGCTGTTCGAGAAACCATATGCGAAGTATATTTGAAATGAAACTTGCGTTTACTAATAAATAAAAGAGAAAGAATACTAATGAAAGCTGTCATCAGAAGGGGCTATTTTTGACAGATTTTAAAAACATTTTTGTTCGGAAATGCATGAAATGGGCAGGTGTTGCGATTCATAAACAATGTAATCGAAAGACGTTTCCCATTTTTTGGTAAACACGGGAGATCTTTCTGAAAATACTGTCCAAGTTGGCCCGAATTTCAGGATGTGACACGAAGAAAAGAAAAAAAACTGTCGTCATGTGACCAGAATCGCTTTAAACTCTACACGTAATTTATTTATTTAAAAAGGTAAACGCTATTAGATTTCAAATCGTTTCATCTGCCAGTTTTTCACATTTACGCTTAAAAATGTATCGGTAACTGTCTCGGAAAATTTCGCGTTGTTGACGAGGGAATTAGGGAGCAATTTTCAGAAATTTTTGAAAGTATATATTTAAAAATAATATAAATTTCTGGAGAAAAACTGTTCTACAAAGTTAAATATTAGACCCATAACAAAAATTGTCAATTTTAGTCTCTTAGCAATTATAAACAGTAAAATGTCATATGAAAGAAAAGCCATATCCATAATTAATATAATACTAAAATTATGATGTAATTTTACTGAATATTAATTAAAAATACATTAATAATAATTATATTATATTAATAACATTAATTAATAATATAATTAAAATAAATTTTATAGTATTTGATTTGCAGTAAGAAACTAATCAATGCGATGAAAAATAAATAATGTGCTGTTTTGAAAAGTCAATCTTTTTACTTGTTATTTGCTGTTTTCATTGTGTTCTATGTATCTCTCTTTTTTTCATTGAAAGATCAAAAACAAAACACCATCATTTCACTTGGCGAAAATGTGAAGTTATTTTCTGCTTATTTCGCATCGCCAAATGATTGCAACCTTTTAAAGTGGAATCGAAAGGAACACAACCTAAACTATATCGAATTCACAAAAGGAGTGATAGTTTTCTGTGCAATTATCTCCCAAATAGCAGTCATAAAACTGTCAACGCACTTGGTGTGCATTTTCTGTCCAGAAACTTGTCCCTCCTTGTCCTGCAAAACCCATTATACATCCAACGCACCGACTGGCGAGAACAATAAAACCAACGACTGACCGCAACTAGAAGGAAAGTCCGTTCGCAGCCTAAGGCTGCGCACGCACCATCCTTCTAACTGTTATCAGTGTCGGCTTCGTTTTTTGTGGCCACGCGGTGTCTTTGATTTTTAACGACTTTAGCAGGAAAGGGGTGATGTCCGGCAAAAGAGGAAGCCTTTCCTTCAAGTAGAGTCGAGCTCCTTATCTCCTGATCCATTGTTGATTCCCCTCATTCTTTTGTGAATAAACCACAGATGGGTTCAGAATAAAAGATTTTCCAAGAAAACTAGAGAAGTAGGCGAAATACGCATCTGTACGCAGCCTAAGTTTAGCCCTTTTGATTAATCGAAACGTTCGTTTCTGCGATCAAATGAGTCAAAAAATGCTATTCTAAAATTGTGGTAGAAATTTATGCATCCTGGTGACACGAAATATGTCACACATAAAATACTTTTCTCACGATAGTTAAAAAAAATAACAAAAGAAAGAGATAAACAAAAGAAGCTTAACTTTACGCACCAAAATGAGTAATTATTACCCACTGTTCTTAAAAGGTAATTTGAAGTAAATCTTTCTTTTGTAACTTGTCTAGTGTTAAATTAATTGCAACGGACGATTTTCTTAAAGCTTTAGAGACAAAGTTTCTTTTGCAGTTTCTTGAAAAATAATGTAGCGATTTATGATATATAATTTTTACTTTCATATTTTCGTATTTAGATTTATTAAAGAGTAAAATTATGGATGCGGGGAAAAAGTGATTTTTTAAAGATTTTTATTGATCTCTATTTCTCGTGATGCAAATTAGCAAAAATTATACTCTAAAGAATTGTAATTTTTAAAATGAATCTAAAATTTATAAATAATATAAGTTTTCTGAATCATTTTTACTTTCTTTTATCTTCAATAGAAGAAAGTATTGTAATCGAAATTTTTTTACACTTTCTGGTTTTCAACGGATTTACACGTTTCAGGGGTCAGAGATTTCCCCAAAACATGTTTATACAAAATGTTTGTCTGTCCGTGTGTTGCCATTCTACCATCGAAAAGTGTATGAAGTTATCCATAGAATTTAACGAAAATTGTTTTGTATGTTTTTGGCTATGACCAGCAGGTCCTCATTGAATTTGGAAATATTCTGCCAAAAGGGAGCTCTGTAATAGCGATTTTTGTGCCATTTTCATTATTGTACCACCGAAAAGTGTATGAAGTTATTCATACAATCGAACCATATTTCATATATATGTTTTTGGCTATGTCAAGCATGTCCTCCTTGAATATCCAGATATTAAGCCGTAAGGGGGCGCTGTAATAGCGATTTTGGTAAAATTTTCTGAATTTTTTGTAGTTCTACGGTACATTGAACGCATACCTCCTATATATTCAGGGTCAAAAATTGGCCAAAGTTTATTAAATCATACACACGAACAAGCACATATATGCAAAACTATGTTACACATAGTATATCAAGAAAACACCACTGTTTACACAATGTTTAAAAAGATTTATAAAATCTCAAAAGAAAATAACCTTAACTTGGGATCATTAAGGAAGGATTTCGCGTCAGCAGTGAATAATTACTTTGCCTTGTTCATTAAAGGCAACTGAAGCAATTATTATTTTTTTTTTAATCTTGTCTAATGTTAAATTAATTGCAATGGGTCCCTTGAAGCTTTAGTAAAAATATTTTCCTACATTTTCTTGGAAAATAATGTACACAGTTATGAAATATTATGTTTATCTGGATACGTTTTGCACTTTGTACCACAATTATGAAAGGGAGAAATAAATAAGTATTTTTTTACAGAGTGCGGACTGTCGTCTAAGTTTTTTTAATGAAATATATTAGGAAAGAATTACATTTTGTAGTTGAATTCTGAATTAAACATGTGGAAATAAATAAAGTTTTAATTACATTCTGATTTAAAAATAAGAAAATAAATAAAGTGTTATTTATGCTTTACTGATATTTTAAGAAACTATTAATTCTGAACAGAAACTGTGTAAAACTTTATGTTTAACCCTTTATCTACTGACGGTACATATAAGTACCATTAAAATAGCTTGTTATAAAATTCATTTAATACAGCGATTAGTTGTAATACAGTTTAGAATGAGTTACATTACTTTATCTTGTTTCAAAAGCATTATTGGTTACACAAAACAAAAATTTTTTTAAAAGGATGATTTATTTTGTCTTTGCATCTTTTCAGCTTTCTTCGCATTGGGGGGATGGGGGAGGGATTTTTCAATTCGGAAATAATTCTATATTTCTATTGTTAGAACATTATATTCGTACATTTCTTAATTCTACAAAATACTAAGAAAAATATTTAAAATAAAAGACTTCAGTAGGGTTATAAATATTGCACAAAATCCCTACAAATTCAAATTCAATGAATCCTTCTAAATCCTTCAATCTTTCTAAAATCCTTCAAAAATTTATTAAATGATTATGTAAATCTTCTAATGTAGTTTAAACAATTCACGAAAAAGGATTTAAAAGATAAAATTTTCATGAATTCATAATTCAGTAGATAAATGGTTAAGCCAAACTATATCCAATTCTACTAAATCTGCAGGATATCCATAACAGAATGTCCCAATTCCAATGGTATATTATAACAGTTTAATTTAGACTATTTACAACACATCATACATTAAATTGAAGGTAAACTAACCTAGTTTTTCTTACAAATGTTGAATATGTGCACTTTTAGTTATAGGGCACACAGCCCACCTAAAGTCTAATTCTTCTCACACGCTTTAGGAGCTACTTCAGTCACACGAAAAGACCCGCTCGCTAATGCCAATCCTATGGAAGAAATTTATAAAGATACCTCAATTGCATTTCAATATTTTTAAATGATTCTT
Organism: Maratus speciosus; assembly: GCA_963932465.1. Taxonomy (NCBI): domain Eukaryota; kingdom Metazoa; phylum Arthropoda; class Arachnida; order Araneae; family Salticidae; genus Maratus; species Maratus speciosus. Next base: position 204,268,419 of record OZ010798.1, read on the forward strand.
TTTGCATTAGATAGCTGAGGTCGATCTGTTCAAAGGTCGTTTTTTAATTTTTCGATTTTGATTGCAGATTTTTTTTATGAGGAAGCTTACATTTTCGAAACCGGTTCCGAAAATGAAAGATTCCTCATTAAAAATACCTGTAAACAAAATAGAAAAAAGTAAAAAACGGCCTTTTTACAGGCCGACCTCAGCTGTCCAATAAAAAAGAAGCATTTAAAATATTGAAATGCTAACGAGATATCTTTATAAATTTCTTCTATAGGATTAGCATTATAGAGCGGGTCTTTTCGCTTGACTGAAGTAGCTTCTTAATAGGTCCGGAGTAATGGAAGCAATACCTCTTCAATTCTGTGTCTCAGCTCTGCAAATCATTAAGTAGCGGCGGAACGTAGACACGATCTTTTTTATAAAGCCACAGAGAAAGTTTTCTTACGGTAGTGTACGCTTTTAAATCTTCAGCCTAGCAATAACGCTTTAACGCTCAGGAGATGCCATTTTGCGTATGTGGCACTGCAAACGAGTCAATTACAAAGCAGCACTCGCGCATGCGCTTATCTAAAACTGTTTGAGTTTCTTTTTATTTGTGACCTTGAACCAACATTCTACAACGCTTACAATTGATACTATTAAAATTTATCACTGGAAAATATTTTAGGGAAATGCTATACTTTAATCTATTCTTAATTATCTCCTATTCTTATCTTTCCTGAGCAATGTGTAACAGTATCCCATATGATTTTTACGTTCTGTATTTATATACTCTGTATATAAAAATAAGAACAACAAGGATTATATACAAGATTCTACAAAATCCAATTTATTCTGTAATTTATTCTCTGCCCTTCCGATCTCATCTGTGAAATGTATAACAGCCTTATCTATTCGGAATTAAAACGGACTACAGAGGCGCTGCTCGCAGCCTTCGGTACAGGAAAATTGTCCCTTTAATTTCCCTGTATCTAATGCTAAAGTGCCATTGCAATAATTCTTTATTGTAAATGCATTTGAAAGTTTTAGATATTCAAAATCGGATAATTTTTACTTTGTCATATAAGACAGAACACAAATGCCACAGGAAATCTGAAATTGTGCAAAAGAATAATCATTCTGAATAAATTTAAAATACATGTAATGCAATGCGCTTGCACAGTACTATCCTGAAGTCAAAAGTTACATATCTTTTCTCCACAAGATGGCGTATTCGAGCGCTTGAATCCAATATACCAACCGTTCTGTATTTAAACTAAGAACGAGAAACATGTTATATGTACAATTCTACTAAATGTATTTTAATCTATTCTTAATTATTTGTTGTTCTTAACTTTTTCTTAGCAATGGTTAACAATGTGACATATGTTTTATATACTCTGCATTCAAACTAAAAACTAGAAAAACCATATACTCGATTGTACAAAATCTAATTAATTATGTAATTCATTCTGTGTTTTTCAGATCTTATCTGTAGAATGTATAACAGCCTTAGCTTTGTATCTAAACTAATAACAAGAAACGTATTATATGTAAACTTATACAAAATGTACTTTAATCTATTCTTTATTATCTGCTATTCTTAATCTTTTTCTCGGCAATGGTTAACAATATGACATATTTTTTTAATATTTTGCATCCAAACTAAGAACAACAAACACTATATAGATGATTCTACAAAATCCAATTAATTCTGTAATTCATTCTCTGTTTTTCAGATTTTATCTGTAGAATGTATAACAGCCTTAGCTTTGTATCTAAACTAATAACAAGAAACGTATTATATGTAAACTTATACAAAATGTACTTTAATCTGTTCTTTATTATCTGCTATTCTTAATCTTTTTCTCGGCAATGGTTAACAATATGACATATGTTTTTTATATTTTGCATCCAAACTAAGAACAACAAACACTATATAAATGATTCTACAAAATCCTATTAATTCTGTAATTCTTTCTCTATTTTACCTACCTTATCTGTGAAATGCATAACAACCTTAGGTATATGTTAACCATTATGTATCTAAACTAAGAATAAGAAAAATTATATGTACAATTCTACAAAATAACTTTAATCTATTCTTTATTATCTACTGTTCTTAAGTTTTTCTCAGCAATGGTTAACAATATGACATGTGTTTTTTATACTCTGCATCCAAACTAAGAACAACAAACACTATATACACGACTCTACAAAATCTAATTAAGTCTTTATTTAATACTTTGATTTTTCGATCTTATCTGTGAAATGTATAACAGCCTTAGCTGTATGTTAACCATTCTGTATCTAAACTAAGAACAAGAAACATATTATATGCACAATTCTGCTAAATGTACTTTAATCTGTTCTTAATTCTCTGCTATTCTTAATTTTTATGAGCAATGAGTAATAGTGTGACTTATGTTTTATGCAATCTGTATCCAAACTAAGAACAATAGGCTAATACTATACACTCGATTTTACAAAGAAATATTTAATTTTATTTTTCATTCTCTGCTTTTCCGATCTTATCTATCAAATGTATAATAGCCTGATATATTCAGTAAACATTCTATATTTAATTTAAATATATAAGTGAATGCCAAAGAATATAAAGCAAAAGTGCGGAGGTGATATCTTTTTCTTTGTAATAAAAATAACCGGTCGAGTGCAAGTATTACTTGCGTACAGAGGTTTCCGTACGATAAATATAGTAATACCTCGACTTACGCCAGCAATTCGGTCTAAGACTAACGACGTAAGTTGAGATACATTTAGATGAGCAAAAAAAGATAAGTAATAAAAATTCTCCAAAATCTAGTGAACATATATTCTTTAGTATTTAGGATTTATGTTTCATACATTTAACATTAGCAAAGAAAAAAAAAAAAAACGCGTTCACAATACAAAAATGTGGAATAAAACAATAAGTTGTTAACTTACAATTTATTGTTCTTCTAGCTTCCCCATTCGAGATTTTGAGGATGCGGAAAAAATCTTGTAATAAAGTTTGAACCGAAAAATTTTTCTTTTTTACTTTTAGAAGCTCTTTGTAACATCAGAATGAGTTTTCTAAGCATTTTTTGTGACATTTTTTATTTGTTTGTCACTATTGCTTGACTTTCGCGGGAAAGTTTCCCTACATAGTACCAAAAATTTCGAAAAAGTTCTAATGCGTCTTAATTAAGAATTTATTCAATTCCTATTAGTTCACACTCCCCCTATATATATATATATATATATATATATATCTTGTTCAAATTTTCAATCGTTAATAAAATACTTATTATTCATCCTATCAAGTTGAAATGAATTTTTTTAAACTTGTACTGGATAACAATTGATGTTAATACAGTTTTTTCATATATTAATTCATTAATTAAAATTTAATTAATTAATTTTAATTTTATATGGGAGACAAAATGGCGGACATTGGTTATTGAACAGCATTTAATGCATCTTCATATCTAGAAGGGTGGTTACCATAGGAGGGACCCTGTTCTGTTGCCAAATACCGCCAAGTTTGTCGCCAACTAGGCGATATATCGCCAAAAGTGACGCCAACTTAGCGATGTCTCTATATTTCGCCAAATTCCCATAGACTTCCATTGTAAACCAATAGGGTTTACTGGCTTATAGAAAATCAGCAAATTGAGATATTTTAATGCAACAAAAACTAATATTAGCTTAACCCTTAAATGCCGGGTGTTGCTTTTCGGCAACATATCTAATTTAGGCTTCTAAAATACTATTAAATAATGTTGAAGCTGTAATGCCTAATGTTGCCAATAAAATACTTTCTGAAAATATTATTAAATCGATTTTTAACATGTAGATGGCAACACTTGTGCTGTTTAAGAATAAAGATCGATTTATTTTCTCAATTGTTGCTATTTGTTCTTTTTGTTTTGTTTGGAAGCTTGCGAAATACTCTATTTTGTTCTGCAGTAAGCAAGTAAAACTTATTTCTTATTATAGTTCCTAAAATTCTTGTGTGTTTAATATTATAGAATTGTATCAAGGAAAATTATTTTTTAAATTAAAGACCACTATTGCCGATTAGTAACAAACTGTTTTTTAGCCGTAAACCATACTTAAAACAAAATATGATTTTTTTAAGTATTTTTCCCATGATTTGTTTAAAAAATGAAAGCTGAAAAACATTATTACAAGGATTTTTGAAAAGTCAGGTATTTAAGGGTTAAGGGATTATATTAAATTTTTCTTTGATGATCTAAGTAGGAATTGACTTTAAAAACAAAATTTTTATATTACATTTTATTTTATTTGTTTGTCACGATTGCTTGACTTTCGTGGGAAAGTTTCCCTTCATAGAAACAAAAATTTCAAAAAAGTTGTAATGCGTCTTAATTAAGAATTTTTTTTTTCCAGGCCAGACAACGTATATGCAGGGTGACGTAAATCGAAGGGACGTAAGTCAGGGTACTACTGTTCTCGATTTTACAAAAAAAAAAAAAAAAAAAAAAAAAAAAAAAAAATCAATTTTATTTTTTATTTTCTGCTTTTCCGATCTTATCTATCAAATGTATAATAGCCTGGTACATTCAGTATACATTCTATATTTAATGAGTTCTTCCTTCTCTGCTTTTCCGATATTATCTGTGAAATGTACACTGTACAGTCGTGGGAAAAAAAGTAAACACCCCCTACTTACTCCTCAACAAATTAACGTAGAAGAAAGTTACTGGTACCGAACGATTGGAAATAAAGCCTACTTAAAAATGATGCATATAAAATTTGCTTAGGGGGCCATCTACATGTTAAAACGAACACAAAATTCATTTTTTTCAATGGCAATTCCCAATTTTAACAAGATATTTCAAATCTTCGATTCAAACTATACCCAGTCACCAAATTTCAAGTAGTTTGAATGATAAGTTTTTTAATTATAAACATTTAAAATTTAGTGCTTCTAATGTTAAATTGCATTTTCATATTTTCACTAATATCTCCGGAAATTATACTCCCAATGTGCTAATTTTTTGTGTAGCAATAATACTAAAATACCCAAACATAAATACGATGAATTTGGAATTTTTATGCTTTAATGATATGAATTAGGAATTAAGAAATTAATATTCGAAAAAATTATGAATTGCAACCTACATTTTTTTTTTATTTTTTTTTATTTAGATTTATTAAGTCCTGCTTTAGGGAAATCCAAAATTTCAAATTTTTCTTCCAAGTAAATTTCAAATAATGCTTAAAAACGGCAAAATGATGGTTTGAGGGGCTATGATTGACTAGATATTTGAAATGACTAGATTTTTTGAACTTTCTTATGCTATCCTGTAATCAGTTAGTCTTCAATGACTGCTTGAGCGACGCTTAAGATGCTTTGATCAAGAAAGGGGCTCTCTCGGTCAACAATCGAGTATTAAGATTCAATTTGGTACAGCCCCTAAAATAAGCTCATTTTAAAATAATTAAGTGCTCCAAAACTTATCTTATGAATTGCATAAAAATTTGTTTTTAGGCTAATTAAAGGGTTTAAAGTTCATTTATGCTATCAGAATTGTGTACTGCTATTGAAAAAAACAAAGTTATGGTTCGTTTTAATATGTAGATGGTTCCCTTAGTAAATTTTATGTACATCATTTAAAAGTATGCTTTATTACTAATCGTGTGGTACCAGTAACTTTCTTCTACGATGATTTTTTTTGCAGAGTTAGTAAGGGGGGCTTACTTTGAGTTACATGCAGAGTTAGTGAGGGTGTTTTTTTCCCACGACTGTACAACAGCCTGAGATATACACTATATGGCCAAAGGTGACCGGCCACTTGCGATTTTTGACGTTTTCTTAAATATCTAGAAAAATACATGAGGAATTATCCTGAAACTCCAGATGTGTAAACAGAATAGTACAGGTCATATATTTCAGTGAAGATTTTTTCTCGAAACCCCATAGGGGACCATCAACAAATTGAAAAAAACGGATATCTTTTGGACAACCCTGTAAAAACCCTGTAAAAACTAATGTAGCAAAAGCGTTCAAACCGTAGATTATCATCAAATGCCTTATTATTATAAATTGTGTTCATTTTTATGAGACTAGCATGTATATTCGTAGAGAAATTAAAGTTTTTATAAAAAGAGTTCCAAATTTTGCCAAGTTTTTTGCTTATAAGTTGTAGAGTTCATAATATAAAAAAAAAGTTCTTTTCAGAAAATATGACAAATAACATTGTACACAATACCCTGCAATCAGAATGAAAAAATAATAAAAATTGTATGAAAAGTGAGCCGTTTTACTAAATAATGATTCACTGCGCATGCCCGAATGTAAACAAAATATAATTTGCATAATGTGTTAGTTAAATGTATGGAGCAACTTTTGTGAAAATCTCAAAAATATAGTTTGAAAAGTCTGAAAATTGTCGTTTATAGAATAAGCTCAAAATCTGTTATTCCAAAACGGAAGCAAAAAAATTAGAGAGGCTGTATCAAAATACAGTAGTACGTGCAATATTGTGTATGCTATACTGGCACTAATCAATGGATATATGGACACAACTCTTCATATTTTTTCTTCATTTTGGAAACAACGGATTTTGAGTTTATTCTATCAACGATAAATTTCAGAATTTTCAAGCTATGTTTTTGAGATTTTTCTAGGTACTTAAGAAAACGTCAAAAATCGTAACTGGACTGTCACCTTTGGCCGTATAGTGTATAAAGATACACTACAAATAGGGAGATATGAGATTGGTTGAAACTTGTCACTTGTTAGAATTTTAAAGTTTTTATGTATAATATACGTCTATAAGTTAACTTTTTATCATATGTGTGTTGTTAAATTTAAAGGCATGACTATCCTATAATTTATTTAGAAATAAATATCTAAAACGCTAAGATAATGTTAACTTTAATGCTATTACGTCCAGTAAGCGTGAATCCCGTAAAGATCCTTCTGTATGATTTTAAATTAACAAATGAGCTTGACTGAAGGATCAGCTTTAATATACTTTATGTCAATTAAAATAATAAATCTTTGTAAAAAATTACCAAAAAATAAAAACAATACGTAGGACGCGTTTCGAGCTAAAAATATTAACAGCTCATCATCAGCTACAGTAAACACGTGTCCGTAAGGGGACAAGGTCAAAAATGAACTGAAATGTAGAGAGTAGAGCTTGCAAAGAACTCTCTACCTTTCAGTTCATTTTTGACCTTGTCTCCCTACGGACACGTGTTTACTGTAGCTGTTGACGAGCTGTTAATATTTTTAGCTCGAAACGCGTCCTATGTATTGTTTTTATTTTATGGTGATTTTTTACAAAGATTTATTATTTTAATTGTTTCATATCGCCAGTTTTCGGTGCTGTTTCGCTATACTTTATGTCAGTTGTGTTTTTTATGTGTCTATCTATGTTTCTCAACTTTTAAAGTAATGTTACATACAGAGATGTTTCAACAATGTACCTCAAATTCAAAAATAACAATCAACCGTAATCTGTGAGTAACTTTTTTAAGAAATTTGGAATATACAAGAACAATCAGAGATAAAACGGAAATTATAAATATTATTCTACTATACTATATATCTGCCCTGAAGATACAATTTCGGCAACAGTAGTGCCAATAATGCCGATTATAGTAACCCTTATCTTCTGATTCGTAAGCGGCACCTTCCCTTTCATCAATTGTCTCTCATATATGTCTCTGCCGGATAATAGTATCTGATCTTGAGAGACCTCCGTAAATAAAACTCCGGCTCGGAAAACCTCGTGTAGGTTCATGGGCCCGACTCCTTTATAGGTGTTCTGTTCCTGTGGGCGTACTGGGTCGGGAACCAAAAGAAGGAACCACTTGGCTCCTCTAGCTGAGTGGCAGGGACTGTCGCATGCAACCATTCATCCTCTTTTGGGAATAACCGGCGTGACGTGCGTTGGGCAGTGCGTCGGCCTGACCGGAGTTTGTGTGAGGAACGGCCCTGACGGACCATTCCTGGCGGCGACCTTCGGGACGCGTCACGGGGTTTGGCTCTCGAGTCATTCCGAGCATGGACAAATGTGCCTGCAAGGGCCTGGGACCGGGAGATGGGATCCCGTCTTATCTTCTGATTCATGCAGTTTATTTACTACAGTTTATACTTTTTTATCGTTTATTTATTTTATCTTTATACTATTTGAAGAATCAGATTTAAGATATTTTATGTCAGTTGTGTTTTTTATGTGTCAATATATGTTTCTAAACTTTTAAAGTTTGCTTACAAAATATTTTCAACACTGTTCCTCAAACTCGCAAATCAAAATCCATCGTAATCTGAGTGTTCGGTTCTCAAACTATAATTTTTTTTAACAAAAAATGGAAAGTAAAATATGTCTGCATAAAGCATAACAGAGAGAAAATACAGTAAATCCCACCTAAGGCGGAATTGATCGAAAGCGAAAAAAAAAAAAAAAAAATTCTTCATAGACAGAATTCCGCCTTAAACAGAGTTTGCTGTAACTAAAATCGTTTTGTTTAAATTTGAAACCTTTCCGCCTTAGACAGAATTTATTGTAATAAATTTTGCGCAAAAAGTTTTTATCAATATTGTTCTTCATAGAGTCACCGAATGCGCTTACGAAACATGTACATCAATTTATAAAAATATATTTATATGCCTTTAGATGTACTTTTTTCACTATTAGGATTTTATAACTTTAAAGACAATATCAGTGATTTTCTTACATAATTTTCTTACATAATGTTCTAACAGATGCTTTAACTAACACATTAAGGGTTTTTTTTTTTTTTTTATCCTGTTTTAAAAATTCATTTCTAATATTTTGAATCTGCACTTATAATCCGATTCCTTTGTTTGGAATTTTACCTTTTGTAATCTGACATCGGAAAAACACGTAACACATAGATCCCTTTTCCCAAGTTATGCTTAATTCCCCTCTAAGATAAGCGTACCGTATACATCTTTTTTTTTTTTTTTAAGTATCATTATTTATTAAGCCTATCATACGCCTCATTTAATCGCAAAAATTCTGTAATTTACAATAGGCAAAATTACTAAATAGTGATAATTATAGTAATAATGATATTACTTATAGTGGAAATAGTAATAATCAAAATTAATTATCGGGCGCATCCTATACCACATGTGTGTGTGACGTTCATAAAACAGCATTCAGTTAATATTTTCTGCTTAGAAACCAAATCAGTTAAGCCACGCCGGTAGGTGTTTTCTGTATTTTTCTACTGTATTCCAAAAAGTAAAAAATGCACTCTATTACTTAACATTTTCGTTTATTTTTTTATTATTATTATTGCTTTTAAAGATAAATAATTTTCACCTATAAAGACTAAATGACAAGATAACTAAATTAGATTGCAAAGGAATTCCAAATCCTTTTTTTACCCTTAAACTTCAAGCACTTAAACCGTACTTTATTTTCATTCCTTATTTTCACCGACATGTATCAAGATTTAATGGTAACAGTGATATAGCTGTCTTTCTATAAATTCTAAGATTAATAAAAGATTTTACTGTGTTTTCAAAACGTATTGCGAAAGAATATTTGACTTTATGTTTTTTGAGAAAATTGATGAAAAGAAGTGAAACAGAAAAAAAAACTGAATTTGTCAGTATTCCTTTTATAAATTTGATTTTGATAGTTAATATATAGACATGAAACAACCAAAGACTTCTTAGTTGCGTTCGTAATCATATAAATACGCAGCACCTATAATAGTCGTTTGGTCCGCCTGGCTGTCTGGCCGTCAGTGCAAAAACTACCCATAGGAATGATTTAAAATTCAATATATAAAATCAATGCAAAATTTTGTCAAGTTATTTCAAATTTTATGAAAATCGAATCAAAACTTAAAAAGATATTAATAAACGTTTTCTTCATTCTATTAAATGCTATCATACGTAATTAATTCAATGATATCTGGTGATAGGTGATGATTCTAGGTTGCCATGGGGATGACGTCCCATTTAAGAGGCTACTTCAGTCAACTGAAAAGAACCGTTCGCTAATGCTAATCCTATGGAAGAAATTTATAAAGATATTTCGGTTGCATTTTAATATTTTTAAATGATTTTTTTTTTTTTTTTTTTTTTTTTTTTTTTGCATTGGATAGCTGAGATCGATCTGTACAAAGGCCGTTTTTTACTTTTTCGATTTTGTTTACAGATATTTTTAATGGGGACACTTTTATTTTCGGAACCGGTTTCAAAACTGAAAGCATTCTCATAAAAAAAATCTGCAATCGAAATCGAAAAAGTAAAAAATGGCCTTTTTACAGACCGATCTCAGCTATCCAATGTAAAAATAAACAGTCAAGTGCAAGTATTACTCGTGCACAGAGGGTTCCGTAGAATAAATATATGAATTTGTAATTGTTGTTAAAAGAAGACTTTGTAAAAACTATACAACGTAGTGTTGGGTATAACTGTATATACTAGTACCATGAAAGTTCAAAGAGATATGGAACCTAAATAATATCGAATATAACTATTTTGTGCAACTCATTTTTTAATATTATCCTAATCTGTTTATGATGAGCTTAATTCGGTGCTGACAATAAAAGCAGTGCATATTTAAACTTCATTTGGCATTTCATAAAACTAAATTCAGCCTAGTAATAACTTTTCTTTCTACAATGTAGCTAAAACAAAATCTTTGTTCAAAGTTTAAATTTGGCATTGTGCTAAGCGCGCTTCAAAAGAAGGTCGCAAAGTTTCAACGATGCCTTGGTCCGTGCCGCGTTTTTCCAGATGGGTTTTTAATTAACTTTTAAAGTCACTTGAGACGTATTGAGAGATACACTCAATGCAAACTAATCGCGAATGCCATACTATTTATATGATTCAGTCTAATTAAGTGGTCTCAGGACTCTTCAAAATATTTGAAAATTAAATTTTATTAGATGTTAAACTCCTATCTTTACGGAACATTTTTATATAATTGTTTCCTTGAAATTACCATTAGAACAAAAGTTATGGCTTTTAGAATTATACCTGCTCACTAGCTGAAGCGGCGTTTCCGAAACTTTGAAGTCATTTTTCTGCAAAACAAGTTTTTGGGCATAACGCGCAGGGTACCTCAAAAACTTCTGAATACTTTTTCATGAAATTTTCGAAACATATATTTCATGTTAGTCTGCATAAACTGAACCTAAAATTTCCTTTTTATTGTTCAAAAAAATATTTTTTTCGGTCATTATACTGTTGAAGTTTTCAAAATTTTGTATTAGCTAACTACAACTTTGCATTAAAAATATAAAAAAGTTTTAAATACAAATGTATTTAAGTTCAGGGTAATTATTATAATCTGAAGTATATGTAGGCACCAAAATTTTCATTCTAGTTGCAATATTTATTTTATAATCCTGCGCGTAAGATCTTATGCCAATTTTCTGCTCGACAAATGTCCAACAGTTTCGAGCCCCCTATAAATACTAAATCTGCATCTTGCAATTTTTTAAATACATGAAATGAAAGAACATATTTATATCTTTCATCAAATAAAAATTGTGTTTTTAAATCACATGCATTTTAAGACATTAAATGTTGCAAATGGTCTTTTTTTTCTTTTTTTTTTTTGCAATTTTAAGAGTCCCGAGACGCCTTAAATTATTCTGTTTTTAACAATTTGACGTTTATTGCTTTTATACTACTACTGGACATTACATTACACTTATATATCATGAAAAGTTGTTAACTAGGCAGAGATTATGCCGCCCCTGTCATTATGTATGTCCGAAGTATCTGTATCTTTAAGGGTTAATATCTCGGCTAATTACTGACAGTTTAAAAAAAAAATCATTATCAACAATGATTTTATACTTCTGCTACGATAGGTACCTTCAGCACTGCTCAACAATTTTGCTGAATGCCCGTAAATCGAAATTTGTGTGTAACAGAAAAATGCGATTTTCTCAAAAACTATGTGATTTAGGGTAATCGCTATAATTTTCCTTCAAGGTTTAAGTTAGCGTCTACTACCTCTAATTTTTTCATAATTTTAGTTTCAGTAGATTTGGAATTAGATGGGGGAGAACATATTTTTGCGCTACCTTTTGGACGATATCTTTGAAAATATAATACCTAAAATTAAAAGAAATGTATTTTTGAGTACAGCGGTACGAAAGCTTTCACACGATACCCCACATGATATAAAAGGAAAACAGTTTTTTTTCAAGTAGCTTAATTAGCCCCTATACATTTTTACTAAATATATTTATGAATGTTTAATGATCTGAAAATATGCGGGTCAATAGTCTTTATTACTTCCCCGAATTTGAAATTTCCACGTTCCATAGTTTACGAGTAAAATGCCTGTGACAGACGGACAGACGGACAGACACAGGAGTGATTATATAATTGTTCCGTTTTTACTTTTTAAGTACGGAACCCTAAAAATCATTTTAAAATATTAAAATGCAACCGAGATATCTTTATAAATTTCTTCCATAGGATTAGCATTAGCAAACGAGTCTTTTCACTTGACTGAAGTAGCCTCTTAAGACGCAGTCACCTTATTTTCACATTACTGAATTTAATGTATATAATCGTAATAAATTTTGTATTCGTGCATTTTTGCATAAGTGTGTAACAACTGCTGCAGCAAGATCTGAATGTTTATAAAACTAGTTACAGTGCGAAGTCACCTCATTTGCCACGTTTGACGTACAGTTCCAGACTTGCATTTATTTGTAAATGTGATAACCTGCAAGGTTTGTACCCGTTCGGTTCTCAAATTATAATTTTTTAACAAAAATTAGGATTTAGGATGTTTCTCCATAAAACATAGCAGAAAGAAAATACAGTAACTTCTGATTAAGGCGGAAATGGTGGAGATCGAAAGCTGTTTTCATTTCAGACAGAATTCCGCCTTAAAATAGAGTTTACTGTAACTAAAATCGTTCTGTGTGAACTTGAAAGCTTTCCGCCTTAAAAAGAATTTGCTGTAATAGATTTTGATGGTAAAAGATTTATCAATTTATCAGTCAGTTTTTATCAGTAGTTATCTTGATAAAGTCGCCGAATTTGCGTACGAAACAAGTAGATCAGTTTATCAAAGGTATTTTTATACCTTTAAATTCCTTTTTTTTACATTTAGCATGCGTTGTAATTTCATTTTAATGATAATAAGTGATTTTCTAACATAGCTTTGTAATAGCTTCTTTAATTAACACATTGCTTCTTTTATTTTATTTATTTTATCCAGTTTTAAAAATTCATTTCTAATATTGTGAATTTACACTGAAAATCCGATTTCTTTGCATTTGGAATTTTAAACTCTCTGATCTGCAACGTCTGGAAAACTTTTTTTTTTAAGCTTCATTATTTTTTATGAATATTATCCGTCTTATTTAATAGCAAAATTTCTCTAATTAGGAAAAACGAAAATTACCATTTGAAAACAGTGATAATCAAAATTAATAATCGGACGTACCCTATACCATACGTATATTTTCCGAAGAGTTGAATGATTATTTTCTTTTTAAAAACCGAATGAGTTAACCGCCTGGGTATAGGTTCTTTCTGCAGTGTTGCTGCATCTGGCGAATTTTTGATTCAGAAATTTTGAATTCATACCATAAAAATTAAATATTAATTTTATTTAATTTTATTTACGCTAAACGTATATGAAACATCAACTGAAAGAAGGGAATAAACTCCCCTTTTTGACACATTCATTTTTCGACATATTTACATTCTTTAGACGTGTAGCGCTTAATTCTGGGTTCGAAGAAAATAACAAAAACTATTCGCTTCGTATGTTTTTTTCACTTTCTTCGAACTCACAACTAAGCGCTACGTCTAAAGAATGTAAAAGTGTAGAAAAATGAATGTGTCAAAAAGTGACGTTTATTCCCTTCTTCCAATTGGTGGTTCATATGGTCTCGTAAAGTAAAAATAATTATTAAATGCTTTCTAACTTTCTGGTGAGAATTCCGAATGTCTAACTAAAAAATCTGCCAGATGTGGTACAATGATTTTCTGTAATTCGCTGTGTTTGTAAAGTAAAAAATATCTAACTTAACGCGTTAAGCGCCACACTGAGCTTTCCGTTTAAAACGCGTCATTCACCGATGAATGACGTCTAAAATAGGATATAAAACTAAAAAAAATGTATATTGTTTTAAGAAATTACTGAAAATTTATTTAAAATTTACCTACCTTTTATTTATTACAGGATTATACTTTCTAAAAAATTACTTAAAACATTGTAAATTTTACAGTGTTAGTCACCGTGGCACTCAACGTGTTAATGTAACTTAACATCTCTTACTAAAAATTTTCATTTTTTTCTCTTTTAAAGATCAATAGTTTTCATTTAGAAAGCCTAAATGACAAGAGAAATAAATTAAGTTATAAAATAAAGAATTCCAAACCCTTTTTCTTTCTTAAACTCTAAGCACTCAAACTCTACTTTATTTTCACTCCTATTTTCACCGACATGTATCAAGATTTAATGGTAACAGTGATACAGCTGTCTTTTTATATACAGTCTAAGATTGATAAAAGATGTCTCTGTATTTTTCAAGCATACTGTGAAAGGAGATTTTTCTTTCTGTTTCTTGAGAAAATTGATGGAGAGAAGTGAAACGGTAAAAATTTAACTGAATCTGTCGGTATCGTTTTTATAAATTTGATATTAATAGTTAAAAGAATATGCAATAATTTTTATCTGTAAATGTGATAATCTGTAATGATAGTTAACTGCCACTTGATTACAACTCTTTAGTAAACTTTGGAAAAGTAAGTCTAAAAAAATCATCTTTAATAGTACTGTCTCAAAATTACTTTAAAACCATAATAAAATCATAAACTTTGTTTGATTTTTGAAAACCAGAGTGAGAATAAAAAAATGTTTTATACAAGTACATGTACAAATGATATTGATTGGCGTTAATGTCATATTTTACACATAAGGGCTAAACAGACCGGCACCGTCGTTAAAACACAATTAGATTTACTAAAAATATTCATACTTGAGTTTCGAATTCAAACCCTACCGTATTTGAGTACTAGACAGCGCCCTAACTGATAGACCCAAATAAGTTATACGTTTTCCAAATTATTTATTAAGACATCAATTTTCACCTTATTAATCCCTTCGGGACCGGCGGCTTTTACATAAATTTTATTCAGTAGGCACCACTTTTTTTAAAAAAAAAGTTGCCTTTACTTAAGCAATCCCGATAATGCTGTTCCATGGTCAGACTTTCCAATTTTATATCTTTCCGTTAAAAAATGAATTTGTAAATGCGTCACAACATTTTGCGCTTGTTAAGCAGAGCAGTTCAGAACAGCCTTGGACATCACAGTTCACCCATTTTTAATACTTTCCAACAAAGTTGACAAGTGCTTATGAATTCAGTTTGTCTAACTATTTGTCTGTCTGTCCTTCCTTTCACAAACTCGCGAAAATATAGTCAGATTGCCATGAAATTGGTAGATGTTATTGAATATCACTATGGTATGTTCGGTATTGCCGATGAAGTGTGTAGCATCTACAGCTCATTTACAGAGACACTGAAAAGAATTCCGTTAAATTACGGTCTATGGGGGAAATCGTCTGCGGTGCATTTTAATAATATTACAGTATTTTAAGGGGCTCCGGGACACAAAAATCTTCAAATTTTCTAAAAAAAAATTTATTGCAGTAAAAAAAAAAAAAAAAAAAAAAAAAAAAAAAAAAAAAAACCTCCGCTTTTTTCTTCTTAAATGACGCTTGAATCATGTTTCTATCCTTATTAGAACAAAACATATTGATTTTTTCGCTTTGGTTTGTTTTCAAAATCTAGCTTTCAAGCAATGGTTATCATGCAAACGACTTCTTGTGAAAATGCGTTTTTCTTCATGATGGCTTTTTTTCACCATTTCCCGTATTTAAATTGTTATAACTCAAGAACCGTTAAAGATATATGGTTCAAACTTGAACATGTCTTTTTCAATTATTCTACTTTAATTTTGATTCAGCAAATTTGAAAAAAATATTTACTTTTGAAAATATGATTTAAAAAAAAAAGTTACATCATTTTTTCATTAATTTTTAGTTTAAATATTTTTAATTTTTTTTATTAATATTTTTAAAAATGCTAAATCTAAATTAAAACTAATATATTTCTCTTTATTTAAATGATAAAAAATTGAAATTCTACAAATAATATTTCGAATTATAACGATTTTAATTTACTCTACTTTTTAAACAAATTTTACACTTTAATTTTTTTTTTTAATTCTGAGAAGTTTTATCACGAGATTTTGTTTACAAATGATATGGTTAACCATCATAAAAAAATTCAAAATTTTAACTCAGTAAATAAAAATTATTTTAAAATGTGTCCCGGACCCCCTTAGACATCCTGAAATTTATATATACCACTGAGGTGAACTACACGGCGCTTGCTGTATTATAGGGTGTACATAGAATACATCATTTATTTACAGGGACACACAAAAGTATTTGGGCCGTGGAAATAAAAATTATTTTAAAATGTGTCTCGGACACCCTTAAACATCCTGAAATTTATATTCAAATTTTCTGTATTAATCTCTATAGATTTCTGTATTTTTTTTTTCTCTGTAATCCTACGCATTTCTATAGGAAAATTTTATGTATGCATTTTCTTTTTGAGAAAGAAAAAAGAAAAGAAAAAGAAAATGGCTCTAAAAATACGTAAAATTTTCATGGAATTGAAATTATTCTTTATATTGTCCCCTAAAAATCAAATAAATTGTCTTCATAAAAAAAAAAAAAAAATTATTTCTCCATTAAATGATACAAATTTTAATTTCGAAAATGGTTCCGAAATTTAAAATATTCTCATAGAAAAACTGGGACGGCCTTTGAGATCGATCTAAGGTATCCAATGCCCCCCCCCCCCCCTCCAAAAAATAAAAACATACTTTAAAGCAGGAGTATAAAAATCTAGGCGCAATGGGGTAGTGGGGAGTCTCATTAATTTTCTTCACTTAAATTTTATTTGCATTCATCCAAAAAACTTAGACGAAAAATAACGAAAAAAATTTAGTGGTGGGAGACTGTCCGCTGTAGCCCGCTGTTTTACACACCTGCATTAAAATATTAAAAAACAAACGAGGATTAACAACAGCTTTCGAATGTCTCCACAGCCCCTTAAATGGATAATAAGTATTGTTGGATCATACAGTGCCGAAACTAGCAGCATTATAACAGCAGAAGTAAAAGTACACAAACTGAAATAAAGTTTATTTAATTAATAACTGACACCGTAAAATTTTGCTGAAATTATTTTATTTAAAATAACTTGTCGATGGCAATTATTTTGCCAATTGAGTTCATTAAATTTATATGATTAAATTCAAGTTGAATACTATAAATGAATAAAGTTTTGCGCAGAATAAGCATATAATTTTTAAAACTTTTATAGTTCGAGCTTTTATAGTTTCAGAGAGAGGGGATATATATATATATATATATATATATTTTTTAGTAAGGAGGAGTATTATTTTAATCCGCAAACTAGAGAGTGTAGGCGAAGGGGCTTGGGGAAGAATAACTGTTATTATTGTTATTTTTACCAGTAAGACAAATACAAATTCTGAGAAGAATACACATCTTGATAATTTACTGTTATTGTAAAAACAAATGCTGACGAATATTTATTTATTTATTTTTAAATATCCTATAAAGTTAATTTTAGTTCTGGAATAATTAGAGCAACAATTGTAGTGATTTTTGTGCTAAATTATGTGTGAGCTTTTATGATTCTTATTCTTTTCGTTGATTTTATGCAATATAAGAAATTTTATCAATATCAGGCACCTCATATTAACTGACTTTAACTGTATTAAATATACTACATCTTTTATGATCAAGACAGAAAATAAATCTTACTTTGAGTTCCTGTTGCTACATTACTATAGTTACAGCATTAATTATTTAGATTCACTATTTACAGTATAAAATTTCACGAAAACAGATTTTTATCGCTCATTTTATATTTGCGGGTGGATTAAAACGCTGCTAAGTAATGCAGATTCGTTGTCCGTAAAATTTTAGCTACTTCCGATGACCCAATTTGCCACACATCAATACTAATTTTTAGCCCCAGGAACGGTATGCTATTTCTTTCTCCCAGCTTATTTTGTCTCCAAAAAATAACGTTAGCTTACAGACGCTAGCAATGAACAAAGCAGATGCATTACTGTACAATTAAATGCTCTATAGCAATTTTTTTAATTTCTAAGCATTGCACATTTTCACTGTTTATACCGTCTTATTGGGTAAACAAAGTACTTTTTAATGCAATTTGTTTGAAAACTGCATCTCCATTTGCTTTTGAAATATTAATTTTTTTCTAGTTTTTAGCGACATTTGTTTCATTTTGGCAACTCAAGTACGCCATTTCTGAAGAAAGTAAAGAAAAAATTGTTGAAAAATAGCAATTATATCTTTTTGTTGCCATTTTCTCATAAAAACTGAAAAAAAAAATAATTAAAATACGTGCTATTCGGAGAAAAATATAAATGATAGATTTATGATAAAACAGGGAGCTATTATAAACTATATTTAATTTTAAGTTTCTGTATTAATGCAAATGACGTCATTTTGCATAAAATAAAAGCGTGTGCTTTAAGTCTTAAAATTGAAATATGTTTTGCAGTAGAGTCCCGATTATCCGAGTCCCGCTTATCCGAGTTATTTTCTTCTGATGAACTGGTGACTTTTATTATTATGAAACAGACATTATAAATGAAGAGTTAGGTGAAGATGAAAGAGCAGCCGTAAAAAGTTAGAACTTTGATTTTCTGATCAGAATGGGAAAAAAATGGCCATATTTTTTTTCGTTAGGTGAAGATGAAAGAGCAGCCGTAAAAAGTTAGAACTTTGATTTTCTGATCAGAATGGGAAAAAAATGGCCATATTTTTTTTTCGTTAGGTGAAGATGAAAGAGCAGCCGTAAAAAGTTAGAACTCTGATTTTCTGGTCAGAATGGGAAAAAAATGGCCATAATTTTTTTTTATCTTCACCTAACGCTTCATTTATAATTTCTGTTTCATAATAATAGAAGTCACCAGTCCACCAGAAGAAAAGGAAGTAATGGAAATGCTGGGGGCGACACTAAATTCTGAAAAAGCAGAATTCCTGTTCTCTAGTTATTATTATTTTTTTTTTTTCAAAAGCGGATCCAAAAAAGAGTTTATGGGAGTCATGATTCCCTTTGAACGATTAATTTTTCTATATAAAAATATATTTAAAAAAGTAAAAACATATTAAGAGTCCCCTCCCCTTCCAAGAAAAATAAAAGAAACGAAATCCACCGAACAATGCAAATATTTAGACAATCATTGAAGTGACTTAAAACGAAAATGCACGAAATTTGCAGACATTGCTATTTAACCCCTTGAAGGGCGGTGATATATCCCACCTAATTTTAATTCGGAAATGCTACAATTGCACCGGAATTTTGGAATGAAATTTTGCTTTTATATACGTGAAGAAAATCTTTTACTTACTTTCAATTTTTTTTTGTTCCTCAATTCCGGTGTGAAGCAATGATTTCAACATTTAATTGTAGATAAGAACTTTGCCCCTGAAAAGGTTAAGCGCCGACAAATCGAACAAGTTTTTAATTTTCTTATATGCGATATATCTTCAATAATAACTAATTGTTCCATCATGAGCTTGTAAAGGACTTTTCAAACGCCCTTTTATTTATTATGTTGATAAAATATCTTTACAAATTATTCTTTTTAAAATTATTATTATTAATTTCACAATATTTTAGAAATTAAGATAATTTTAGACTTAAATCAATTACTTAAAACTACCTATATGAAAATTTTAAAATCGCGATTTATATCATTTAGTTAAAATTCCTGACACTCTATAGCAAATTTACTTAATATTTAACATGCTTATTTTCTCATCTCCATGAAATTTCTGTAAAAATTGGATTAAAGGTCAAAGATTTATTATTTCACTTGAGCAATATTAAAGTATTGACGCTCAAAATTCTTCAAACTAATGAACATTTTAAAAATCATTTATTTATTTGTAAAATCTTGGTACTAATTTCGAAGTTAAGTTTTCCAGAGATAAAACTTTTTCTATGACACAGAAACTTCTTGTTAATTGCATACCGAGTTTCCGATTTAATGTATTATTTTATTTATAAAAAGTTTTTATGTATGTATATATATACAAAATATGCCACGCTTCATTAATACGTTATATCGCAAGAGACATGATATAGTTGAGTTGGAATGGTTTATCCACATTAAACAAAGGTTAATTAACTTTTAAAAATAGAAAGGATGATATAATTTTATAGAAATTACGCTTTAGGTATCAATAGGTGTAATTTTATTGTTACTCACAAGAATTATTTCATTAAACAATTTTATCTACACGTCAAATAAAAAATGTAATTAATTGATGTCATCTTTATGATTATATTATTTAATTATATAGACAAAGTATAAGAATCAGCTGTTCTATCGTAATTACAACGGTGAAATTTTTCAAAAATTTGAATAGAAAAACACTCCTAAAACTAAGCTAATCATCACACATATTTTACATGCAATAACAATTACTATTAAAGGAACAATAATTTTTTTATGAGCGTGAAATATGTACAATATGTACATAAATATGTTACTATGGCTAATTGTTTATTATTTTATTGTGGTTAACGATATTAAAGCAATGATGTTCTAACTTTTCCCCTTCCTCTGGAAAGGTTTCATAAACTTTCTTGTTACTTCGGAGCGAACGTTTGGTATTTTACTTATAATTACGACTTAAGTAAGCGATAGGCTGCCAAATTAGGTAATGTATAACAGATTGGGTAGGGAGCTTATCCTGCCGATAGGAGCCAGTCCATGGAGATCATAGTGGCTGGATTCAACTATATCAAATCGAAGCTAGATTTGGTGATGTATTGCTAGCTTCGCGAAGCATAGAAATGTTATATCGAAAACAATTTACTGAATTTTGGTCGTATTTTAATAAATATTAAATAATGTCAGTTTCATTACATATTTATTTTATAGGGTTATAGTAAGCAATTTTCAAAATTTATTTTAAAAGTGTAAATATCGCCATCGCCATCATAGCCATTTGAAAAGTGCAAAAATCGATAATAAATCATTTAAACATAATTAATAATTATGCATGATTAAATATATATTAATTAATGCAACAATTATATTATTAATAGGCTAATTCCATGGGTTTTTGTAGTGTAAGTCATAACTGACAGTTGCTATGCTTGTTGGCCACCGTTATATTCAAAATGTTTCCTTCGTCTTATTCAATTAATGAAATATCTCCAATAAAATAAGTCCCATTTTTCGTTCTAAAATAGTGGTAGCCAAAAATCATAGCATGTGACTTACACTACAAGTACTCGTGGAAATAGCCAATAATAAATTATAATACTATTATATTAATTATACATTAATATTATACATTATTATTATTATTATACTATAATATAATAATATATTATTCATTCTAAAATTATTTTATATTTATTATATAAGAAATATATTAGTATAATAATATTATTAATATTGTATAATATAACTAATATGTATTAATTTATTAACCTAATATAATATTAATAATAAATAATATAAATAATATATTAATAATATTATTAATAGTTTTATTCGATAGATTAATTATGCATTAATAATTATTATTAATTATGAGTACCGTATATACTCGCGTATAAGTCGACCCCATAACTTTCGAATGCAAATTCTGGAAAAAATCAAAAACCCGCGTATAAGTCGACCTCTTAACTTTTTACTTCAATTTTGCACAAAATGAAACCAAAGATTTCACTTGCCAGTGCGAAAAGGTAGTAAGTAAACAAAAATAAATCATTTAAAATTTTTTAAATGATAAATTATTATTAATTGTATATTTTATATATTATTTTTTTATTCATAGACATAAAAATCTATAATTTTGCAATATTCGAAGCTTTTGTTTTTGCTTTTTTAACTGACTCGCGTATAAGTCGACCCCCCAAACTTGCTTACCAAAAATTGTCAGAAATTCCTCGACGTATACGCGAGTATATACGGTAATTATTTAAACACAATAAATCATTTAAAATATGACCATGTAAAAATCGCCATCGCCATCATAGCCATTTGAAAAGTGTAAAAATTGCCATCATCGATCAAAACAAACAATCTAAACAAACTTTTGCTTCGCCAGCGTGAGCGATAGCGCTTCGTCTTAACACATTGTGCGCGGGAAACTTTTCAAAAATGAGCACTAAATTTACGTTCACAAATGCCACTGTAAATTAAAACCTGCTCGGAACCAATAAGAATCAACCATGCTTGGATTACACCTTCTCTTTTCGTCCGTACAAAATTTCCGATACCAGTAATAATTTCTGTCCCCAACCCACAAAAACGTACTAGTACGTATCCCGCATACAATGTGTTAAATGCAGCAACCTCAAATAACTAGTGCCAATTTCACAGCCAAGAGGTAGCAGAAAAAATCTCCATAGGGAGCAGAGCTTCATCGAGATGCTAGTGGATTTCTCTAAGCTCTTTCGGGTGCGGAGTAAGTCTCTTTCTAAAATAATGAAATGATGCACTGACATCAGAATTTACAAACGAATTTATTAGAGAGTAGAAACTTCTTTATTTTTCCCGTACTTTATAAAGGGAAAATTTTAATTTTTAAAATTTTAATTTAAAATTTTCATGGAATTGAAATTGTTCTTTATATTTTCCCAAAAACATCAAATAAATTGTCTTCATAAAAAGTAAGATAAAATAAAATAAAAATTACAGCTCTTTCTTAATTAAGTGATAAAAATTTTAATTTCGAAAATGGTTCCGAAATTTAAAATATTCTCATAGAAAAACTTCGACGGCCTTTATCAGATCAATCTAAGCTGTCCTATGCAAAAAAAAAAAAAAAAAAAAAAAAAAAAAAAAAAAACCTTTAAAATATTGAAATACAAATGAGAATTAACAGTAGCTTTCGACTGTCTCTACGTGCGTGGAGTATCCCCTTAGCCCTTTCCGGCACACTGTGCCCGGTTCGGGATACCTAATTTTAATTTCAAACTTACGAGCGGCACCTAGAATATTTTAGTAAAATTTTGCTTTTACAATGAACATTAAAAGTATCATGTTTTTAATTTCTAAAAACGTCGTTTTAAAATTCCGATGTCAGTCAATCATTTCATCCTTTTACAACAAAAATTGCCCGTGCCGGAAAGGGTTAACCCATTGAGAAGCAAGCAAAAAAGTCTCTAAATATTGAATTCTCACCGGAATAATCGAATAATTTTATTTTTAAATAAGGAAAAGCAATTTTCCGAGGACTTTCCTCCAAAGTTAAAGATATAAAATTTAGTAAATATTTTCTGGTGAGAATCTTGTTTAAATTATGTGGGATATATTTTATCCCACCGCCTCTCAAGGGGTTACATAGTTAACAAAATATTTTTAGACCGTAGAGTGCTGAAACTAGCAGCATTATAACTGCAGGGGTAAAATTACACAAACCTAAACAAAGTTCACTTAATTGTAAAACTCACACCGCAAAATATTGCTAGAATCACTTTATTTAAAAAAACTTGTGTGCCTGTAGAGTGTGTAACTTATTTCTACAGATGACTCGAAAGTAGAAGGCACTTTCGTCATTACGAAGAGCTTTCTGCTTAGTGCTTAGTTTTGGGTAGGAGAGTTAAAACGCGAGAACTAAAATTGAGTTAAGGTGGGTTAGGCTTTCCGCTTCCTCCCTGTATGGCTGTATGCTGCTTAAATCTGACAATGAGAATAGTCCAAGAGCTGTTAAGCATTTTAGGGAAGTTATTTGAGGCACCCTGAAAATTTGTGTAACACTTCTTTTGTAATGGCTGAATACAAAATCGAATGTCTGGCTGAAGTATCGTGGCCCAAAAACTGTGCCAGACACGTGTCAAGTGCCATTTTTTTTTTTACTACCCAAAAAAGGTATTTGAGGCACGCTGAGATTGAGACAGAATAATATTTATACTTAGAAAAAAATATTTTGAAAACGACAGACACTTTAGTCGGCCCAAAAACTGTGCCAGACACGTGTCAAGTGCCATTTTTTGACTACCCAAAAAAAGTATTTGAGGCACGCTGAGATTGAGACAGAATAATATTTATGCTTAGAAAAAAATATTTTGAAAATGACAGACACTTTAGTCGGCACAAAAACTGTGCCAGACACGTGTCAATTGCCATTTTTTGTCTGGCACAGTTTTTAGGCCACGATCCTTCAGCCAGACATTCGATTTTGTATTCAGGCATTACAAAAGAAGTGTTGCACAAATTTTCAGGGTGCCACAAATACCTACTCAAAAATGTTCAACAGCTCTCCTACTAGAAGTTACTGTTACTAGTCAGACGTTAGATTAGAGGAGTGGGTACTTTGTTGTTGTCAGGATGATAAGTAGAAGTATATAGTTTTCGGAAAACATATTATAAATGGAATTAGTGCAACTCGACGGTGAATGAATGCAGTATTATGCAGTTTATGTGATTATCAGATGTTTCTTTTCTTTTCTTTTTTTCAGTAATAATACTTTGTAGAAATAAATCATTATACTAGTAAAAAATTAAAGCACTTTGAAAATAATTAGATTACAAAGAATGTAAAATTGAATGCGTAACTTGAATTGTTATTGTTCAGCATATACTGAGCAAGAAGCAGGACTTCGGAAATTGAAAACCTCAATGAGGAGTGATTAATTTTAGTAATTTTTTTTTTAAAGAAAAGTTACGTACAATTGCTACAAATTATAAAGCATATTTCTGCTTCATATTATTCATCTAACAAATTACTAAAATGCTTATTAAAAAATGCAAATTATAAAATGCTTATTATAATTATATCTAGTGAAAAAGAAAGCTTTGATCATTTTCAACAACTTTCGCTACTACATGAAGTTGTGGTTTGATTATTTATTTATTATTCCGATCAAGTAATAAACAAGGCAATTTAATTTCCCCTCAAAATAATAATAATAAATAGGAAAAAGGAATAACAGTTTAAAAATATAAAAATATTTTTAAAATTACCTGCGTGCTATGACGTAGAGGGCTTAAAGAATTATTTATTTTTTATACAGAAATAAGAAGTGCTGCAGGATTTTTTCAAAAAATAAGAATTTTAAAGCTTTGTATGCTAGGGAGGCATAGCATAGTGTGTGTGTGTGAGTTTTTTTTTTTTTTTTTTTGGGGGGGGGGGGGGGGTGACTTATCTTCAGGACCGGCAGAACTATCCGGCAAACGGGGCGATTACCCAGGCACTTGTTCTGTTAATGTTCTGAGGAGCCCCGCATCTTTCCGCACATTTGAAATTTATTTTCCTCGTTGCAAAGTAATAATAACTTTGCTTTCATTTTGATCATTTAAGTTCGCATTTTAAAAGATTTTTTCTTTTTTTCAGTGACAAAGTTTGTATGAACTAGAGTTTATAATTATCGAGAAACGTATTAGTCCAGGCAATAGAGACCGTATAGGGGCTCTACCTTGCAAAATTAATGGTAGTTCTGGAAATCGGCTTACTTTATGTTTTTTGGGTCGCTGAATCCGAATTTGTAACTTCCCACCAAAATTTCCCCCGACAACCTCCCAAATTTTGGTAAAAAGCCCCCTCCCCCCCCAAAAAAAAAGGTTTTTATTAAAAAAATCAATTTTTTTTATTGTTTTAGGGAAAAAGTATCTAGAAATTCAGAAAGTAGACAAAATTTGCAACAAATTAGATAGATGATATTATGACTTAGGATGAAGGGGAAGGGGGGGGGGATCTGCCTCGGAACATGCGCGCGGTGCTGCGTGGACTAAATTGCGCAATTCCACCTAACCACTCACACGTTTACGTTCTCCCTCCCATCTCCCCTCCGAACTTTCCTTATAAGGTTTACCTTAAGATGTTTGGGTCGCTGAATCCGAATTTTTAACTTACCCCCAAAATTTACCCCCAAAATTAAGATGTTTCTGCATGAAACTAAAGCACTTTAAAACATTTTCTTACCCTAGTCCACCATTTTTATTTTTTCAAAAAATAAAAGGGAACGTCCACTGTTACTATTGAGACCATTCGAGCAAATTTTAATAAATAGTTCCAATCATTTTATTACAAAATCTAACTAAGGAAAAACTGATATAACCAGTCAAACACCACTGTGCTCCACTCACATAAAATATATCTAATTTGTAGGGAAAAAATATTTTGCTTGTCAATACAATAAATCAAAATTTTGTTATTCTTGTGACCAGAGTGTCATAAGAGTAACAAAATTTTGATTTAATATATAGAGAAGTAAAATGCTTTTTGCTGCAAACTAGATATATATTACGTGAGTAAAACACAATAGTATTTATCTGGTTATATCAATTTTTTTCTTAATTAGATTTTGTAATAAAATAATTGGAATTATTTATAAAAAATTGCTCGAATTATCACAAATGCAACGATTGGACGTTACCAAAAGTATTAACGGCAAGGTACATACATTCCCAAAATGCTGAAATGAGTGAATGACATCAGAATTTACAAACAAATTTATTTCGAAATATGCAGAGCATTTGTTAACGTTCTTAATAATAGGAAAATTTTCATTCAAATATTCCCTTGCCAATGCGGTATTTAGGAATTAAAATTAAGTGGTTCAAAAAAGGAACCACCACCCTTGAAAAAGTTAAAGATTCCACTGATCACCTCTTGCAGCACTTCAGAATACCAGCGGCGGCTCTTCCATTAGAACACATGAGCACGAGAAGCCCCAAAGAAAAATGGAAAAATAATTTAACAAAAGAAATAAAATATAAAAAAATCTTAATGTTTTGTCAATGTCCAATAAGAGTAATATTCACGCACGCCTCCCCCCTCCCCCCACCTTTCCCTTTTTTTAGAAACGTCCATAACAATGCATTACTGAAAAAAATCTGAAAGCGTTTAACACCCAGCAACAAGTGTTTTCTTTTTAGCACGTGTGACCGGGGATATACTATTAAAAATCAGCTTGTGCGGACAATACCGGGGAAAGAAGACGCTTTGTGAAGCATCACTCAAGTCGTTTCGTTCGCGCAATCTGTAGTGTACGGTAGCATGTATTTTTGACGGAATTTTCTTGTTAGTTTTGTTTCTCTTGCGATTTAAATATTAAATTGGATATTTTATTGCGAGTTGTTAATCTCTCTGTTTGTTTTGTTCTAACTTTCTTTTTTATTATTATATAAAAGAAATAGTTACAAACATTTAAAATGGAAGTTATTAATATTTCGGAATTAAAGAAACAGCACTTTTCATTGTTTGTCATTGAAAAGAAAAATTGAAATTAAATTGCTTAAGGGGATGAGGGACTTTAAAAACCTTAAAAATCAATTTTTATTTTTTGTAAATTTCACTTTAAATATTACTCAAGGGTACATTATATGCATTATGGCATGCATTTATCACAATATATATATATCTGTTTATATATATATATATATATGTTTATATATATATATATATATATATATATATATATATATGTTTAGTTTTTCGTGGTTTTTCATTTTTGGTCTCGGCGAGTGAAGGGGGACGTAGCATGCGTAAAGTCTGACTTAGCCCTGCTGAGCATGTCGTTAGCCATGCCGCTCGCCTTCTGTTCTGTTTTGCTGTTATAAATATTTTCCTTAGTTTGGTTTTAAAGTTTGGTTTTAAGTATCAATGTTTATGTTGGTTGTTTTAATATTTTTGATGCAGTGTTTCAGTTTAAATATGGTGAGTGATGAAGTTCGATATTTGTTTGTGGTTTTAATTATATATATATATATATATATATATATTTGAGGGAAAAAAATGGAATTTTACGCGTCGCCTTAGAATTCCCCCTGCGCATTCCATATCAATGAAAACCCCCAATAGAAGTTAGAACAATAGAAGTAGAACAATAGAAGTTTGTTTTATATATATAAATAAAACTTTGCATCGCATTTTATATATTTAAATAAAAAAAAAATTTTTTTTTGAAAAATTTTGAAATTTGTTAGAAAAAAATTTCAAAAAATTTTGAAATTTTTTATCAGATTTCTAAGACGAAAAATATACGACGCTCAAAAATATTTTTTTTTTTTTTTTTTTTGTAATAAATGCATGCCATAATGCATATAATGTACCCTTGAGTAATATTTAAAGCGAAATTTACAAAAAATAAAAAATTTATTTTTAATGTCCCTCGTCTGTGACGAAATCTAAAACTAGAAATTTCAAAAGGAAATTTAAACCTGACTTATATGACAAATGTCATTGGATTTCTGGATGTGAATTAACAAATGAGCTGTTTTGTTTTCCCTATCTTTTATTTGCAAAACTAAAACGATCATTCAAGTTGGGTGAGTTACAGTGTAGTTGATTTATCATATCTAACTTAAAAAATAAAGAGACATAGGTGTTCACAATCGCATTTGAATTGCACATTACAATTTAACTTGCTATAGGGAAGATGGGTATTCGCCAACATCTCGAGAGTGCATTTTGTTTGAATGTAAAAATAAACAAGTAATATAAAAATTTTGTTTTTAAAGTCAATTCCTACTTAGGTCATCAAAGAAAAATTTAATATAATCCCTTAAGCTAGTTTTTGTTGCATTAAAATTTCTCAATCGCCAAATTGGCGTTACTTTTGGTGACTCATTTTGGTCGCCAAATTTGGCGATATATCGCCAAACTTGGCGGTATAACGCGATATAACGTGACAAACTTGGCGGTATTTGGCGACAGAACAAGGCCCCCCTATGTTAACCCCCCTTATAGGAATGAAAATGCATTAAATGCTTTTCATGTCTCCCATATAAAACTAAAATTAATTAATTAAAATTTAATTAATGAATTAATATTTGAAATATCTGCATTAACATCAATTGTGATCCAGTACAAGTTTAAAAAAATTTATTTCAACTTGATAGGATGAATAATAAAAAAAATTTTAACGATTGAAAATTCGGACAAGATAGATAAATATAAGGAGATAAATATAGCGACTACTAATAAA
Source organism: Maratus speciosus (assembly GCA_963932465.1). NCBI lineage: Eukaryota > Metazoa > Arthropoda > Arachnida > Araneae > Salticidae > Maratus > Maratus speciosus. The sequence goes on from OZ010798.1 coordinate 204,297,417, forward strand.
GTAGGAATTGAAAAAGAATGAAAAAATTACGAAAAATCTTTATGTATGTACTTTTAAAAACTTGGCTTGAAAGGATAAAAATTCAGTGGTGAATTCAGGGGATGAATGGAAGGAAATTTTCCGAGAAAAAGGATTTCCCCCATTTAAAGCACCCCCCTTCCGAAATCCATATTGTCCTCTTCGGAACAGCAAAATTCCATCCAGAGAAAAATGATTCTGAATTTAGTTCTGCACAAACGTATACAAACCTATATGTTAGGTCCTAAGTACGATATTTATTTTCATAAATTTTATAATGTGATTCTGGACACCCCTTTAAATAAGCCACGAGGCGCCACTACATCTATACCAAAAATTCAATTAACTATTCGCGAAGCTCCCCACCTGTTTCGGATGATCATTCTAAATGTTAGTTATCACAATGGTCATTCTAATGTTAGTTGAAAAGCAAGTACTTTTCAACTATAAGCCCATCACTAAAGACAGGACTTCAAAGATAAATGAGTCGAAATCAAGCTCTGTGTTGAACGTTCGAAACTGCATTGAAAGTTTGATTTATCACAAAATCGCACGAAAAAAAATGACAAATAAATATTATCAAATACGAATATTCATACTTATAAACATTTTATTACACTAATCCAACCTTTTTATATTTTTTTCAAAAAGCGATAGTGTTAATCCTCTCGCTGCGCAGCCCGAGCTATGCTCGGTCATGCATTTTCCCGTCAAATTAATACTATTTGGTTGTTCCCACGAGTTATTTTTAGCGAAAACTTTGTCTGATTTAATCAAGACATTTTCTCCGATTACGATAGTCAAAATTTTATGCTTTAACCCCTTAACCTACGATTTACGTCTCAACAGCTCCACGGTTTGGCAAATCCATAGCTACCACTAAAATTTAATAGAGATTTTCGCCTTGTTTAATCATGGAATTTCGACAATTAAATTAAACTATATTTACTGTGAAATTTTAGTGGTAAGAAGAATTTACATTTGGCTCTATCATCGTACGCGGGCTATGCCCGTCATTGTACAGTGGGTTGCCAAATTATTAGGGACAGTCATGAAGTATAGGTTTTTTGTAAAATATTAGGATAGAATTTGAAAATAAGCACTGATTTTAAGTTTAAAAAGCTTTATTGTTATACTAGTTTAAGTATTTACGCAATATTGTATAAAAAAAATCCAACAAAAATATAATACAGTCAATTTATCAATGTTATGTAAAGAATATTAATATTTGGTGACATTTTCTTTGGCTTCGAGGAGTACTTCGATGCGTCTCTGCATGCTTTCTATGCAATTTCTGGCACTTTCTTTTATTTTAGGGTTTTGATGCCATACATTTACTAGTTTTTCGATGAGTTGCACCTTGGTTGTAATCACATCTTTGGCGATTTTCGCCTTGGTGATCTCCCATAAGTTTTCTATGTGGTTCAGGTCAGAATAATTGCCAGGCCAAGGTAAAACTGGATATTGTGGTTTGCCAAAAGCTTTGTAACACTTCTAGCTTTATGACAAGGCGCTGAATCATGCATAAACATGAACTCTTCACCACCTGAGAACTATTCTTCAATTTGCGGCAGCAGCCGAGTTTCCAGTACTTGCCTGTACTGGTATTGTTTCATGGTTCCCTGGACACTGTAGAGGCGTACAACCCCTTTAGCGCTTATGACAGACCACACCATTATTTTATAAGGTTGTTTAATACTTTCCACGAATCAGTCAGGGCGGTATTTTTCGCCTGGAAGTCGCCTGACAAAGCTGCTTTTGTCGGCTAAATTTTGAAAGGTTGATTCATCTGAGAAACACACCTGAAAAAAATTAAATATGTTAATAATTTAGAAATAAATGATTTTAAATAAAATAAAACACAATTATCTTAACAAATGACCTTACTCCAGTCATCAACTGTCTTCAGGCGGTGTTTACGAGCCCAGGTAAGGCACTTCTTCGTCATCGCTTCTGTCAATCGGAGTTTCTTGGCTGGACGATGACATGTGAACCCTTCCTCCGCTAATCTCCGCTGCACAGTTCTCTTAAAAACTGGTATTCCAGATTCTTGAGCGATCTGAGTAAGGAGTCCTACACTTTTCTTTCTGTTTCGTAAACAGATATCCTGGATTTTCTATCGGTACCTGGAGTTGTTATCCGTTTTCTTCAACTTTTACCTTTTCGTTTGGGCGAAAGTGGCTGGTTTTTGTCCAGATTAATTTTTATCCTGTTGACAACTGACTTGGAAACTTCAGCAAGTTCTGCTACGTTCGTTTGGGAATGATTCGTATGCAGAAGAAGGGTTTTTACCTCAGATTTTTTTCTAGGGGACAAACCAACCCCTCGATCCATACTGAAATCAATAAAAATAAAAAATAAATTATAATCGTAAATAATTTCGCAAAAAACAAATATTTAATCAATAAGAGAAAGATAATACTCACATATAATTCATAACTTTTCCAAAAAACCCCCAAAGAATTTTCTTTAAATTAAAGAAAAGGGTCTTCCACTATTGCGTGTGTAAAAGACTCAGCGTCTCTCTCTCTATTAAAATATTTATAGAAAGCAAACAAACCTTTTAACATACCAAAAGTACTTAAAAGTTTAATTATACAGGTATTGACAACGGTAAAATACATTCCTGCAACACTTAAACCACTTAGAGGCGTAGTCAAGTGCACCCAAAGTATAAAACTAGCAAAAACTATGACTGTCCCTAATAATTTGGCAACCCACTGTAGGTTAAGGGGTTAAAGAACCGGTGATACGATTAAAAATTCTGTAAAAGACGCTCATCGCGAAGAATTACTTACGCAGCGAGACGGTTAAAGATTCTACAGATAACCTCTTCAGCATTTCAGTATACTTAAAATTCAAATAATTATTCGCAAAACTCCTCATGTCTTTCAAATGGTCATTCTAAATGTACTAGATTTCCAATGTGAGCACATCACTAAAAAAATCCCTTAAACGCTAAATATTGCGAAATTCATCACTTTGTTGATAGCTTGATTTATCACAAAATTGCAGGAATAATATCACAAATAAGGTTAGTTGGGGTAACTGGAGTACGAGGTAACTGGGCCATAGGCTATTTTATAAAATACTGTTGATGTATTTTAACCCTTTCAGGGGCAAGGTACTTGTATCATAAAATGTTGAAATAATTTAATGACACCAGTATTTACAAGAGAATTTATTAGTAAACAAGTAAAAGCATGTATGCGCGTATTATTAGCGTCTAGCGATCACACTTTTTCATTTTGATCCTGTGATCCTGCGGGATCAGCGTGCTCCGCGCATATCGTTCCACGCATAACGTATCTATGTTTGTGTAAAATAACAATCTAAGCAAAATTGTTTAAGGAACTTTGTGGTGTAGTGGCATGACGTTCAACTTCAATTAAAATGGCATGGGTTCGATTCCTTACAGAGCTGGATGAAAATGAATGTCAAAATTGCTTTAAGAAATCTAATTTCTTTTTTTTTTTTAAGATAAAAACTGAAAATTTATATTTTTCAATATTTGTACCACTATTAACAATTTTTTCTTAATTGTGAATTTTCCAAATATTTGATATGGTGATCGTAGTTTTAACAGATTTAATGCCTTTAGTATCACCATCTAGTGGTGTAAAGATAAGCTAATCATAAAGAATGTTTTAAATTTAATAATAGTTAAATATTTTTTCATAATTTTAAATTTAATGATTTTAATTTTTATCATCATTTTAAAAGAACTTTTAATTTTGAATAAATAATAATTGTTAATATTTTTTTCATAATTTGAAATTTTATAATGATTGAGTAATTTATTTATTTATTAATCATTTAAAGGCACTTTAAATTCTGAATATAATAAATTTTTATATGTTTCTAGTAATTTTATGTTACATCTAAACATCTATGTAACATCTAAATATAAACAAATATATGTCATGCGCGGACGGTATGGGTATGATGCAAAATACGTCATGCGCGGAACGATATGCGCGGAGCTCGCTGATCCCGCAGGATCACAGGATCAAAATGAAAGAGTGTGATCGCTAGACGCTTGTTGCGCGTATTTAATAAAGGTGAAGTTTTCATTATAAAATTCCGGTGCCAATGTGGCAATTAGGGATTAAAATTATGTAATGCCGTGACGGCATCACCGCCCTTGAAAAGGTTAAGTTTTAGCTTTTGTGAACAGTGCATCCTAATCTCTACTTCCTAAAACAACTTGTGTCAACTCAATCATAACTCTCACTTTTTTGTGATAGGGTGTCAAAAATTTACTTTTCTTTTTTTAAAAAACAACGTCAATATGGTTGAACTTCCTCGCCTTTTTATAAAATATTGTAAGTACTTTTATTAAACAGTCTTTTTTTTTTTAAAGATTAGGCATATAACTACATTAATATTATATTCAAGGTTGGAGTAGCACAGTTGAAGTTTATTCTAACAGAGCGAAAAATGTCCAGACCAGAAATCGAACTTAGATACTTGGCATGCCGTGCCAATGCCTTACTTGTTAGGCTATGCGGACGATAACTGGCTGCCATAATTCACTCTTATTTGTTGGACTTGGCTGCGAACTGCAGCGCTAGTTTCATTTATCCGAGCTATAACTATAGCATTTAAATGATGAAAGTGCTTTAACACGGAAACTCCTGTATACCATGTAATTAGGTCATAGCCAAGTCCAACAAATAAGAGTGAATTATGTCAGCCAGTTATCGTCCGGATAGACTAACAGGTAAGGCATTGGCACGGCACGCCAAGTATTCAGGTTCGATTCCTGGTCTGGACATTTTTCGCTCTGTTGGAATAAACTTCAACTGTGCTACTCCAACCTTGAATATGATTTAATCCAGTTGGAAAAAATATTCGTTCCCTTCATTATGCATTAATATTATTAGGTATCTATACACATTTACTTAATATTTCAAATGTAAGCCCGGTGTCCCAGTTACCCCATAATTTTTTCAAGAATGGGGGTAACTGGACCATGCTGGATCCAGTTACCCCAATAGTCATAAATAATTTTTTTGAGTTTCTCTTACTACGGGAAGTAAATTTCTCCTTTTTTTTTTTTTTTGGCTTACAATAAAAAAAATATAGAATACCTTGTTAAATTTTAAAAAAGCATATTGGGCGGTATCAAACAAATTTCTTCACATAATTTTAATTCCTAATTGCCACATTGGCACCGGAATTTTATAATGAAAATTTTACTTTTATTAAGTACGCGAAAATATACTTTTACTTGTTTTCAAATAGATTCTCTTGCAAATATATGTGTCATTAAATTATTTCAATATTTTACGAATGCAAGTATGCCCCTGAAAGCGAGATAACCTAACCTTGAAATTGTACGATACACATACAGATAAAGTACTTAAGTACTTACGTATCCGTTTGTTCATAGATTTAAATTGCTATTTTTCTCTTAAAATACTCATATGACTTTTGTACTTATTACCTATACTAAAGTACATAAGTACTTACTTAATTTTTATGTTTTTGGTATAACAGGGTTCGTACGGGTACCGTTATTTTTGAGGTGAAATATCAGTATTTTCTTATAAAAAAATAAATAAAGTTCAAACGCGTGAAATTTCGCCTTATTTCAGGAGAGATTTATAAGAAAATACTGGTATCGAAGAATTTCCTGGTCTGGAAATTCCAGGACCCGTACGAACTCTGTATAAATAAATCTAATATTTTCACTTTTAGTGCTTTTTTTAGGCACATTGACAGCAAAGGTTTCCCTTACAATGCTTTTTAGTTGATATATAATTTACATGATCTGCCTGGTTTAATTTTTTTTAAAGTTGTTTACACTTTTTCAAACAGGACCTGATATCCCATATGGAAAAAAAATAAACGCGTGTGGAACATAAACCCTCATGGTTCACTTACCCCATTTTTATGGGGCAACTGGACCCATGAGGAAAGAAAGATGAAATATGCATATTTTTATTTTTTAAATATTAAAATTTAATTTTGAGCATTTCTCTCTGATAGACGAAACCGAACTGAACACATTTACAGAAGTTTAGGCTTTAATTCAAATGAACATTAGCTATTTGCAGCTGAATTGTCAAAAGCTCCAGAGTCACATTGTAAAATCATGGCCCAGTTGCCCCAACTAACCTTAAATATTAGCACATATATTTGTAAAAATAAGTAAAAGACAAAAGAAAAAAAAAAAGACAAAATGAAGATTTAGGGCGGAGAATTTTCAACTTTGAGTAGCATGACATGTAGTCCCACTCTGACACCTACTTTTTTTAATGTATTTTTTATTACACATTTTTCTCCCTAAATTCTTGAGCAACGGATATCAGGGTTCGTACGAGTGCTTGAATTTCCAGACTGAGCAACTCTTCGGTACCAGTATTTTCTTATAGAAAATCTTTCCTCAAATAAGGCAAAATTTCGCGCATTTAAACTAGATTTATTTTTTCTATGAAAAATGCTGATGTTTGGCCTTGAAAATAACGGTACCCGTACGAACCCTGGATATGTCGCGCAATTTTCAGTCAGATATTTAAAACTTGCGAACCTATGACAAATATTTGGCAATAAATGCTAATTGTCATCTAATATAAGATATATTTTTAATTATTTCTGTATTATTGCTTCTTGATACATTTTTCCTGATAGAAAATTATAAAAAACTTGCATATTATAAATTTTAATTACATATAAAACGCATTTCAGTTCCTTGACAATCGTTGCCGTGTTTTTTCATAAGTGTAGCTTCTTTCAAAATTCAAAAGGTGTTTTTCCTCGTTTTATAAAATGATATTTAGAAAACTTTACTGTTAGCTAAACAGTTAAAGCAGAGTAAACGGAAAATCAGCAATGCTGAATCATAAGATTACAGCCCATATTTAATGAGCTGTGATCAGCTGTGAATAATAACCTTTTCTAAAATATGAAAAAAAAATTGTTATGATTAAAATTTAAGTTGCCATCATTAGAGAAAAGTATTTAAAATTAGAAAAAAATTAGTATATCGAAAACAAATTCGAATTTAAAATTTTTAATGCCAGTTTTGAGATCCTAGGATCAATACGGATTTTTGGTGTTAATTTCATCGCATAATATTCCATATTTTAGGAGAAATCGCCGTGAAACATAATCAGTTGTTTAATCAGTCGTTTCATAAAATCGTTTCATAAAGCAGGGCTCCCAAATGGTTCCTAACTGAATACCAATAAATTTTAACAGAAAATTTTATGGTAGGTTTGCGCTAGAATTATCTTTTAAAGGTGTTTCCGGGCGGTTCGTAAGAAAAATCTAAAAAGAAAATTTTTCTAAAATAATATTGGTATTCAGTTGGCGGACCATTTGGGAGCCCTGAAAAGTCGTTTCATAATTTCGTTTCATTAGGATTTTATATATATATATATAGGGTAGATGTGACATGCTCTTTGTAAAATCTGTTAAGACTACATTCATTGACTACGGCATTAAATCATATCAATTTGCAACCCCCCCCCCCCATCCCCACTTTCTTCTTTCAAAAACTCCTTAATTCTGTTAAAGATCGTCGATGTAGATCCTATGAAGCTCAAGTGGGGCCTAGGCCAGTTAATAATTTGTGAACTAAATTTCAATTAAAATTATCAATTAAAAATATTTCTTCAAAATGGGACACAAATATAAAATTTATCGGTTCTAATCTGTTCATTCTAATTTGGGGCCCTAAAATGTAAATCCCGAACCCCCATTAATCAACGAATTAACAAGGCCATATAATTCAACTGTTAAAATGTTCTCTTAGTCGGCAATAGATGCAATAAAATACAGCTCGGCAAATCTGAAACAAAGCATTGCTTCTTCATGACTCTGTTTTATGAGGTGATCGACCGAACATAAAAATCTCTCACGAAAGTGTTCATTAACCTATCTGTTATTTGCGTCTCATTCCTAGATGGTTCCCTATAGAAGAAAGAAAATTGGGTCCACTTTTCGTTGGACCACTTTCGTAAGCCCACTTTTTCGTTGGAGTGATGTGCAGAAGTGGAGACATCTGTTCACAGAATTATTGTACCAGCTTTAATTTTAGAGAATTTCAATTAATAGAATTTTTAATAAATTTTAGACATCATTATGTAAGAGCATATTAAAATATTTTATTAAATTCAATTTTTAATATCGTATAATTATTAAAATCAAAATACATATATTTAAAAAACAATCTTTTATTTATGTTTTATATTTTTAAATCATGGAATTGATATCATCGTTTTTGGTATCATCGTTTATACTTGAATTATTATAAATAAAAAAAATTAATTTTGTGCTTTTCATTTATATTTTTAAATCACGGCATAATATTTTGGTTCTAGCGTAAACATTACAACACATATATTTTCTTTCTTTGTAAACAAAGTTTTAGGGATAGACATTATGCATTAAATTATTTCTTTTTTTAAAAAGGAATTGATTATAAGTCATATCATCAACGTCGGAGGAAAAGTATTTTGGAGGCTGCACTCTTTTCCAAAACTTTGGATCATATCGCTAAAAGCTGCACCAAATTTCTGTGCTCAATGATTTAAAAAAAAAATGAGTTTTTTAAATTAAAATGATTTTTTAACTTAATTAATTTTTTTTTTAAATAGAAACTTTGTACTTTTTCATTCAAACTGCTTTTTACAATTTAAATAAATGATTTATGAATCATTATTATAAATGTTTAATGATTAATAAAAAAAAAGATTTTTTTAACTTAATAGAATTTTAAAAATAGAAATTTTGGATTTCTTCATTCAAACTTTTTTTCACAATTTAAATAAATATTGAAAAGTAAGAATTTTCCAATTTTTTCAAATTCTCCCCCTCTTGGATTCGATCTCACGATCAGGAGAGAAAAGACATACCACAGAGACAGTAGTATTCAGTCCGAAACAGCTTATAACAAAACAAATTCTCAATTGAAGAGGTAAGTGGAAGAACATGTTAAGTAACAAAAATTACATTTGAAGAAATTTGATGTGAAAGTTTTTGTTCTCAATTTTAATGATTTATTTTCTGTGTGATACCATGTGTTTAAAATATTAACAGGTGTGGTACTAAACTCTATCAAAAAAAAACTTATTCATATTTAATTTTTAAATACTAAAAAATATTAACGCCTTCGTCCAAAAGAAAAAATCATTTTTAAGAAAATGTAGCATAACATGTTCTTCCACTCAGCTCTTCAATTCTGTTAACATATGGCTCCGCTTTTGCACATCACCCCACCGAAGAAACGGACTTTCTCACTTCTCGTCCTTCCATAGGGAACCATCTAGGAATGAGACGCTAGTCCCATCTGTTCACTTGCATGTTCCGCATCAAAGATTTCCGAAATCCTCCCAAAATCGATCTGCGCATTGCTTCGCGCATTCTCTCGCCCTTCAAAGATTCCTTGCTAACATCGTACATTTTCATAGTGTCGCCATGTACGGAGAAGAATATAAAATATTATGTTAATCTGATGCTTTTGACTAAAATAAATTATGTTTTATAAAATAAATGTAATATACAAGTAATTGATTTGAAAAAAATCAAAATATATTTAATGGAATTTTGTTTTCATGTACCATCAAATATTAATTATATACTAGAATTGTATTAACATAATTTGTAAATTTTAATTTATATTTTTTTACATTTCTTATAGTATTCCAATTTATAATCAATAATAATTAAAAATAAAAAAAAGAATAAGAACGAATGAGAGATGTTATTGTATTCGAATAGTTTAAAAAATGATAGCTAAAAATACATTTTATTTTTTAAATTTTTCTTATCTTGATAAGTATCAATTCAAAACCTTACTAAGAAAATATTGAGTCTGCTATATCAAATTTTTATTTTTATTTTTTTCTACCAGTCTGATATAAGTCACCAAGCATAGTAATGCACTAAGATTAATAAATTAAAACTTTTTAATGCTGAAAATATACAAGAAATCATGACATGTTAAATTATGCAAAAAGAAAAAAGAGAGAGAGAGAGAGAGAGAGAGAGAGAAAGTAAATAAATAATAAATAAATAAGTAAATGAATAAAAACAATAAATAAATAAATAGAAATAAAAGAAGAATAAGGAGAAGAAAGAGAGCTGTTATTGTATTCGATTACTGATAGCTAAAAATACATTTTATTTTGTTTAACATCAATTCAAAATCTTAAGAAAATATAGATATTAGAGAGGTCTTCTAGATCAGATTTTTATTGTTTTTACCAATCTGCTATACGTCATCGAGTATAGTTATACACTAAGGTTAATCAATTAAAGTTTTTAATAATCAATGTAATATTGCATCTTTCTGCTTTAGTTTTGCATTTTCTTAACGTTCTCGTAAGTCAATAAATCTGACAATTTTTTCTCATAAAAGTGAAAACATATACAATCATACACATATTCATGTGTGACTATTTGAATACATATCAATATATGTACATAATAAATATGAATATATACATGTCTGCATAAATTTTATGTATGTGTGTGTTTCTAATATACTTGAAAATCGCATATGGTTTAGATATCTGCTGTCATCTACTCTAATATTCATAAAATTCTTCAGATCACAATCACAATGCCATTCAAATATATCACTAATGTGGACAACATATACCAAAAAAAGAAAAAGAAAAAAAGAAAGAAAAAAGTATAGCTTCCATATTCTAAGGATGACCAAAAAAGTATACCTATGTTTCAGTTACGCATTATTACTAATAATTTGTATTTAAATTAAAATATTTTTGGTGTTATTTACATCCATTTTTGTGAAACTGTCCTTTAATACACCCTTCCTATTCATAAGTAGATATGTCTATACTAAACATATATGCATGTAATAATTGGGTTTCTACAAAGTATATAGTACAAAACAAAAGTTCATTTATGTCTAAAAAAAAACCCAAGTTTTTATCTAATATAGATTTTTTTTTTTTTCATATTTAATATCTCACTAGCTAGACATTGAAAACTGAAGAAAATTAATAACAAACTACTAAGCTAAAACATTAATTATATGTTTAAATAATAATATTTATTAATATGAATTATAAATTAATATGAAATAATAATGTTAATTAATATAAATTATATACATTTAAAAAATATATAATTTTATAATTATAATACATATATTAATTATAATAATTACATATAATAATATTATAATAATTATATATAATATGTATATATTAATTAATTAATAATTAATATTAGTTATATATATTTAAATGATAATTATTAGTTAATATCAATTATACATGTTTAAATATTTAATACAGTAAACTCTCTGTAAGGCGGACTCTGTGTAAGACGGAAATCTGTCTAACTCGGAAAGATTTTAAAGTCCCTGCGAATGCATAGACATAGAGTGAAATTTGTTTAAGGCGGAATATTGTCTACTACGGAAAATTTTCTCGGTCCCGATCGATTCCGCCTTAGACAGTTTACTGTATCAATATTAATTATATATTTAAATAGTGATAATAATATAAGAAAAAAATATTATCATTATTTCAATAATTATTACTTGATATCAATTATGCATATTTAAATATTAATTAATTTGGTATATTTAAATGTCAATATTAATTATATATTTAAATAGTGATAATAATATAAGAAAAAAAGAAAATCTTTAATTATGTTAGTGGAAGATTAACATAATTAAATATTTTCTTTTTTATTCTTACATTATTATCACTATTTAAATATATAATAATATTAAAATTTAAATATGTATAATTAATATTAATATTTTTATTTATATATACATAATTAATATTTTTATGTTCCACTATTTTATAGTTACAAATGAACCAGTAATTAGTAAAATTAATACAAGTAAATTAATAGAGAATTTTATATATGAACAATAATACTTCACTTTAAAACATAAGAACTTTAAAAAATTGATTTTACTAATTTGATATCTATCTCTTACAACAGGGCGATATCACAATTAACATAAAAATATTTTTCATTTTATTTTAAGAATTATTGCATTTTAATAAATGTTCATTTAATTAATAAAAAATAGAATTTGAAAATTTATTTGAATTACTTAAATTTATTTAAAATTAAATTTTATGTAATACAGATTTAAATTAAATATGATAACGTAAATGTAATTAAAATTTAAATGTCTAATTGACAATAAAAAAATTACAAAGCAACTGATCTTTATATGTTAAAGATCAAAACAAAATACTAATTTGATATCTATTTCTTACAACAGGGAGGTATCACAACTAACATAAAAATATTTTTAATTTTATTTTAAGAATTATTGCATTTTAATAAATGTTCATTTAATTACTAAAAAATAGAATTTAAAAATTTATTTGAATTATTCAAATTTATTTAAAATTTAATTTAATGTAATACAAATTTAAATTAAATTTTATAACTTAAATGTAATTAAAATTTAATAGTCTACTTGACAAAAAAAAAAAAAAAAAAAAAAAAAAAAAAAAAAAAAAAACTGGTTTTTATATGTTAAAGATCAAAACAAAATACTAATTTGATATCTATCTAATAGAACAGGTCGGTATCTCAACTAACATAAAAATATTTTAAATTTCATTTTAAGAATTATTGCATTTTAATAAATATCCATTTAATTATTTAAAAATTTATTTTAATTATTTAAATTGATTTAAAATTAAATTTTATAACTTAATTGTCATTTAAATTTAAATGTCTAATTGACAATTTTAAAAAAAATACTAAGCAACTGATCTTTAAATGTTAAAGATCAAAACGAAAATCTACAACAAATAGGACACAACTCACAACCTAACTATTGCAAAGATTGCGCTTTAACCACCGCGCTATGACGTTCGTACTTCTATTTCGCTTTCAACAAAGTCCCTCCTGTAGCACAAAAATGTAAACAAAACATCCCAAACAGCAATAATAAGCAAGAAAATGCGCAGATCTGTTTTGGGAGGATTTCGAAACTTTGAGGCGGAATGTGCTAGTCATCTGTTCGTAAACCGAAAAGTCCGTTAGCAGGGCATGCAGAAATTGTATTTCTTTTTAAGATATCAACGAGGAGCACGGTATAAGCACTCACTCGTTATTGGAAGCTACATTAATAATGTATAATTATGCAAAAAAGGTGTTTCACATATTATTTCATAAAGATATTTTTCTTTTATTTTACCGGTATGAGTTGAATATGTTTGTCAATTTCTATGTCTATTGATTTTCTCAATACCAAACGCATATTTCAGATTTCATTCCACATGACTTGTTTCTATACATTTAACCCCTTAACTTACAATGACGGGCATAGACTGCGTACGATGATCGAGCCAAATATAAATTCTTCTTACCACTAAAATTTTACAATAAATATAGTTTAACTTAAGTATTGAAATTCCATGATTAAACAAGGCGAAAATCTCTATTAAATTTTAGTGGTAGCTATGCATTTGCCAAACCGTAGGTTAAATCGTAGGTTAAGGGTTTAAAGTGCAGCTGTTATTATTATAAGTAGTAGCAGTAATTTTTTCGAACGAGCTAAACAATTTAATGAGAAAAATTCTGTTTTGAAAGTATAGTTTTTAATGAAAGAACTGATGAAATTTCAATGTTTAAAACCTTTGTTAACCCCTTGAGGGGAGGTGGGATAAAATATATCCCACCTAATTTAAACAATATTCTCACCAGAAAATTTTTACTAAATTTTATATTTTTAACTTTTTGAGGAAAATCATTGAAAAATTGCTTTTCATTATTTAAAAATAAAATTTTTCGATTATTCCGGTGAGAATTCAATTTTTAGAATCATTTTTGCTTGCCCCTAAAGGGGTTAATGCTTAAACAAACATGTTGGTAAGAGATAAGAAATTTCTGTAGTCATCTGAAGATAGTATCTCGCTTTCCCATTGACCTAAACAAAATATAACAATACTATTATATAGACATTTTAACAATAATGTACAGAGGCGTATTTATTTTTTTACAACAATATTTGTTTTTTAGTCTGAAATAGTTATTCTTACTGTTTCATTTATACTATTTTCGATAATTTCTACTATCAGTAATAATTATTATTATCTTAATTATTTTTTTTAATTATATCGCATATTTGCTTTTTAATTATATTACCTGTTATTAAAAAAATATTGCCTTTTTAAAATATGATGTATCATAAAAACTACTTCTATATATAAAAATAATAAAAGCCCTTAGATTACTTTTTTTCCTTTAGGTTATAAATCATAATTAACTTTTCCCTGAAATTTAGTACATAATAATAATAATAATAATAATAACAGTCATAACTGAAAAGCAATTTTTCGCATAGATATTCATTGTACAAATAATAATCAGAAATTTTTGAACAATAAAATTTTAACATTGGTATGCTGTAGGCATATAAACAAGATGAAAACTCAATTTCTTTTGCATAAACGCCAGACCGGATCAGACGATTTGTGAAATCTCAAAGTATAACCACTTGTTTTTCTTACTGACGATAAATATTGAAGTATTGCAATTGTACGCAATTAGCGTTTGATCTATATTTTAATTTCGTTTATATATATATATGTAATAACTTACTGGTTGAGGAGATTCTGAACTTCTTCGACAAAATTCTCTGCATAATATATAAAAATAAAATACAAATAAGCTTTTTTTTTTCCTTAGGGAAAGCGCTGTGGAACTACAAGTGTTTGGGCCGAATTGTAACCGTTTTAAACTTTTATGTGCCAAATTATGAATCCATGAAAATTTCATCTGCTAAAGCATTTTTCGTGAATTTTTGAAACTTCATTATAAGATTTACGCAATCATTTAATAAATTTTAGAAGGATTTTGTCAAGTAAAATTAATTAATTAAATTTCAATTTGTTGGGATTTATAACTTCACTCAAATCTTTTACTTTAAATTTTATTTTTACTGTTTTATAGAATTAGGATGTGTACAAATATAATGCTCTTACAATAAAAATATAAAAATATTTCCGAACTGAAACTTTAACCCCCGATCTTTCAACTTCAAGAAAGCTGAAAAGCTGCAAATGAAAAAGAAATCATCCTTTTACAAATATTTTTGTTTTTGGAACCAATAATGCTTTTGGGACAAGATAAAGTAAAGTATCTATAACTCATTCTAAACTGTACTATTAGTAATCGATGCGTTGAAGGAATTTTATTACAAGTTATATTAATGGTACTTTGAAGTACCGTCGGGGCATAAAAGGTTAACCGGTTTCAGATTTGCATTTTTAGATTCACGTAAAATCAATGAACTTCCACAATCTCCCGGTGCGCCTATGTCCAGCCTCTCTACATTCAGTGTTGCTAGAAAATGTGCAAAGTAGCGCTGCTGGAGTTGCAATGGGCGTGATGAAAGCAATAATTTTAGATAGTGGGCGGGGCGTTTTGCGTTTTGCTCATGATTCTGATTTCGCAGTCTAAAATGTAACCGCTGCAATTACCTTTTTCTTCACGACATAATGATATCTTATGGATTTTCTTTTCACTTCTTATAATTTATAAACTGACGTGAAGAATAGGAATATTTTTTAAAAATTTCATTTCTGACACAGTGGATATATATTTATATATATATATATATAGAACTTAATGTGTTCAACAAGTTGTTTTAATTGTATATTTTTTATATGAGGTTAACATTTACAACAATAAGTTTCTTACAAAAATATTCGCAATCTTCAATTATAAGAAGAGAACAGAAAATACGTAAGAGTAAAGAAGAAAAGAAGTACATAATCCGATTTGTTTGCATTAAAAATTAAACACCTAAAATTTTTTATAAGTACTGCAAATATATAAAATTTTTGTTTTATTTAGATACAGTCGTGGAAATAAAAAAGTAAACACACCCTACTAACTCTGCAACAAATTATATTAGAAAAAAAAATACTGGTACCAAACGATTGGAATAAAGTCTATTTTTTAAACCGTTAGCACACGCGCTGAGATAAAATCTACCCTAATCACATTTTTTCTTCATTTCATAAACTTTTTGAAGATGCTTCTGACCTGCCTTGTACCTTTCAAGGTCAAGGTCGAGAAGGTGTGGTTGAAGGAATGCCTTTTCTTTGTTAACTAGGAGAGGAGAAATGTGGTTCTTAGGGTAAAAAAAAATCCCGTGCGTGTAAAAACGTTTAATTGCGATACGTTAATTTCTTACGGAATAACACACATTAAAATAATTTTACTGAAAGAGTAAGATAAAACTTACTTGTATATGTTGATGAAAGGTTATTAAATATAATTAATATGCATTTTATGAAATAATTCATGTTTTAAGGTGTAAAGCGAATCTTCTGCATATTTTCTTACCGAAAAGACGGGATTTTTACAGAAACTGCTACAAAATTTGAAAATAAATAGAAAAAGCATAATTTTTCCCCCTAAAAAGAAGTAGTAATGATGCATTTTACAATACAGAACAGTAAATTCGTTTTTAACCCCTTGAGGGGCAAGTAATTGTGTCTCTGTAATGTCGAATTCACACCGGAATCTGCAAAAAGATTTATTGCAAAATAAGAAAAAGCAATATTACGACTTTCTTCCACCAAATTTTAGAAAAGTAAAATTTAATGAAATTTTTCTGGTGCAAATCTTCCTTAATCGTCGGTGGGATAAAATATAACTCACTGCCCCTCAAGGGGTTAAAACGTATTTAGCCAAAAACATAATGGAAGTCAAGTTGAGGTGAGATTTATATGACGCGTGTGTTAACATTACAAAAGTAGGCGTGCTGGCGTATTAATGACGTATATAAGATTTGCTTAGGGGGCCATCTACAAATCAAAACAAGCCCAAGCTTGCCTTTTTTAGAGGCAACACCCAATTTTGGAAATGTATTTTATATCTTCTGTTAAAATTATACGTAGATTTTGTTGTAATTGCTCAGATACATTTTCGAATAAATTTTTTTAAAGAACCACCTAATCGTCACAACATCATAAGGTAGATGAAGCACTTTAAAACGAGACAGGCTGCTTGTGCAAGGGGAAAAGAAGGTGACGAACCCTTGTCAAAGAAGAAGTTGTGGAATGCATAATTCAAGCATTTGTAAGAAGTGTTCCAAAATCAACGCATCGTCCCAGTACAGAACTGAATGTGTCTCAATCAACAGTGTAGTGCGTGTTACACAAACGTCTGCAATTGAATGTCTGCAGTTTTGAGATGTGACTTTTAAAGGTACCTACAAACCGTTGCGTAAAGCATTCTGAGTAGATTTCCAAGCAATGTTCTAGGTGGATGGTGTCGTGAACAAACGCATGTTTACAGACGAAGCCACGTTTAATTTATGTGGCAAAGTTAACAAACATAATTTTGGGGTACAGGAAAACACGCATGCGGCATTTGCAGATGAATGTGATCCTCCTAAAGTAAATGTTTTCTGCGCCATTAAAAACAGCTGTGTCTTTGGTCATTTTTTCTTCATGGAAAACACGATTACGGTGTTTATCTACCGAGGCATGCCCTATTAGTGGCTGTTACTTTTAACTCATTAAAGCCGGTTGGCAAGAAAACTTGCCATGTAAAATGAACAAAACATTTTACTGTGTAAAATACCAGTATTTTAGTTTGGAAAATTTCACGTTATCTAATCTCAAACTTTGTGCAAATTTTACGATGCTGTTCTCCTCGTCAGTCAAACGTTGTCACGTCTCCGGGGATGTGAGACATAGCTCCCTGGCTCGTCGGCCAAACATCTTCGCATCGCCGTTGAGCGATTAAATAATACAAAATTGCGATGTTTTAAAACTAGTGTGGAAGAATTAAAAGAAATGTAATATAGACTCGTCCTTAACCCGGGTTTACACGCGCAGGGTATGACATACCCAGGGTGGGCACGGTTATTACATTTCTCACCACTAATTTTTGAAAAGTAATGTTTAAATTATTTTAGCGCAGAATTTGTGAGCAATGTCAACGATTAAATAAAATGACGATGTTTGTTTGAATTTATTGGTGGCAAAGTATAAATCGCACATATCCTGGATATGCGCGAGCATTCCCGGGTTAATGAGTTAATTAGACGAAGCGGTTCCCGACTTCATTCTGCAGCAAGATGATACTCCACCGTATTGGCATAACAACGTACGTGAATACCTCAGCAATTATCTTTCCCATCGCTGTATTGGTCCTGCAGGGTCAAATGATGTACCATTAATATATTGACCGCCCAGATCCTCATATTTGACGCCGTGAGTTTTTTTTTCTTTGGAGGTACGTGAATAACAAAGGGTTCGTGCCTACACTTTCTCAGGACTTACAGCAGCTAAAGTGGCATGTAAGAACCAATAACACCAGATATGCTATCAAGAGTTTGGCAGTAATTGGAAATACCACATAGATATTTGCCATGTCTCCGGAGGGGTCACATTTAACATGTTTAGAAACTTGTATAGTTATAGTTTCATCTTAAATTTGTCCGTCAAAAATAATGCCATTATAACAGTCACAGGTATGTTTTCTTTCCGTCGCATTCATTTTCAATCACCCTGTATTAATATAAAGCGGTCAAAAATTATTCCTATTCACTCTAACAAATATTGTAATTACATAGCACGCAATTTAGAGTTTAGAAATTTTTAGCTGATAATAATTGGAATAATGTTCTTTCTGAACAGAAAGAACATTATTTTATTTATTGAAACAAATAGAAAATAGTATGACATGTATGCATTTTAAAAGAATGATATAGTGCTGCATTGTGAAAAGAATTATGAAGTAATAAATATTATCTTATCTGACTAATAGGGACTTATTAGGGAATTTTAATATTACCTGACTCCAGGTGGGGTAAAATAGTTATAACAGCAGCCGACTTTTCATTCAAACTTAATTTTCAAGAAAATTATTAATTGAACACAGAACTGGCAAATAACGTTTATCCATCCGCAATAGTGTTAATCAACTTCAACATTTACTTGGTTTTGAAGCTTTCGAGAACGATGCCCTCTGCATCTGTTTCTCGTCATACTTGTTGAGTTGCAGCATTTGCCGGCCGAATTCTATCCCGCGATTCCTGGCTTTGCCTGGCTAGCCATCTTACTTGCCACTCATTATTCCTTCGCCCTCTTCTTGCAATGGGACTTTCGTCTTCATTCATTGCATAATAAAAAATCGATAACCTTCAAATTCTTATAAATTAAAAAAAACTGTAACACTTTTCAATTCGTAATACATTTGTTTACTAAAAGTACAAAAGAACAGACGTTATCAGGTTCAAAAATAAAAAAAAAACTTTTAATAATAACAATGGAGTCATTCTCAAGAGTCATTCACGGTTGTAAGAAAAAAAAAAAAAAAAAAAAAGCAATTTAACAAATTACAACTACCATTTGGAAAACGATTTTTTCAAAGACTAAAATTTAAGACATAAAAAATCGCACCGAGTTGATCCTACATTACGTACGCCATGAATTAAACATTAATAGTGTTATTTTCCGAAAATTCCGAGCGACAACAATATCCACCTGAAACTTACGGATTATCCAAGCATTTCATTGGCTGTTCGGGAAAAGGCTTTTCCATCGTCAGATTTCCAAGAAATCTGACGACACATTTTAAATGAAATTTCATTCTTAAACTTCTAAACATCCGACAATGTTACTTTTTACACCGTCGGATAGAGGAAAAAATGTACTTTTAAATGCAATTTGTTTGAAAGCTGTATCTCAATTTGTTTCTGAGTTATTAATATTTTTTGTAATTTTTATTACCTTTTTGTCATAGTGGCAACAGAAGGTATCCATCGTTGTTAAATGTACAGATTACTGTATAGACCAATCAGAACACGAATAAAATGCGGATTAAACCAGTAAAAACCTTCAGATATGCTTTTCATTCCCTACCCTGACAGAGAACAATAACCATTTTTCCAAATGGTTAAAAATAAATAAAACAACCCGAATATAAAAATTCTAACAATATTGCATTTAATACACACCTTCGCTTCCCTTAAATCGGCATTTTTAAGAAAGTTTTAATACATGGAGTTCGTTCGGATCACAATATTGCCAATGAGCTACAAGGTCTGTATTTTAATCGGAGACATTCATAATTAAACATTGCTTTTAAAATCGTGAAATGATTGGAAAAAGCTGTAAAATGTTTTTAGTTTTGTATCTTTTATATTGCCATTGAGCAAAATTATTGCATCCATGGTCTATATTTTAAAGAATCTCAAAGGAATGAATCGCATATTGTTTACTATCGCTGATTGCTGGGTCATACGATTTTCAACGCAAGATATATCCAAAAACATGCATATTTCGGTGTAGCTCAGCATTAAAGTTGTTTTTGTTTTTCACAATCTGTCGTAAAAGGTTAATTTTCTACAGCTTTTTTGAAAAATATTAAATAACTGAAAATTAAAATAAAATGGCTGATTTTAACGAAAGATTATCGGGATCTGGATGAATTGACTCCGGAAGTGTTATTCAGTTAGCGCTAAGAAATTCTACAATAGTACAACTCATATTTATATTCCTGTGTATTTACATTATCTATTGCTATATAAAATGCAAATAGAAATTTCTTTCATAAAGCTTAAAAGTCTCATTCTGTTGAACGTCATTTTTTCTAGGACTCGCAATGTGAGTTAGATAATTTTGACGGGAATGTTTTAGCGTTTCTATAAAACATTGTTTTGCATTACTTATATACAGAGCTGCAGGAGAAAATTTTATAATTAGGTCAACTTCTTTATGAAAGTGAATTTCGATCGGAACGCTTATAATTCACGTTCTGAAAAACGTATATTTTTCTGTGACTTTCTTTGTCAGTTATGTAATTTTTGGGGAAGGTTTTAGCATAAAATACATTGTTCTACGTTAAAAAGATTTATGATTGAGTTCTGATAAAATTTTTAATAATAAAACATTAAAGGTGCTCTTTTTTAAAGACTTTACAACATATTTGAAACGTGTTTATCATTTCAGTTTGTCTGTCTGTCTTTCTGCCGTCTGTCTGTCAGTGCTCTAACTAGCGTAAATATACTTGGATTTATATATGTAACTGAGGTTTTTTATAGTATCTTCTGTATTGAAATTTTAATGTGTAACATATATAATTCATTTACAGGGACACTCAAAAAAAAGTCCGTTACATTACAGTCTATGGAGAAAAATATTTAGCGGTGTATTTTAATAGTGTTATACCATTTCAAACACAGAGAAATTCGCATGAATCATTACACAGGGTTAGTATAGAATAAAGTGTGCATAGCATTTATCAATCGCTTACAGGTACATGTAAAAGAAATCAGTTACAGTATTGTCCGTTATCAATAATTGCTCAAAGTGTGTTTTCAGTTGCGGTACGCTTTCAAATGTAAGTTATTTTTTACCTATTACTTCCTATGTATAAATTTTATACACATTTAATTAAATCACAAACGATTAAAGTTCAATGCAGAAAGGGCATAGCCGGATAAGCATTGGAAATATGCCTTTCAATCAAATTTCCTGATTTTTTTCCCAGATGTGGCTACATATCTGACTATGTATTTCTCCTATTATCACCCTATAAATATTGATATTTAATGAGATAAAAATGCTTTTTCAATTTTTTAAAAAACAGATTTTCTCAAGAACTGCTGCATGGAAATTCATGCCATTAACTCAGGATATATAGATACCAAAGATGCATAACTCGTAATTTTTGTATAATTTTCTGTTAATAAGAACTATGTGAAATAGTGAAATAAAAATTCAAAAAAAAATAAAAATCATATCTTATATTTATCCGAAAATTACCATTTTCTTGTAAAAAATTTCCCATATTTGGCCGTATATTCTGTATAAATGCCGAAAGTTTGCGTTTGGTACTACATATAAATATTTACAAAAATGTATAGTAAAGTTATTGAAATTCATTTTAACCCTCTGTCTACCAGAAGGGTCCAATGGACCCGACATGTACATTCAAAATATTTATTCAAACCAGAAATTTCTTCAAAACAAACTAAATTTATAAATCAGACAATAATAAGTTAAATAAACAAATTAAATAGTTTTAAGTAAAAATTCTGGTGTAAAATGTTTTTATAAAACTTGAGTAAAATTTTCGGTAGTTCTAGGGTTAAGGCGTGTTTTGGGACGGAACTACGCAACTTCGACATTCGAAGAATTTTTGGAACAAAGTCAGCAGAAAATATGTCAACTGATGTATTTTACATTCCATTAAGCATATAAGCATTGTTTTTCAACTTCATGTTCATTTTGATATCGACAGCGTTGAGAAAGTTGCTCAAGTGTTCATTAAAATTTAAAATACAGCAATTCTATAACTGTTTATTCCAAAAATTCTTCGGGTGTCGAAGTTGAGTAGCCCCACCCCAAATAACGCCTTAAAATGAATTTCAATAATTTTAATACATATTTTTGTAAATATTTATATGTAGTACCCAACGCAGACTTTCGCCATTTATACAGAATATATGGGATCATATGGGAATTTTTTTACAAGAAAATGCTAATTTTCGGATAACCATAAGACATGATTTTTATTCTTTTAAATTTTTATTTCGCTGTTTCACACAGTTTTTATAAATAGAAAATTATACAAAAATTACCAGTTATGCATCTTTGGTATCTATATATCCGCAGTTAATGGCATGAAATTCCGTGCAGCAGTTTTTGAGAAAATCCGTTATTTAAAAATTTGGAAAAACATTTTTTTCTCATTAAATAGCAATATTTATTGGGTGGTAATAGGGAAAATATATTGCCAGATATGTAGCCACATCTGGGGAAAAAAATCAGGAAATTTGATTGAAAGGCATGTTTCCAATGCTTATCCGGCTATGCCCTTTGTATAAGAACCTCAATTGTAGATAATTTTTTCTTGTAAAAAAAGTAATTTTATTTTTCTAAATTTATGGCTAATTTTCTTTTCTAACTCAATGAAAATTTAAGAAAAATTTCACGGCGTATGTAAGTTTCCCTAATGATTTTATTGAAAAAACTTATATAAGGTGTCGAAAATTGCTGTTGCAACTTATATAAAATTGAAAGTTGATACAACTACGTATTTATATGGGGATGATCCCTAATTATAAATTTGCATTTTCATTTATATGTAAAGAAAGATACAGTTATAAGTCGAAAGTCGGGCGGCTTCTTTTTGCGATACTTCGAATGATAAAATAGTATAGATGTTCTTTTTTTTCTTTTTTACCGATGTACATGAAGAAAAAATTAATATATTTATATACACATGTTTTGTCGTAAACTTCATGACAATTATATTTCTGACGCATAAAATTGGAGTTTAATAATGAAATCTTGTGGAAGTATTAGTTTCAAGAAGTTTTCCATCATTGTAATTTTTGCTTTCTGTTATTGAAATATTTAATCTCCTAGAATTGAAAATCGTGGCAAACAAAAGAATACATAACAACCCAAGCTCTACAAAGCTAATGCTGACACGATTCAATACACTCAGCTATGAGACTACACACAACAATTGGCAGGAAAATAGACGTTTGCTACTGTAGTATATAACAATTTAATATTAAGATAAAGTCCGTATAATAGTTTAACTCACACCAGAATTCGTTTTCAACAATTTTGTTTTATAGTAACCTGTCGATTTTACGACGTACAGCACGATAAGAAATTTTTCTATTCTAGTAAGAAAGCAATCTCGTTACCAAGAGATGCTTTCAAGATAATATGGTATAGTATTGGGTAGGACACGAAAAATTTCGGACGTTTGTATGAAGTACCTCTGAAGCATTTTTGTCATAACAATGTCATGCCTCAATTGAATGAGGTAGTGAGGTGTTAAAACGCAGGAACTACAATTGAGTTGGGATGGAAGTACTGGCTTTCCGCTTTCCCACTGTCCTGACAATGTGAAGTCAGACGTTAGGGGAGTGGGTACGTTAGTGTTGCTGTCAGGTTGATATACAAAAGTATATAGTTTTCAGAAAACATAAATGGAATTAGTGGAACTGGACAGTGAATGAATGCAGTAACGCGCTGTTTACTGGATTATCAGAAGTACTTTATTTTTTATTTTTTCAGTAATAGTAATCCGTAGAAATGAATCATCGTACTTTTAAAGAATTTAAAGTACTTTTGAAAATAATTCGATTACAAAGAATGTAAAATTGAATTGTTCAGCATATACTGAACAAGAAGCAGGGCTTTGGAAATGGAAAACTTCAGTGAGGAATTTTAGTAATTTTTTAAAAAAGTTATGTACAAAAGCTGCAAATTATAATGCATATTTTTGCTTGCTATTATTCATCTGAAAAATCACATTTACAAAAAACAAAATGCTTATTATTATTAATATATCTAATAAAAAAGAAAACTTTGGTCTTTTTCGACAACCTTTGTTTTCACAGGAAGTTGTGATTTGATCGTTTATTTATTATTCCGACAGAGTAATGATTAGGGCAATTTAATCCCCCCCACCCCCCTCCAAAATAAGCTAATAATAAATAAATAAATAATTAATAAAAATTATAGTTTAAAAAAATAAAAACATTTTTAAGATTCCTTGCGTGCTGTGACGTAGCGGGTTTATAAGAAATGTTTAGTTATTTATTTTTTATTGCGAAATAAGAAATGCAGATTTTTTTTTTAACAATAAGAATTTTTAAATTTTGTATCCAAGGGAGGCATAGAATAGCACGTGTTTGGATGGTTGTGAGGGGCTTGTACCTTCAGGACTGGTGCAACTATCGGGCAGATGGGCACGGGGCGATTGTCCAGGGCGCGCGTTCTGTTAAGGTTCAGAGGGGCCCCGCATCTTTCTGCGCAATTCAAAATTATTTTTCTCGGAGCAAAATAATAATAATTTTGCTTTTTGATCATTTAAGTTTGCCTTTTAAAAGTTTTCTTTTTTTCTCTTTTTTTTCTTTTTTTTTTCTTTTTTTTTGTGTGTGTGTATGTGTGTGTGTGTGTGAGGTTAAATTGACTGTCTTTCCTTCATTTTACTTCAGAATAAAGTTATATAGAAATAATTGATAAAATGCTCAAGCGTATTGACGGATTTCGCGTAAAAATTATATGAAAACTTATACCCGGAAAATAAATGAAATTTTCAAAATTTTAAGAAGCTATTACAGGAAATTTGTTATTTACATGTAAAAACATGTGCTTAGATCCATTCAAGATCTCCTTGCAAATAACATGAAATTTAAATAATATAATTCTAAAACCTTTCTTCTCTCATTGGCAGATTTGGGTTTTGAGAGTAGAAAGAGTCACTGGTTCTGGTTGCTTAACGTTTTGAACACTACGGCGTACACTTAAAAAAAAAGATGAAGAAAATAAAATTAAAATAATACTATACTAATTATGAACACTAAAGAATATAGTTTTTAGATCTTATACTTTCTGCATACTTTTAGACATTTTGTAATATTTCTTTGTCATATTAAAAAAAAAAAACAGAGCTTTTTTAATACTTTCCAATATAGTTAAAAGTGTTTATGAACTCGCTTTGTCTGTCTCTCTGTCCGTCTTTGCGTGATCTAACTTGCGTAAATATAGTCAGATTGTCATGCAACTTACAAACGCTATTAAAGTTTACCGTAACATGCTGAAAATAAAGTGTGTACCCAGGGCCAAAACTACCCTTTTTTGACAAAGGTTTTTGCGCCCCTCCTCTCGCGTAATAAAAGTTATCGAGCCCAGGTACCCTATGCCAAAAGAAAAAAAAAAGAAAAAAAAAACTCTTTAAAACTTAAAAACTTTACTTTTGCAAATTTGAAAAGAACACTCCCATAGGTTTAACATTAGCTTACAAGTTCCTTTGTATTTCATGTATGTATGTAAACATTTTTTAGTGAAACGACAAATAAAATATTCATTTGCCAGAGTCGTGAACGGTCTGAGTCATGAACAGTGAAAATATAAACGTGCAGGGTGGGGCTCGGCCCGAACTTTTATGTTTTACACCGGGCCGAGCCGAGATAGTTTTCGTTCGGGTCGGGCCTGGACCTCGAAATTCCGACCCGTGAAGACCGTCTTCTAAATGAGCCTCTTTCCACATAAAAAAGAGGGGACATTTTTTTAAATGATGACTCGTGGCTGGTTGCAACCGTTTTCGTTTCTACTCTTTAAGTGACTCAATGTCAAATCCTTTCCTGTTCTAAATGACATATATATAATGACAAGCACAGCACAAGCACAAGTTGGGAAGTATGAATTCAATAATATTAAAGGAAAGAGAAGAAAAATAGCTCTCTTCTTTCTTTCCCATCAGAACCAACCCCCTTTATCTCTCCCCAAGTCCGTCTCAGTTTCTATCTTGCTACATACTTTCCTTTCATTTTCACCCTTTTCCCATAGCTTAAGCTTTTTCAAACTTCAAACGCAGGCCGCAACCCCGTTGGACTCCGACTCTTTCACCTACAGACAATGACGACACAATACACACACACACATTCATTCATACTCCTGAAACGAAACAGCTCTCGCGTCTCGCCGCTACAAAAAGACGCAAACATGACAAAATTTCGGAGGTACCTCGAATCTGAAATTTGAGGTATTGGGACAAAGTGTCATGGTGTATGGGACAAATGAGGTGCTTCATGTATGAGTTACCCAACACTAATATGGTATAAATGTCAAAAGAAAAGCTATTGATTTCGTTGGGTGTTTCTCCTCTTTTCGAAGGGGAAGTGCAAACGGCATCCTGTTGCCTCAGTAAGTCAATTTCAGGGACTCTTCACTCACTTGATAACACCCGCTCCGTAATGTTAAACCTATGGAAAGATTGTTTCGAATTTCTCGTTTAAATTTGAATATTTTTAAACGATTTTTTTTTTTTTTTTTTTTTTTTTTTTTGCGTAGGATAGATGAGGTTGATCTTTAATATGACTATTTTTTACTTTTTTGATTTCGGTTTCCCATTTTTTTTAATAAAGGTACTTTCAGTTTCGAAACCGGTTCTGAAAGTGAAAGTACCTTTATTAAAAAAAATCTGCAACCGAAATTGAAAAATAATAGCCATATAAGTAGCCATATTAAATATCGACCTCAATTTTCCTATTAAAAAAAAAAAAAAAAAAAAAAAAAATTAAATATTAAAATTTAAACGAGAAATTCGAAAACAGCCTGCCCATAGCTATAACATTACGGATCGAGTGATTTCATGTGAGTGAAGAGTCCCCTTAAGACTATGGTAGTCTGTTGCGCAACTAGTTACTCCGAGAAGATACATATATTGTTCTTTCTAAGGCCATTCTTTTTACGCGATTGCCAAGAAGGGTTATGTGTTTCACACGTATCTGGGTATGTGGATTTCTTTATACCATCCCAACGACTGGATGGATTTTAATGAATGAGGTCTTTATCTTTTCGTCTTAACCGTCCGATGATTATAGGCTAAATTTTGTTTTAATAAATTCAAAATGGCGGCCCTAAAATACAAAATGGCGGTAGAGACGAAATTTTTTTACTCACCATAGTAAGTGGCATATCAGTGGATAGGTCTTTCAAAATGAAGACGATGTTTCATTGACTATTTCACCTTGAGAAGCTCCGTTTAAATATTACACAACCTCGAAGTTGTATAGGTAGGATCTCTAGCTTTACTGCAACTCTCACCTTAATAGACATCTATAGGCGTCATCAAAACTGTGTTTATAGATGGGAACTAACAATTAAACACAACTTAAAAGTCATCAATAAAAGTAAATGGAAAAAATAGATAAGTAACATAAAAATAGTTTCACATTGATGAGAAATAATTAATTATTTCGCTTTTTACGCACTCGAGTTTTTTTATTTTTTTAATTTAATTTTTACTTGTTTATATTTCTAGTGCTACAAAAGAAGGTTTAACGTGAAGTCGAAACGAACGTCAAGACCTGTTTCTTTACAAATTCTCAAAGCGCTTTCACACTGAGGGGTTGTTGTTCTGGAAATCCGGCTGATGGGGGTGCGTAGAAATCACTATTTAATATCTAAAAATGTTACACTTATTAATGTAAAAAATATATATATTTCAATTGAACGTTATTCATAAATTTCGACATTGTTATTGCTCAATGTCAATAGATAATATCCGGCAATGACAGAAAAAGATATCACAGAATGTCAAAAAGTGATATTCACCC
The DNA here is from genome assembly GCA_963932465.1 of Maratus speciosus. Classification (NCBI taxonomy): domain Eukaryota; kingdom Metazoa; phylum Arthropoda; class Arachnida; order Araneae; family Salticidae; genus Maratus; species Maratus speciosus. The sequence goes on from OZ010798.1 coordinate 204,325,519, forward strand.
AAGTTGGAACATATTGGCCAACACTGCCAAATATCAGACAGTAATATTCGCGAATGCCATTTCACCCCTTAATTCTATCTAAAGTAATATTCACGGGCTGTGTCTTTTATTGAGATTGTTTGATTTTCACTAGTTTTATAAAATAGTGTAATTGGCTTTATTATGGTATCATTTTACCAGCCTTAAAATAAGGTGAATATTTCTTTTTCAATAAAGTAGTGCCAATAAGCAATTTCAATTTTTAAACCGTAATTTAATGCGACCGTTAAGGGGTTAAAGGGTAATTATTTCACATTGGCCCGAATTACATTTTGGTATTAGCCTATATTTTTGCTGTACTCAAACAGGGAATTTTAACAAGTTTTAATATGTAATTGTAAAAAATAAGATATTTTTTTTAATTCACGGGACTCGTACAGTTCCCGTTATTTTCCAGGTCAAATATCAGTATATATATACCGGGTGTCCCAAAAAGGACTGACTGATTTTAAAATTCAATAACTTCCAAACGGTGACAGATATTACAAAAATTCTTGCAGGAGGGTTATGCATAAAGTCAAAAGTTTTATTACAGTGATTTACGATTTTAGTTCGAATTACAAACAATAGATGGCGCTGCGATCAATAGACGCTAAATTCAGGCTCGATTTTTTGATACTTCGTGGCCCAGATAATACATTTCCATCTCCTTTTTCTGCATGGAACAACAGAAAAGACCAAAAATCGAGCCTGTATTTAGCGACTATTGCTTACAGCGCCATCTATTGTTTGTAATTCGAACTAAAATCGAAAATCACTGTAATAAAACTTTTGATTTTATGCATAACCCTCCTGCAAGAATTTTTTTTAATATCTGTCACCGTTTGGAAGTTATTGAATTTTAAAATCAGTCAGTCCTTTTTGGGACACCCGGTATTTTTTTAATAGAATAATAAATGTAGATCAAACGCGCAAAATTTCGGCTTTTTTTAACCAGAGATTTTCTGTAAGAAAATACTGGCACCGAAGAATTTCCCGGTCTGAAAATTCCAGAACCCGTACGAACCCTGAATAACGCCTTTATACTGTTAAAAATTTAAAGTACCTTTTTTACTTTATTCAGATGAAAAAGAAAAGAAAAGTTATATCAAACTATTCCCCATGATATTATATATTATATGTGTGTGTGTGTGTGTAACAGAATATGTAACGATCGTTGCAATCTTTTATCGCACTAGAACACCCAGTAGAGTTGATCTGACTCCGACAAAATGACAAAATGCCGTAGAAAACAAAATCTTTTTGATAAGATAAGTTAAATATAAGCCTCGCAGAAACAAGTTAAATATATATAATTTTCAATTAAAATTGGCCCAATCTGTTTTTATAAAGCTTGAATAACATTTTCGGACATCCAAGTGTTAACGAATTTAAAAAAATACATTTCACCCATGTTAAAAATAAAATGGTTAAAATTATTCTGATTAATATTAACAAGTATTAGAATTACATAATAAAAAAATTAGAGCTTATAGTGTTATTAATTACCATTCGGGAAATGTTCATTTTTCAAAGGAAAAGATTAATTTTATTCCTTAAAATATTGAGAAATTCTGAAATAAAAACTACCCCTGTTTTAGAAACGTAAAAGTATACATTAAAAAATAATAATAAATAACCATGACTACTATTCAAGTTAAGAACGTACATATTTATTTCAAAAACATCAGTTATGAAAAAATATTTTTTAAATTTGTTATAGAATTAAAATATTTCTTATCTGATTTCTATAAACAAACTAAAATAATTGTTTAATATGTTTCTCCTTCAAACCAAAGCACTGTATAATGTTTTCTAATGATCAGCCGTTTACTAAAGAAAGTGCTTTAAAGGCAAAAGAGTTGAAATTCTATAATACGTTGAAAGTTTAATCTAAAATTAAATTGCAAGAGAGATATCATATGTGGATATTTGCAAAATATATGTAAAAAAAAAAAAAAAAAAAAAAAAAAAAATTTAGGGAGTTGTAACTTTAAGCTGGAAGATACGGAACAGATTGCCAGTTTGGCCTTTTTAAAACCTCTATAGCTTCTATTAGGGCTCCTTTATTACAGGCTGACTCATCAAGCATCTTGTTTCCCACTTATTGTTTTTTTCCCATTGATTCATATGGGGCGAAAAAAGTTTGAATGATTATAAAATTACAAAATCGTTATAAATGGACTGTTGTTCAGCAGAAAATTCTTGTAACCTGTTCGGGAATGGGTTTAGAGTATATAGGTTCCATATAAAGAAAGAAAGGTGTAATAAGTTGTCTACAAATGCTTAGATTCTAAGCTATCCAACTGAAAAAAAAAAACATTTTTAAAATATAGAAATACAAACGAGATATTTTAAAGAACACTCCCATAGGATTAACGTTCGCTTGCAAATGAACACGCATGACGGTAGTAGCCTCTTAACCCTTTCCGACGCAGTAGACCCACGTCAAGACCACCTAATTTTAATTCCAAACGATATCAAGAATATTTTAATAAAATTTGCTTTTATAATGAAAGTTTAAAGTAACAAGTTTCGAGTGTCTAAAAAATTCGTTAGTAAATTCCGGTGTCAGTTAACCATTTAATCATTTTGCAAAAATTTTCTTTGCCGGTAAAGGTTAAACAAATATTTTTTCAACAAATATTGTTAGACAATACTGTGTCGAAACCAGTACAGTACGGCGCAAACGTTTATGCACAAACTAAATGTTTTTATAAAATGAAAAATATACACCGGAATGCTTTGAAATTTTTACTGTATCTGAACAATTGGATTACAAATTTATGTTTCCAATTCAGGAACAATTCATTGTAAGGAAAATAATAAATAAAAAAAAAAAATCAAAATTGTGATGTCGCAAAAGTGTTTATGCACAAAAACGAAATAGTTTAATATCACAAAGTACAAAAGTCCCTTTGTAGTCTATGATGTTTCTATTGTGCTTGATCAGATAAACTATGCGATTTTCCATTGATGACACGAGGGTATGGAAGGTTTTGGGAGCAAATTTGTACTAGGTTTCCTCTATCGCTGATCTGAGCTTTTGCATTGAGTAATACTGCTTCCTATTCTTGTAGACATCGTGTGAGAGGATTACCCAGATGTTCTCTATCGTAGGCTGACTGCTGGCCAGTTCATCACACCGATATTCTAAGATCTAAGACCTTCTTTTGTGCAACGGGAAGTGAGTACCGATGCGTTGTGTTGCTTAAAGGACCAGTTCGGACAACCTAGGAGTTCGCCAAACGGTCACAACTGCTCACTCAGAGTTTCCTGATATTTTTGTGAATTTTGTCTGTCATTATGAAGCAAAGATACGTTTGTCCATTGTACAAAAAGCTCCCCATACCCTGAGCGAAACACCACGTTGTTGCCTGCTCAATATGCTCTTCGTATCTTTCTTCAAGACACGTCGATAGAATGAGAAGCCATCTGGACTATCCAAATTCAATTTTTTTTCGTCAGAAAAAATAACAATAATCTATTCGTCACGATAATACATGCGCAGTTTTGCCCATAGAAAGCTTGCTTATTTGTGTTTCAGAAAAGGCCTAAGAGCCAATTTTTGTTTTTTGATGAATCCTGATTCTGTTATTCGTCTTCTTATGGTGTCATGCGATATTTTTGATCCAAGTCAATTTTTTATTTGATTAATTGACAAACTGTTAGTTACAGCCAATCTTTTTAATTCTTCTATCCTCACGAAATGTGGTTTTACTCGACTTTTCTAAGAAATATTCATTTTTAATTGTTTTCTTCGTTGCAAAACACCCACCTGTCATGTTTAAGGAGATATTTGCATAAAATCTCGATTGTGCCTAAAGTTTTGCGACATCACAAAAAATATTTTCCTGTAATTTCTGATTTTCGTAAAGATGATTTTTTTTTTCCAAATTTCAGATGTATATTTATGACCATAGTATTAACCTACAATGGATATTTAAAAGCATTCTGTTGTACATTTTTTTTTCTTTTAGTATTGGCGCTGTGCTTAAACTTTTACGCCGCATTTCAACTGCTAACTTAAAGAAAGTTCATTTAATTGTTTAAGAGCCCTGATCAGTAACATTTGCGATTTCCCTCTCCCATGTTAAACGAATGGCCGTGGAATGCATTCGTATTTATCAAATAACTCGTCAAAAAATTAATATTTTTAACTCATTTTTTCTCTATGCTCTTCTTAAAAGGTGTCGCTTTCCGTTTAACTTGACAAAATAATTCTAAAATAAATACTTACTTTTTAATTTAGTGCTAAAGTCTTAAGAACTAAGCGAAATGTGTTTAACATTATATAATTTTAAAACTATTTGGAGTTTTAAAATTTTGAAAAGAACGAAAGAAAATTTATGTCCTCATCTTTTTATACAACCAAAAAAATTTTCGCGTAAGTTTATTTAAACTCCAGATATTTGATAAATATTGGAAAATTTTCTCCCCCCCCCCCTCCCGATCCATTCATCAAAACACAAGAAAAAGAAGAGCTTGACCTTTGACACGTCACGGCGAGTGATTATTTACGCTCTATCAAACAAGTGGGAGGAATTCTGTAGTTGTATAGTATTGTAAATTTTTTTGTTCTGATTATTTTTAAAAAGGGAAAGAGGTATTTGGAAAATTAACAAAATGGTTTCTTTTATAAATTCTTTTATAAAATTATCAATCGCGTAAAATGTCTAAATTGCATCGTATCATGTTTATATGAAAACAACTGTTCTGTTGAATTGTTTATCATTTTCCTTCCATTTCCGAAAGAAACTATAAAATATTTCATTTTGTATGAAATTGTAAATTTCAAACTATAAATTCTTTGTAGATTTTTCAAGCGCGTAAAATGTGTACATTGCATCGTATCGTGTTTATATGAAAACGACTGCTCTGTTAAATCCTTTATCATTATTTCCTCATTTGTGAAAGAAACTATAAAATATTTAATTTTGTATGAAATTGTAAATTTCAAACTATAAATTCTTTGTAGATTTTTCAGTCGCGTAAAATGTGTAAATTGCATCGTATCGTGTTATAAAAACGACTGTTCTGTTGAACACCTTATCATTTTTTTTTTCCATTTCCGAACGAAACTATAAAATATTTAATTTGTATGAAATTGTAAATTTCAAGCTATAATTTTTTTGTGGATTTTTCAACCGCGTAAAATGTGTAAGTTGCATTATGTCTTATTTATATGTCAACGGCTGCTCTTTTGAATCCTTCAGCACTTTTTCCATTCCTGAAAGAAATTGTAAAATATTTAATTTGGTATGAAATTGTAAATTTCAAGGTATAAATTTCTTTACAGAATTTTCAATCCTGTAAAATGTGTAAATGTCACCGTGTCTTGTTTATGTGTAAACGACTGTTCTGTGGAATCCCTTATCATTTTTTTTCCCATTTCCGAAAGAAACTATGAAATATTTAATTTTGTATGAAATTGTAAATTTCCAGCTATAATTTTTTTTCGGCTTTTTCAATCGCGTAAAATGTGTGAATGTCATCATGTCTTATTTATATGTAAACTGCTGCTCTGTTGAATCCTTCAGCACTTTATCCCATTCTCGAAAAAATGTGTTAAATATTTAATTAAAAATGAAATTGTAAAGTACATGCTGTATTATAAAGTGTTCGTTGATTTTTCAATTGCGTGAAATATGTAAATTATATAATGTCGTATTTATATATAAACGGCTGCTCTGTCGAGTCCCCCGACGCCTTTATCATTCTCGAAAAGAATTGTAAATTGTTTAATTTAGTATGGAAGTGCAAAGTTCAATCTATGTTATAAATTCTTTGTATATTTTCCAATTTGTGAGAAATCTGTAAATTACACAAGGTCTTATTTATACAAAAAATGACTGTTCTTCTCACCTTTTTTTAAATCTCGAAAGAAACTTATGTAATGCAACATACTTATAATTAAGAGTATATATAAATGCATCAGTTTTTTTTACCCAAACGAATCTCGGGTACAGACTGTGCCCCCCCCCCCCTTCTTTTCTAATCTGCATATTTTGGACTACTGCAGGCTACGCCTTCCCCGGCCTCCAAAAAATCGAATTTGCATTGCAAATTCGTATAAAGGTGAAAAATAAAAAATCAAGTCCTATATATTAGATAGATAGCAGTTATATGGGATATTAAATATCTATTTTTTTAATATAATTATAGTTATTTATTTAAAAGGTAACAGAACTGCATTAATAATATGAATGTACTGAAAATGTATACTTATTTCGGTATATTTTAACTGTGTTAAATGTATAAATTTGGAAATAAAATATATTAAAATTTGCAATAAGCTCTTCCTGTTTTTAGATTATTTTAATTTTTGCGAATTTTTTTATTTATAAATTTTTATGTATTAACTGTCGAATGTATTAACTGTGTATTAACTGTAGAATGAATTGCAACACACACACATAGATACATATATATATACTGAAAAAAATGTTTACTCAAAATTGAGTAAAAAGTACTCAATTTTAAATACGTGACATACTCAAAATAGTTCCGATCCAAATGTACTCAAAATTGAGAAACACATGTACTCATTTTCATAGTTGCCAACTTGTACGGATTTTTCTTACCACTAAAATTTAAAAGAAAACTTTGCCTAATTGAATCTCCGAAAACTAACGATTTTTAACGATTCAGTATGACAAAAATTTCTTTTAAATTTTAGTGGTAAGAAAAATCCGTACAAGTTGGCAGCTATGCATTTTTGATCCCATGGTTGTGTTCAAATGTGAATCATTATGTACTGCCCACCTGAACCTACAAATTAAAGTAAAAATGTACTAACATTTATTTTCCGTTTTAAATTATTAACAAGAAACGTTTAATTGATTACTAGTAAAATTATTAGCAAGATACTCAAATCGAATATTTTTATAACAAGAGTTTTATTTGTAGCAATTTTAAATTATTTTAAAAATACTGTGCATAATTTAATATTTGAACCATCATGAACATCTTTTTATGCCACCCTAAATGAAATAAACGGTCAAGTGCGAGTATTACTCGCGCACAGAGGGTTCTGTACAATAAATATATGAATTAGTAATTGTATTATTAAAAAAAACCGCTGCTTAAAGAATACTAACACTTTGTAAAAAACTATGCAAAGTAGGGTTGGGTATAACAGTATATACAAGAAAAATGTAAAAGGATATACCATGAAAGTTCAATGAGATATGGAACCTAAAAATATCAAATATAGCTATTGGTACAGAGGTAATGAAAAACATGTTTTTACAAAAAGTCTGTCTGTGAGTCAGTCTATCTGTGTGTGACACAAATGTTGCGGGCGCTCTATTTTAAGAACTATTGAATGGAATTTAATAAAACTTTAGATTCAGTTAATCCCTGATATAAATTGGTGCTGATTACTTTTTGGTGTAAATCGCCCAGCAGCTGGCGTTGTTATGCTGCATTATTCATGATTTCCAGAATAGCTATATCTCAAGAACTAAAGTACGGATTTTCAGATAATTTCAGATTCAGTTAGTCCTTGATATAATTCGGTGCTGATAACTTTTTGGTGTAAATCTCCCAATAGGTGGCGCTGTTATGCTGCATTATTCATGATTATCGCAATAGCTCTATCTCAGGAACTAATGCACGAATTTTCATCAACCTTCAGATTCAATTAACCCCTGATATAAAATAGTGCTGTTTAGTTTTTGATGTAAATCGCCCAACAGGTGGCGCTACTATGCTGAAATTTTCACGATTTTCGTAATAGCTGTATCTCAAGAACTAATGCATGATTTTTCATCAAACTTTAGATTCAGTTAGCCCCTGATATAAACTGATCCTGATAAGTTTTTGGTGTAAATTGCCCAAGAGGTGCCACTGCAATTCAGAACTTTTCACGATCTCCGCAATAGCTATATCTCAAAAACTAATGCACGGATTTTCATCAATCTTCAAATTCAATTAGAAGTTCAAGAATGTTATCCCTGATTAGATTTTGGTATAAATCACGTAACCGATGGCGCTGCTGTACTGCATTTATCAGGAAGTATTGACATATATGAGATAGAAGAAAGTTTTGGGATTGACAGATCCGACTAGTTTAATATTATCTTAATCTCTTTATAATGAACTTAATTCGGTACTGACAATAAAAAAAAATGCATATTTAAACTTCTTTTGGCATTTCATAAAACTAAACAGTGCAGCTAAAACAAAACATTCGTTCAAAGTTTACATTTGTCACTATGCTAAACGCGCTTCGAAAGGAGGTCACAAATCTGCAACAAAGCCTTGGTCCTTACCACGTTTTTCCAGATAGGTTTTTAATTAACTTTTATATCAAAAATCGACCATTACGGCACATTATATAGTTTCTGAATAAGAGAACAGACTAATTGAATGCGTTTGAAAACAAAAGTGATTTTAAAAATGAGTCAGAAAATAAGCAGTTTTGATTTGAGTACATCCTTAATACGATATTTCTTCTCCAAACTCTATGTATTTTCAATTTGTTTTTGCTCTAAGAATTGGTCCTATCAAAAACTTGTCAACATAAAAGTTGTAGATAATATGAAGATATATAATAAATTAATGCGGATTTGATATCTTGTGAATTGACGAAGTTATGGATTTTTTCTTCTTCAAGTCCCCTTTTTGTTTTCGTTTTTACCTTGTTTTTGCAGTAAGAATTGGTCCTATCAAAAACTTGTCAGTATAAAAGTTGTAGATAATATTAAGACAATTTATAATAAATTTAATTGGATTTGATATCTCGAGAATTGACGAAGTTATGAATTTTTAGTTCCCAAACACCCTATTTTTGCGCCACTTGAGCCCATTTTTAGTTTTATCAAAAATCTGTCATGCATAAGTTTTTGGCCCATTTTTTAGAAGTAATAATAACTTTAAACTGATTTGATATGTATTATAATTAAGAAATTGTGGGTTTTTTTCGTTTTTTCCCAAACCCCTCCCTATTTCCACCCCCTTGGTTAGATTTTGCACATTAACGAACCTGACCGAGATTTTATGCATCAGTTTGAAAAAGATTTATGCAAAATTATGGAAGTTATCGTGTCCAGAAAAAAGTGATATACATATGTATATATATATATATATAATTTTTTTTACTGGGTGCTGGTTTTGGGTTCTAGGGATCATGATCGGTGTAGATCAGCAAAAATTTTTCCGAAATTCCAACATAGATTAGATCCCAATAGGTAGTATTTCATACGAAATCCACCTAAAAAAATAAATAAAATAAAGCTCGTTTATCGACTGGTTTTAGTCAACAAAATTTGATAAAAGTGCCAGGATAACAACCATAAAAAAAAAATAGCACATGAGAAAAGCATATGCGAATATTTTTTTTAATAAAATCTTGCTTATAAAAAAAATGCTTAAAATTTAAATATGGTATTAGAATTATTATTAACATTACTTTGAAAATACGTATAAAGAGGTTTTTAGTTTGCAAATAATATATACTACAGTTTATTACTGTGTATTAGTCCTAAAACTTATAAATCGTCGAAAACCGGAAGTCGAATTTTTTCACGAATGCAATGCTCTTTTCTTCTAAAGATAGAAGAAAGAAAAAATATATAATTTAAAATAGGTATTTTAAAAAAATAGGGAGTGTGGCCATCTATGAATTTTCATGTTATTTCCACATTATTTCTATTCCATGTTATTTCTACTGACATATCGAGATTAAATAATTTGAACAAATATTATATATACCTCAATTGACTCCATAGTCATTTCTGAATTATAACATGCAATAATTATAAGTTTTAATTGAAAGACAGAAAGAAAAAAATAAAAGAAAATATCTATGTCTGGTGTCTAACTTTTATTTATTTAAAATAACTTATATATCTACCCTTTCATTTTTAAGATGTAGCATAATGTAGAATTCAATTTCGTGTGTTTTGGAATTTAATTTTTTTTTCTCATAAATTTAAAATAGTTGTAGAAGTTGAAAGAAATTACTTTAAATTAATATTATAAATTGTGCTATTCAACATTGTCCAATTTCTTTTAAATTCCAAAGGTAGAAGTTAATAGCAATTTCTGTCTAATAGTTACTTTTTATTTAGTAGCCATCTACTAGTCGAATATTTCCATTGATAAGCCAAATATATATAATAACATTTAAAAGCTGAAGACATATAATATAATATAATAATTTATATACATATAATATAATAATTTCTCCCTTGTTTAAAATGCGATTGTGACTAATATTATATTAATTGATATTTTATTATATAATTATGACATATGATGTCTTCGATCGTAAGTGAAAATCATTATAAAAAATTAAATTAAAAACAACGCAAAAAAAAAAAAAAAAATACAATCATTCATACATGAGGTAATTACTTGTACCAAATCATATAAAATGAAAATCAATATAGGTTTTACCATAACTCATTTTGCAAATCTACATATATGTACAGAAAATTTTGTGAATGCTGTGTGGTTCTCACGCTTTTCTTTGGAGTCTGTGTAAACGCGCAAACTTTTAAATTATAATTAAATAAAACTAGTCAGGAAAAAAATCATTCCAATCATTTCTCTCATCATTCATCTTATTTCTAAAAACTGAAAAATAATTCAGAAATATTTTTCCTATACTGTCCAAATCTTCCTACCGCTGGGGTCATAAATTTTATCTACTGACTGGGGAGGACTTCGCGGTAATTATAGTATCGGACTACTTGACAGGAGTTGAGGGGATAGGCATCAAGCTGCTTCTCGGAGAAATGCGAAATCTTTTCTTACTGACCAGGGCTCTTAACTTACACCGTAAAAGTTCTTAAAAATTACTTTATTTGATTTAATTGAATGCTTCTGTAATAAAAGATAGTAAATATTTATAGATTTGAAAAAGAAAGCACTCCCTTTACTTTTAAGTGCTCTCCCGTAAAACAAAAGATTACTATAAGTAATTACAAGTAAAAACTCTTATGCTGCGTTTACACTATGGCTTATCAGGTCTACAAGGTCTGCGAGGTCTGCCAGGCGTGGGTTTAGCCGGGTTTAGGAGGGTCTGCGTGGTCTGCGAGGCTTGGTCTCTGTGGTCTAGGCCTTGGCTTTAAAATACTAGACCCAACCAATCAGCGTGCTTCATTTTTCTGTATTCCGCCATTTTAAAAGATTGAAGAAGCAGACGACAGTTTATGATTTTAAAGATAATTTGAAATTAATAAGGGATTTACAAATTAAAGGTACGTAATGGTTTTTCAGATGTTTTTAACATTTCTTTACGTTGTCTCATAACTGTAGAAGTTTCTTTTATAAAGCTATACAATCGTAAGTTACTATTTTCATGTATTTACATACTACGCTACTAAAATTAATTTGTTAACTATGTTACTTTTTAATATTACCAAACTCTATAAAACGATGTATTCGTAAATTCTTTGATTTGCATCTTCCTGTATTTACATACAACGCTGCCTATGCATTTGTTAGTAGATAATTATGTTCCTCATTTCCAAATTCTTTAAAATTAACCTGGTTTCATATGCATGAATTTAAAACAAATTTGATAGTATATGAATACAAATTAATATAATACGGTCGTCATTCTACTATAATGTACGGTAATGCCTTTTTTGTGAATAAATAGTTTCATTTCCTTCAGGAATTTATTTGATATTCTATTTTAATGCATTTTTAGTACTGACAATTTTTTAATTTATCCTAAAACTAGCAACAAATTTTTAACCATAGAATTAATTTTGAATTAACTCCAAAGTTTTCTCTATTATTTTTATATAATTGACTGATCATAGCAAACTGCATACATGATTTACATTATTATTAATCAGTTTTAAATGTGTTAATTTTTACAATGATACGGTACTATCTAAAGTAATATGAAGACTACTTTGAATTGTATTTAGCTTCTTATCCTACCCCTAAAAAAATTCTAATGACATATAAAATTTAACTTTTTTTAAATTGAACAAACTTGTTTTTAAGTAAAGTTTTTACTTGTAATTATTATTAATAATTTATAAACCATCCCTTATTCTTTTTAAAATTTTATCTTATATGTTTATCTTTCTGAAGTTTTCTTTAATAATTAATCAGTAGTAGTATATTAAAACTGTAAAATCTAGAACATGAATTTTTTCTCTCCACTTCCCCACAAGAGATGATTTACGATTGAAAAGTTCGTAAATTATTTTTTTTTTTCAGAAAGAGTTTGAAAAACTTTCAAACCTATAAAAGTTATACTAGAAGTAGAGATTAGAATCTGCTGGTGTCAAGATAAATACATATTTTACCAAGTTTGCTCTCAGGATATCGCAGGTGTGTAGTCTTCTATAATAAATGACTACCATTTGTGATCTTCTGCAAGAAAGTGGATTGTCTGATGCTCTTGGACTATGTGCTGTTTTGTTGTTTTCTACTTAAAATTCATCAATCAGGAACTGTTGTATAAATAAAGTATTACTAACTTGTATGACTGACTGTAAGTATGTAGTTTTTTTATATATTTATTTTCTGTTGCTTAGAACGAGGGATTTTGAAATGCATTCTACATTGTATTTGTTGTTTTTATTAGTTTATTATTCTCTTTTTTTTTCTATTCATTTACATTGCAGGATGTTTTCAATGGGACATTTTCAACAGTTATGTGAATGTTTGTCGATTGCCTGTTGACCCGACTTTTACATGAGATTTGCATGCTTTTTTTGAAGATATGAATCTTCAATAATATTCGTGTATGATGATTGTAAGTAAGTCATTTTTCTCAAAAGTACATGTTTTGTATTTTATTTATCATTGTTTTATCTTCTATATATAACGTCATTTTTCTCACAAAATGAATCTGTATCTAAGAAAATTTTATTCTCAATACAATATTTATTATTTAATTCCTTTTATTCTTTAATCAATGTTTTCTTCGCATTAGTTTTTTGAATTTATAAAATGGCGTTAAATGATCAATTAAAAAATGTACTTTATGTAAACTATGTTTTATATAAACATCGAGTATATGAATATTCTGTTAGTGGGAAGCAGTTAACCTCTCCCGCCCTCCCTATGCACACTTTTCAAGGATTTGATATTGCAAAAAATGTGTCGCTCAGACTTAAAAAAATTCAGAAATTACACGAAAGCTAGAATAACTTATCAGATTTGTCTAAAATAAGATCACAGTGTTAAATAAGCAATTTAAGCACAGTAATTAATTAGTAATAATGTATATATTTGAGAATATGGTTATGTATATTGCTTCGTAGCTATGAACTATGATCAAATGATATCTCTTCCATTTCTAATTCCTTTATCTTCCATTTGGTACACCGGGATAATTTTAATTTAATATCAGCTTAATAATTATTAAACTGCATATATTTTATTTAATATTGAAATAATATAAAATGTATTATCTGTGATAGTATCATGGTTTTTATTTGTTTAATAATTATTAAGCTGCATATGTAATAATCTAATGTATTTGATTTAATATTTGTTAATGTTGAACTAATCTAAAATGTATTATTATTATTAATGTTGTTGTTGTTTTTTTTTTTGTTTTTTTTTTTTTTTGTCATGATTTGGGTTGTTTATTTACAATTCTTTGAAGTAATATGAATTATCTATTTCATTAGTATAAGTTATTGAAATTATGAGGAGCATATGGTGTATTTTAGAATTTAATTAGAAACAATAAATGATGAAAATTAGAAACAATATTTTGATGATATATTTTTTTTTCTGCAATTGAATCGAAATGAGTGAAAGGCATGTATTTAAATGCGACATATGTATTAGAATGAAATGAGTGAATGGTTTATATTTAAAATTAAGTGAATGCAATGCGAATGATGACAAAGGGAAAATATTACTTGATTTATCGCCTGTGCCGACTAACAGAAAAGTACCATATTTTAAAATTATTTTTTATATTACTATGCAAATCGTGAAATGAAGAGTTTTAATGTTATTAATAATTAATGTTATTTTGATTTCAGGTTCGAAATTTTAAGTTTATTTATTAATTATACTATGTTAAGCAGTGACCCGGAGCCGAACAATTTTTGATGCTCCAGCTCCGCTCCTAGAGAAAATACTGTGGCTCCAACTCGGCTCCGACTTCGCGCTTTTGAGTTGCAGATTTTAATTTTTTGCTCACAAATACTTTCTACCTCATTAAAGATCTGACAAAATGCATTTTTCTTCTCATCAAACTTCAAATGCTTGTTCAGAAAGTATGACATCTTTTAGCTTTTGCTTTTAAAATAGAAAGTTTGGTGGAATTTTAAACACAAAAATCTTAAATTTCTTCTATACTTTTCAAACAGCCAAAATTGTACAACTACACATGTAAACAACAGGCGGCCATATTTGTTTTCGAATAGTGTTGCCATGTTTTGAGAAGGTTTCCTTCTCTAATAATAATAATAAAAACCTAAAAAATGCTATAATTAAAATACTGAATAATGATGTACAGTAGAAGATCTTTATAACGCAAACCTAAAAACGCAAGGTTGTGCGTTATATAGAATTTTGCATTATATGGATCACATTTCACACATCATTAAATTTACCTTATAAACACGACCATATAAATCTGAAAGATACCAAAATACATTAGAGTATCTTTATACCGCACTTCTTGTCACCAGGAATTATCCAAATTATAATTTTTTGCATTATATGATCATTTTATATTGTTTATTTTATAAACATGGTCCAACTATACCTGGACCCAATCATTCATTATATTACTCATTTCCAAAAATATAATATTTATTGTAATAATAGCAATTTTTTTTCATTAAAAAGTTTTGAATTAAGGAGATAAAGTTGAATTAATGTATCAAATGTAGTTTTCTAGAGAGTAGCAATTTTTACGATGTGGGATTTCAGGTGCTTCTTACCTGCAAAATTCATTGTTTACATCTGAGAAGTTGTGCGTTATATGGAGAATTGCATTATATAGAATCGCGCTATAAAGATCTTCTACTGTAATTAAAATATTTTGAGCCTAAAAATTTAAAAGACTGAAAAAAAAAGATTTAAAAGAATATTAAAAACTAAAGGAGCCCTGGAGCTGGGGAAAATTTAGAGCTCCAGCTCCGGCTCCAGCTCCAGGGAAAACACAGCTCTGGAGCGCTCCCAGCTCCAGCTCCGGGTCCCTGATGTTAAGTCTCATGGAAAGATGCTTGCAAACTAATATTAAACCAATGGTAACTTTACAAATTTATCGTTTGCTTTTGAATATTTTTAAATAATTTTTTCTGTTTTGCGTGGGACATGTCTAATTGGGTATCTTTTTGCCCTTGATTTCAGGTGCAGTTTTTCAGAGGAAAATTTCAGTTTCAGAACTTGTTTCAAAATTAAAAGTGTCCTCAGAAGAAAAAAAACTGCAACCAAAGAAATAAAAAGGATACATATTTGGTTAGACATCAGGTTCAGGTTACCCAGGCCCAAAAAAAAAACAAAGTATTGAAATTACAAATAAGAATTTTGAAAAGAACATTGCCGTTGGTTTAACATTTAGTTTCAGTGTTCTCGTGTTACTACTAGAGATGAGATATGGGCTTGGGCTACATTTTTGTACCATTCTTCGAGCTCGGGTGGGCCCGAACTCATTCATTCTGAAATTAACAATTTTATTTATTCTCATACAGAAAAAATAAAACAACTTTTTTCCCCTTAAAAATTACTTATTCCATTTCAAGTCATTTTAATGTTATTTTTATCAGAATGAAAGGGAAACAGAAATAGTGTTTTTTAAGCTCTTTTTAGATGTGTTTGTAACTATATAAATAGGAAGCACCTATAGTCTTCATCTGGTTTGTCCATCTGCCTGCATATAACAGTGCAAAAAATACACAACCAAATGGTTTGAAATTTAATATATATATATAATCGTTGCAGAATTTTGTCAAGTCATTTCAAATTTTAAGAAAATCAAATCAAAACTTAAAAAGATATTAATAAAAGTTTTCTTCATTCTATTAAATCCTATCGTACATAATTAATTCAGTGATATCCCATGATATGTAATGATTCTAGGTTGCCATGTTGATTACGTCATATTTAAGATGGAATCCTATTATTTCCATATTACTGAATTTAATATATAGAATCATAATACATTTTGTATTCATGCATTTTTGCATAAAACTGCAACAGCTATTGCACCAAGATCTGAATATTTATAAAACTAGTTATAGTATGAATGCACGTCTCATTTGCCGTACAATTTTTAACTTGTTTAAATTTAGTATGAGTTTTGACTTCCCTGAAAGCAGTTCTATCAGCCACACAATAAGTTTCTCTTATTTATGAGAAGTAAATATACAATACTCTATATACATTCTTGTAGTATTTTTAGAAATTTTGATGTGTAAACAATAAAGGTGTCCCTTTTAATAGGATCACTTGCATAGGATCACATTATATGTCTTCAATCTACTGATATTCTTAGCAGTTTGAATTAGACTTATTTCTTTTTGTCTCACTAAATATTATTTACTAATTTATGTATTCTTTATTTCAATTAATGGACTGAAATTTTCTTTCTTTCCTTTTTTTTAGGTATGTCAAGAACATGCTTTTTGGTTTTGATGCACTATTTATTACTTTTTAATTATTATACCAACTGAAAGTTATTAAATGATTATCTTGCTTCTTTCCAAAAAACTGTCTTAATAGTTCACAGTTTATTTTTACTAATGCTTTATCTTCCTTTCAGATTGAAATATAAATACCTGTTTCTTCAGATCAATAAAGTTTTCTGCAAAACATTATCATCATCATAGATCATTATGATACATATTATTATTGTTTCATTTATTATACGTAGTAATCATTACATTCAATAATATTTATAATATAAAGAAATTTTATTTTGTTTCTGTAACTTGTACTTTCAAATAAAAGAAATTTATTAAAAATTTGTTGTCTTTTATTTGACTATATCATGTAAACCTTGATTTAAGAATTGTTTTTAATTATCTATTTATTTTTTATATAAAAAATGGCTAAGATATAAAATGAGAAAAACACTTTCAACATGGTTGAAAAGTAATTATGAATTCAGTTTGTCACAATTGTAAATATACTGCGATTGCATTGTAATTATTAAATGTAATGATGTTCGCTATAGAGGGTGCTATCTAAATGTGAAATTCAATAAATATAATGCATTAAAAAGTGTTATGGGGACAACAAGTGCTGAAAATGCATTTTTACTGAGTTACGTGTTTTTAAATGGCACATTTAGATATTTCATTTCATTGTATGAAAATATTAAATTTTTTAACAGCTACTGTTGGAGAGTGTTTCATAATCTATGCCTAATTTTTCATAATTTGTGTATATTCCTTATACCAGTGGTGCAGCCAGTATCCTTATTTGTAAGGGGTTTTGGAGAATTATTACTCCTTGTGGGATACAATATGTGACAAATAAAAACCAATGTAATGAAAAGCAAAAACAAACATAATAAGTTTAGCATTTATGTGTTTAAAGGTTTCATAGAAAATCTTCTTTATAATATAAGGTATTTTCAATACAACTTATTAGTTTTTTAAATACTGTGGGAGGAATTTTGAAATGTCACCTTCTTTTGCTGCTGCAGTGTTTATACAAATTAAGGGCTGTGCATATATAAAATTATCATTTTAATGTGTGTGGGGGAGGGGGGGGGACCTGACGTTTGATTGTCATAAGATATTTTTGGGGAAAGGTTTTTTTCTTTTTTTAATCCAGACGATATTTTTTGTTTTAGTGCTTTAATTTTTTCTTTACATCAAAATAGTCTTATACCTTTTTAAATAGTAAGTGCCCCTTTTAGATGTTAATTGATATACAGTTGTTTAAATGTAAAATCATATCTTTATGCAAACGCAAACATATAAAAATAAAAAGGATTTTTAAACATTGATGATGATTTCATTAAGGTGTGTGTGTGTGTGGAGGGGGGGGTCGATGAATGATAACAAATGATATTGTAAGTGATGGGGTGGGGAGTAAAATTATTTCAAATTTAAAACAATTATCAGATTTCTCAGCCCTATTTTCAACCATCTGCTATAGTTTATAATTTTAAAAAAATGTTATTTA
This sequence comes from Maratus speciosus, assembly GCA_963932465.1. Lineage (NCBI taxonomy): Eukaryota > Metazoa > Arthropoda > Arachnida > Araneae > Salticidae > Maratus > Maratus speciosus. Next base: position 204,343,618 of record OZ010798.1, read on the forward strand.
ATTTTCTAATGCAACTTTTTCTTTCATATTGCCACAAAAAGAAAATGGGTATGAGCATTATTTTTATCAATCAATTAAAAATGATTGATGATAAAAATCAATTAAACTCACTGTATTTTCACATGCAAAAATGGCATCATTTTGAACAGATAATGCACATTTTTCATATATAAATTTTTAAGCCTTTACTATAAGTGTTACCATAGTACCTTTATTTAAATGTAACATCACGAATAAAAGTATATAGAAAATGGCGTCATTTTCATGTAATCATTGTAGATTTAATTTTCACAAGCGAAAATGTAAGTTTACATTTAAAAATATTGTTTTATCATCAGGTGAGGACACTTGCTCTTCTGAAATTAATGTCCATTATCTATAAAGTAAAAGCTTTATTTTCAAACTGTCCAAAAGTAAAATTTCACGAAATGTTACATTTAGTTCCTTTTTTTCCAGTATTGTCAGGGAAATGAAATATTTTCTGTTACATGTGCCAAAGAAATTCTCTGTTCTCCCTTATAAAACAGTGGAAATTTACTATTATTGTGTCAAAGTAATTAATTTTTTCCTCATTGTCGTTTTAAAGATTTATTGCTCAGAAGGTAGTGTCACAGATGATAATAATATAAATAATGAGACAGGCAGTTAACTGTTGCACCAGAGAGTGGTGTTGCCATAGCAACATCATACGCTCTGCTGCAATGTGAAATGAGTGGTAACCTGATTACTGGTGATGTCTTCTATTAGGTTTTCCATCAGTGTTGGTATTCATTTCACATTGTAGCAACATGTCAACATTAAAGCCAAACCATACATATAACAATTAAGAAAACAAAAGTAAGTTCCTACAGCGATTTTTTAAATGAAGAATTGAAGCAGTTATCTTTTTTGTCAGGGGGTCGTCCCTGCCCTCCTGGACCCCTGTTTAAAGTAATTTTTTAACACTTAAATCAAAAAGAAAAATCGTCCTTGCCCTCCTGGACCCCTGTTTAAGGTAATTTCTGAGCACTTAACGGACAGTTTCCCTTTTCAACAATTTTCTTTATTTTAAATTTTAAATATGATTCAAATGGTGAACTCACTGAATTTCAATGTTCAACTAAAAGTACATTTTGAAAAATTTTTATAAAAATTTGAATTTTTTTAAATCCCTAATACTTTAAAAAAAAATTGATATTTTTGCCCTTTTTTTTTTTTTTTAAAGATTTTCAAATGTGTACTACACAAACTTGCACATGGATTTTTAGACATATCTAATATTACATTTATTATGATTTTTTACTGATATATATATAGAGCAAAACGATGAAATCTAACATATCTTCATATACTTTTATATTTTTTTAAATAACAAAAAACCTAAAGGCTAATTCCATGTGCAGATTTATCACATATGTAATAAAGAACATGCACAAAAAAAGCTTAAAAATCTCTATCTCAAATACAGAAAAAGCCTTAACCCCTTGAGGGGCATGCAAAAATGCCTCTAAATATTGAATTATCACCGGATTAATCGAAAAATTTTAATTTTAAATGAGGAAAAGCAATTTTTCAATGATTTTCCTCCAAAGTTAAAAATATAAAATTTAGTTAAAATTTTCTGGTGAGAATCTTGTTTAAATTAGGTGGGATATATTTTATCCCACCACCCCTCAAGGGGTTAAAACATGAAAGTGAAGAAAATATGAAAATGGAGAAAAAGCCATTCAAAGTTTTAATTTGTGTGGTAATTGCGCTGAGTGTTTTAACAAAATTTACAATACCTCGCGATACATTTACGGTATAGATAAAAATGAGGTGTCAAAATATTCACAATTAAACAGGCTTTCATTTAATATTAAAAAAGAAAAATCAATTTTTTGACCAATTTTAAGGTAAACTGCCCCTTTAAATCAAAAGGAAAAATAAATGTAAATTTTATTTTGTGGAAAGGAGGGATCGTACCCCTTCCCCAGACAACAACAACAAAAAATTTAGATTCATTTTCTCTCTGTGTTTCATTATTTTAAACTGTTTGAAAAGAATAAATTTTGTTTTTTTCAGAGTCAGAGAAAAAGAAAATTAGGGGGCGATTGCATTTTCTTGCTTGCCTTGTGGTCAATGAGCTTAGAAAAATGCGTAATTTTTATTAATTTACTCGTAATTAATGTCTGTGCAAAAGAAATTACGGCGCAAACAATTCTGACACGTTCATTTCGATACGAATACGAACGTAAACAAACAAACGCGACTGTCCCTCCCTTCCCCCAACCTGCAAATATACGCATGCGCAAGCCAAGTTCTTATGCCGTAGTGTGAACGCAATTTTTTCGATTCTTGGACCTGAAAGACCCAAAAGACCTGACAGGCCACATAGTGTAAACGCAGCATTAAACGCAATTTCCCTTTTAAGCCCATTACTCCCACTGTCGTAAAATGTTTAACCCGCAAAAGGCAAGGGACTGATGTCCTGCAAAAGAAGAACCTTTCTGTCAAGAAGAGTTGAGCTCCTTATCTCCCGACCCATTGTTGATTCCCCTCAACCGTCCCCTGCCCCGCAGTGTTGCAAAAGGTTTAACTCAGGGTCGGAACGAAAATTAAGACCCATTTCTCTGCAATTGCTGAGGGATTGACGTTCAACGGTCTGCAAACTGTGACTGATCAGGGTTCGAAGCAAGTATTTGACATCAAAAAATTTACTCATTAATGTCAAAAAAGGTCTTTGAGTATTAGACATTAAATAGTATCCCGGAGTGTGAAAAAGGCTATTCTCAATGTCAAAAGTAGATATTCAGCAGGCGCAGAAAAAGATATATCTGAATGTCAGAAAATGATACTCAGAGATGTTCAGAAATTTTGGTCAACATTGCCAAATATATATAAAATAAATAAATAAAGGTAAAATACATTGGCCGATATTATATTTTGTTACTGGCCAATAATTTCGTGATACCTGAGTACAAAGTTTAAATAGTGCAATAGTTTAAAAAATGCAAACGTACAAAATAAGATAATTTATGATTTTAAATCTTTACACTGTTAAATATATAAAAGAAGGTTTTTCATATTATTCGGATGAAAAAGGAAAGAAAAACTATATTAAACTCTTCATCATTCTAATCAAAATAATCATGCAACAAATTTTAATATAGACAACGACTGTTATGGTGTTTTATCACATCGCCCAGAAGGAGTCGATTCGACTCCAACCTAATAATTAAATGCTGATTCGAACATGAAATTTTTTGATAAAATCATTTAAATATAAACCTTACAGAAAAAGGTTATAAGTTAAATAATTTTCAATACAAATTCTGGACAAAATACAATTCTGGCCATTTAAAATTTCCTGCCGAGTGTTAGCAAGTTTTAAAAGAATACATTTAACTGATATTGAAAAATAGTGACCCCAAATTAATCTATTTAATTGACTTTCAGCAAATATTGGAATTACTAAGGAAAAAAAAAAATAAGTAAATAAAAGGAGTTTAAACATTTATTGTTGATCATCCGAAAAGTGATCCTTCTAAATAATTTTTTCATTAAAAAAATAAGACATTCTACAATAAAAACTATAATAAACAACTACACACGTTATAGAAGCATGAGTTAAAGTTGAGACCATACACAGTCATTTTTAAAATATCGGTCATGAAAAATTATTTAAAAACCGTATTACAGAAATAAAATGTTATTTATCAGATTTCAAATAAATAACTAAAGTAATATGTATTTTAAATGTGTTTCTGCATCAAACAAAAGTACTCTAAAACTTTTCATATTGCTCTAATCATTCTTTTTTTCTTTAAATGAAAAAACCCCGTCACCTCTTTTGACATTTAGCGTACCAAAAATTTGTTTAATTATTCACTTTACGCCACGCATCATTCAAACGGTCATTCTGCATGCACTTGTTTTCCAATTGTCAGTTCTTCACTAAAGAAAGGGTTTCAAAGCTAAATGTGGCGAAATCAACTTTTGTGTTGAAAGTTCGAAACTGTGTTCAAACTTTGATCTATTATAAATTTGCACGAAGGATATCAGAAATAGAAATTTACAAAATATGTGTAAAAATTAAAAAGAAAAATGCAGGGCTCAGGGCGGTGCATCTCATGCTTGAAATAACAGTACAGAGTAGCTCCGCCCTTAACACCCTCTTACTTTGTTTTTGTGTATTTTTATAATTTTTTTCCCCTAAATATTTTTACATGGCAATTTTGAGTTAGACATTAAACCCCAGCGAACGTATGATGAATATTCGACAAAAATGGTAATTGTAGTTTAAATATAAGATATACTATATTAATTTATTTCTGTATACAAAATTTCAAGGGGGCGGGGAAGGAATTTCTAGAACTTACCAAAGAAATAGGAAGGTCGCATTAAATCTCGTTTCTGTTTTTGACATGCTAGTTTTCTCACTTATTTTTAGTTATATTAAAAAAAAAATCATAATGATTGGAATAGTAATTACAATGAATTATATTACACGTTTTCAAATTTATATTTGAAAAGTGAGAATACTCCTCTTTTGCTGCGACATTATTATTATTATTATTATTATTATTATTATTATTATTATTGTTATTATTATTATTAGTAGTAGTAGTAGTAGCAATAGTAGTATCACTGTTATTAAATATGGCTATGGAACTTCAATATGATCTGTTAAAATTTTCGCTGGTGCTAAAGTATTCACGTTTTCCTTATAAATTAAATTCGAAAAAAAAAAAAAATAATAATAATAATTTTTGGCATTTTTTAAAGTAATTATTTATATGTTTACAAACATTCATTCAATAATAGAATAATGAATATTTCAATACTTACAGCAATAACTTAAAAGTATTTTATTGAATGTATACTTCTTACTGTTATTATTCGTATGCGCGCTTTATTTATTCAAATCTTAAAATTTTACAGAGTTATAGATTCTAATTTATATATAATTCCGGCTCTTAGGACTGATTGTACGACAACATTTTTAAAGTTTATCGTAGTTAGTTTTGTCTTCAGTAATCGTTTTCAGTTTGAAATTTAAATTAGGAAGAAACGCTTGGAAATAGAAATTCATTTTCAGAATGCCCATAATATCACCCTCCCTTGTTGTAAGAAATCAATTGATTTATCACGTGTCTTTTAAAAATCTCCATGTTTCTCCATTTTTTATATTTTCACATTTTTAATTATGTGCAACACACCAAGTTGTTAATCAATTAAATAAAAAAAATATTTTTTTTTTTCAAAAATCCTAACCTTTTGGAGATTTTATTAAAACACTCAGATACCCCCCCCCCCCCTCCAGTACACATGAATTTACACGCGTGTGTACATATACATTAAGCAATAAATGGGGTCCTATTTACGATTTGCTGATCACATTTACTACATATTTAAGGCTTTCAGGTGTAATTATTTTTATTATTTTTAATTTAAAGTGCAATATATAAAAAAAAAAAAAAAAAAAAATTAGAACAGGTATTTTTTCTGATGAAATAAAATTTACTTTACTCATAGCATGAAAAATAATTTTGTTTTTCATGCTATGAAAAACAAAAGAAAATGAAAAAGAAAAAGAAAACAAAAAGAAATAATATTATGAAAAACAAAATAAATGATTTTAATATATATATATATATATATTAAAATATATATGTATATATATATATATATATATATATATATGTATGGATGTTTGATTTTTTATATTTTTTACACTATTTTTTATTTTATAGTAAAAATAATTAATCTGAAATCTAATTCTTCTCTGAAATAGCTGCCTTTCCCACTTGCCCCTTCCAAAAGCTGACAGAGTTTAAGATATTGAATATTCTGCCCTTAAAAAAAGATATTCCGTTTCTTTTGTTGCTTTCGCTAAAATTAAATAATAAATGCACTCATTCTTCCCAAAAATGCCACCTTTCCTATACCGTAGCTCCTTCTTCTCAGCAGAAGTTTCAAAGCACACAGGGCGTTATTTTAAATAAAGGAAGTTATTAAAAGTGGTTTTTGAGTAAACTTTATTTTAATTGACATCTTTTAACCTCAAGGCACATGTGTAGTGTTTTTCAGTTTCTCAGTTCCTTTTCTTCTCTTTCTTTATATTTGAACAATTTATATTTGCATTTTTATTCTAGCAATTTTAAGATTATATATTTTTTAACAATTCATGAGCGACAGAATTAAATTGCCGCAACAACAAATAAATTATCAAATCATAATGTTGTAAAAGCAAATATATATCTAAGTGTGTTAAAGTCATTAAGGAGAATGAAATATTTTCTGTTTTTAGAAAATATATATTTTATTGTTATAAATATAAGTATACGGTTCATTCTCTCAAAAGTGTACCATTCCAGACACACAGCCTTTTCAGTATTTCACAAGAATATTTTTATATTAATTTATGTTTGCTATTGAAAATAAAAGACGACTAAATGTATGATGTGCATGTATTTTTTATAGTTACTTTATATTTTTTATTTCTTAGTACGCAGTATGTGAGATCTCACCTCCGTGTCATGTCACACGTCCAATGTTACTTTGGAAAATATTTAATTACTTATTTAACTGAAAAAATAAATAGTTAAATAATATTACTCTAGCTACTATTATCTCAAGAGCAAAGTAACTTAGCATAGTTAATTACTTTCTTTGTATTTTTCTTTGTTTTCTGGGTACGGAAAGGAGTGTCACACAATAAATTCTCACCTCCATGAACGAAACATTAAATTGCATTTTCATGTTAATAGATGGTAAAATTATCATCAGATTTTGTTTCCCAGGTTGCTGAGGTTAGCAAGTATGTTTCTACTGTTGTTAAATTATAAGTCAGAAATTTGTTTTTATACTCAGGGTGTTAGATTTTTCTGTAAAAAAGCAACCATTGTTGTTGGAGATTCTCACTTTCCTTTCGTGAACTGTAATTCAAGGTGACTAAATCAATGCTAAGAAATATGCTTATACATTGCTTATGTAATTATATCAAGATATGTTGATTTACAGAACAAAAATAATTTTTCTTAAAAAATAAATATGTGGGTTAATATTTAGAGCATATTCAGTGTTGCCAGATTGGAATTTTTTTTATTCGCATTATTTGACTGTCACCAGTTTTCAAAATAGTATAATTTAGTGATGGGCGATTTCGATTTTTTTAATCGATTTAATCGATACTATGGCCAACTCGATTTAATCGATACTATAAATTTTTTAATCGATGTCTCTGAGACAAAATAAGGTAATATCATTTTCAATTTCCTTCAAAAATTGAAGGTAAAGTAGTTGGATGTGCCAATCCCAAAACTTTCATCTGTCTCATAAATGTTAAAACTTCAAAATTCGCTATCACAGTGTCAAATTTAAATGATAACCTATGCGCATCATGAGGATTCAAAAAGCATAGGTTCGTTGAAGTATGTGCATTTTAAAAGAAAATATAAGCATTGCATTTTCCTAACAAATCATTGAATTTCGGCGCACACCCTCTTAGGCTAATGTCAGACGAACGTCTTTTTGCACGCTTTTTTCGCTCTTACGCCATCCCTACACCTTCGCTAGCATGTGTAGGGACGGTGTAAGAGCGAAAAAAAAAGCGTGCAAAAAGACGTTCGTCTGATATTAGCCTAGATGTCCGCAACGGAAAATCCCAATTCAAAGAACATAAAAGCGACAGCTGTTGGGCAGTATACACCCAAGCCTAATAAGGATCCATTTATCTGAAAGTGTAACAGAATATGAAGTTTGATTAAATTCCGTGCATTAGTTTTGAGATATGGCTATCACGAATATCATATAAAAAAAACAGCTTAGCAGCGCAGCCAGTTACATGATTAACACGAAAAACTCAGGAACAACTTATGTCAATAACACATAATATTAAGTTTGATGAAATTCCAGTCATTACTTTTTTAGATATTATCGCTAACATCGTGTAAATTCTGAAAAACAGTGTTGAGTTCAGGGGCTGGTACGAATGGACAACACCCCCCCCCCTTCCCACCCGGAACATTGAAATGTCCCTCATGAAGATTTGAGATTTTATGCTTAATGGACAAAAGTCCAATCCCCCTCCACGAAACTCTAGAATCTCCCTCTCCAGAACCATAGAAATCCCTCCCGGAGAAAAATGTCTGAATTCAACACTGCTAAAAAAAAAGCAGCATGGCAGCACAACCTGTTATATCATTTACACGAAAACCTAATCATGAACAACTTATGGCAATGTCTAACAGAATATTAAGTTTTATGAAATTCCTTTCATTGGTTCTTGAGATATGATCCCTAAGATCGTTTAAATCTAGAAAAACGTGTTGAATTCAGGGGATGGCCCGGAGGGACATCCCCCCCCCCAGAAGATTTGAGATTTATAAGCTTAATGTACAAAAGCCCAATCCCCTTCCCCTCTGAACTGTCCCTCTCTGGATCCGCAGAAATCCCTCCCGGAGAAAATTGTCTGAATTCAACACTGCTGATAAAATCTGCATAACAACGCCCCCTGTTGGGCGATTTACACCGAAATCTAATATGCAACAATTTATGCCAACGTCTAACAGAATTTGAAGTTTGAGGAAAATCCGTGCATTAGTTCTTGAGATAGAGCTATTGCGAAAATCGGGGATCTCCGTGCATTAGTTCTTGAAATTTTTTGTCAGAGACAAACATATAGCCAGACAGACAGACAATGTATAAAAATAGTCAAATCGTATTCCAGACAAGATCTTCTAAAACTATAAATCCTTCGAAAACCGGAAGTCGAAATTTTTCGCAAATCCAACGCTTTCTTTATCTAAAGACAAAAGAAAGCAAGAAAAAATGAACGCATCGATTCTCTGCCCGTAACATAGGATCAGAAATGGTGAATCGATTCAGTCCAGATTCGATGGCGATTTTTAGATGCGGGTGAAATCGTTATATTTTGATTTACTTCAAATCTTTAGATTCGGGCAAATCGATTCAGTTCAGATTCGATGCCGATTTTTAGATACGGCTGAAATCGTTATATTTTGATTTACTTCAATTCATTTCGCATCGCACATGTTCCACGATTCGGGTTGAATAGATTCCTCTAATGTTACTGTTTTAGTGGCAGAATTGCTGTAAAATTTTGTATACGAGCCCTTTTCTTTTTCTTTCTAGGTTCAGTGTTGAATGGCGGGTTGATTTCTTGACTGCAGCGGTCGGGACGGGGGTGGGGGAGATTTTAGCGATCCGTAAGGGGGGATGCACATTTGTCCATTAAAAAGCATAAAATCTCAAAACTTTCGGGTGGCCCATTACAATGTTCCCCCGGGTCACCCACTGAATTCAATACTAGGTTAAATCGTTATACTTTTGTTTAGAAGCCTAGTTATTCGGGTTACTAGTTTATTATGTTGTATTTTTCAAGTTCGTCCCTTCTAATCCTTCCCCTCCCCCCACCTTCTTCGCCAATCTTAATTTACAGGGTCGTTCAAAATATGCATGCTATTTTAAAAATGCCCAATTCTCGTTCTATTTTATTATAAATCCATATTTTGAAACCTTGACCAAAGATACATTTGAGGTCGCCCCTCCCACCGTTTGAGACTTACCTGTCCCCGGGAAGGGGGGGGGGCATATTTATTGTTTCTTCCAAACCATTTCGTGTAACATATTGCTGGAAAGTTTTTAATGTCCTCTTTTATTTTCTGTTCCTCCTCCCCTGCCCCCCTAGTTACACTAGTTGGCCCTTTTTAGCTCACAGGCTATCAAAGCCTGCAAGCTAATGTGCGCGTCGGTTTTGAATGCATGTATGTACGTAACGCGATAACACTTCATAGAGATATCCGATTTGCTTCAATTTTTTTTCTAGGCTCATTCTGATAAGGCGCTTTCCTGATTAGTTTTCGGGGTTCATTGGTTAAGTATAAAGAGGGGAACGGGGGCTAAACCCCCCTCTTAACTTAGATAAATGAGTTTTTCATGCAGAATTATCAGATTTTCTTCAAATTTTGGTATACCTGTTAATTTTGATAACGAGTTTCTCTGATTAGATTTGAAGGCTCATTGTTATAGTCTAAAGGGGGGGGACGAGGGGGTAATACCCCTTAATTTAGATAAATGGGTTTTCTTATCCTATTTGCCTCAAATTTGGTATACCAGTTTATTCTGATAAGGCGCTTCCCTAATTAGATTTTGAAGTTCATTGGTTAAATATAAAAAGGGAACGGGGGGCTAATACTCCCTTAATTTAGATAAATGGGTTTTTCTATCCGATTTGCTTCAAATTTGGTATACCGATTTATTTCGATAAGGCGCTTCCTTGATGACATTTGGGAGGTCATTGGTTAAGTATAAAGAGGGGAAACGGGGAGGGGCAATTTCCCCCGCCCCTTAGTTTATTTTTCGAGGGGCATTATTCTTTGAAATAAGAGCATAATATACAGTTAGTGTGAATAGCCTGTGAGCTCAATGCCATCAGCTTAACTAAGCACTTTTCTTTTTAGCTCACAGGCTATCAAAGCCTGAGAGCTAATGTGCCCGCAGTTTCTGTATGTATGTACGTACATACGTAACGCGATAACTCTCAATAGACATATCCGATTTGCTTCAATTTTTTTTCTAGGTTCATTCTCATAAGACACTTCCCTGATTAGTTTTGGGGGTTCATTGGTTAAGCATAAAGGAGGGGGGTTCGGCGGCTATCCCCCCACCCCCACTTAACTTAGATAAATGGGTTTTGATGCAGAATTATCGGATTTGCTTCAATTTTGGTATACCCGTTAACTCTGGTAAGACGATTCCATGATTAAATTTGGAGGTTCATTGTTTAAGTATAAAGGGGGCAACAGGGCTAACCCCCCTTAATTTAGATATATGTGTTTTTCTATCTGATACACTTCAAATTTGGTAACCAGTTTATTCTAATAAAGAGCTTCCCTGATGAGATTTGGAGGCTTATTTTTTAAGTATAACGATGTGGAACGGGGGGGGGGGGGCTGATTCCCCCTTAATTTATTTTTCGAAAGGCATTATTCTTTGAAGTAAGAGTATAAAATACAGTTAGTATGAATAGACTGTGAACTCAATGCCATCAGTTTAACTCGATTCTTTTCTTTTTAGGGTTTCGTTCATCTGACGAAACCCTATTCGTCTCGCTCCTCTGTCTGTCTGTCTGTCTGTCCGTCTGTCTGTCCGTCTGTCTGTCCGTCACAGAGCCCGTTCTCAGAAACTATACATGTTGGAGACATGAAATTTTGGGTACTTATAGCTGAGCACCTCACATCATACGACAAATCATAAAATTTTGAAAACGTCGTACATTTAACCCTTTGGGCTCCCGCATGTGTATTTTAAACAATTCTTTCTAAGTGAGCTCCTAATTATGTTGGAGACATGAAATTTTGGGTACTTATAGCTGAACACCTCACATCATACGACAAATGATAAAATTTTGAAAAAGTCGTACATTTAACCCTTTGGGCTCCCGCATGTGTATTTTAAACAATTCTTTCTAAGTGAGCTCCTAATTATGTTGGAGACATGAAATTTTGGGTACTTATAGCTGAGCACCTCACATCATACGACAAATCATAAAATTTTGAAAAAGTCGTACATTTAACCCTTTGGACTCCCGCATGTGTATTTTAAACAATTCTTTCTAAGTGAGCTCCTAATTATGTTGGAGACATGAAATTTTGGGTACTTATAGCTGAGCACCTCACATCATACGACAAATCATAAAATTTTGAAAAGTCGTACATTTAACCCTTTGGGCTTCCGCATGTGTATTTTAAACAATTCTTTCTAAGTGAGCTCCTAATTATGTTGGAGACATGAAATTTTGGGTACTTATAGCTGAACACCTCACATCATGCGACAAATGATAAAATTTTGAAAAAGTCGTACATTTAACCCTTTGGGCTCCCGCATGTGTATTTTAAACAATTATTTCTAAGTGAGCTCCTAATTAGTTTGGAGACGTGAAAATTTGCATACTTATAGCTGAACACCTCACATCAAACGACAAATCATAAAATTTTGAAAAAGTCGTACATTTAACCCTTTGGGCTCCCGCATGTGTATTTTAAACAATTATTTCTAAGTGAGCTCCTAATTAGTTTGGAGACGTGAAAATTTGTATACTTATAGCTGAACACCTCAAATCAAACGACAAATCATAAAATTTTGAAAAAGTCGTACATTTAACCCTTTGGGCTTTCGCATGTGTATTTTAAACAATTCTTTCTAAGTGAGCTCCTAATTAGTTTGGAGGCGTGAAATTTTGCATACTTATAGATGAACACCTCACATCAAACGACAAATCATAAAATTTTGAAAATATCGTACTTTAACCCTTTGGGGTCCCACAAGTGTATTTTAAACAATTCTTTCTAAGTGAGCCCCTAATTAGGTTGGAGGTGTGAAATTTTGCATACTTATATCTGAACCCTCACATCCAACGACAAATCATAAAATTTTGAAAAAGTCGTGCATTTAACCCTTTGGGGTCCCACACGCGTATTTTAAACAATTCTTTCTAAGTGAGCCCTTAATTATGTTGGAGACATGAAATTTTGGGTACTTATAGCTGAATACCTCACATCATACGACAAATGATAAAATTTTGGAAAAGTCGTACATTTAATCGTTTGGAGTCGCGCATGTGTATTTTAAATAATTCTTTCTAAGTGAGCTACCTAATTAGTTTGGAGACGTGAAATTTTGCATACTTATAGCTGAACACCTCACATCAAACGACAATTCATAAAATTTTTGAAAAAGTCGTACATTTAGCCCTTTGTGCTCCCACATGTGCATTTTAAACAATTCTTTCTAAGTGAGCCATACTTATAGCTCAACACCTCAGATCTCACGTCAAATAATAAATTTTGAAAAAGTTTTATGTTTAACCCTTTCAACTCCAGCTTGTGTATTTTAAACCATTCTTTCTAACTGAGCCCCTAATTAAATTGGAGATTTGAAATTTTGCATACTTATTGCAAAACACCTGAGGCCAGGCGACAAATCATAATATCTTGAAAAAGTCTTACGTTTAACCCTTTGAGCTACCACATATGTATTTGAAGCAATTCTTTCTAAGAGTGCCCCTAATTAAGTTGGTGACATGAAATTTTGCATACGTATAGCTGAATGCCTCAGACCACACGACAAATCATAAAAGTTTCAAAAAGTCTTTTATTATTTACCCCTCTGGGCTCTAACTTGTGTATTTTAAGCAATTTTTCTAACCTGCGCCCTTTTAACCCAGGGAGAAATTTTCCAACTTTTGCCGACACCCCTTTGACCATTCTTTCATATTATGCACCATAGCCTTACATATTTTAGTTCCATTTTTTCCCGCCAGGTGCGCCAACTTATCTCGGGTGCTATGGGCCCAATCCCCTCCACTAATATATCTACGGATAGTATGTAAAACGGATTTTCGTTCGGATACAGGTTTGTTCAGAATCAAGTGCGCCCCCTGGTTTTGAAATATGGAACTATCAGATTTTTCAAAAGGATAAAGTGTTTTGAAAGGAATATTAAACGAAACCCTCTGTGCGATCTGTGATCACACTTACCCACTTGTTTATTTATTATTGTTCCAGTGATTGCACTCTGCATGTCAGCGAATGAGTCAATAACTGTTTAGAGTTTTTAGATTACTGCTATGGGGAAAAAACATATAATCAAATAATATACTATTTATTTGTTAACCAGAGAAAAGTATGTTATTTTTCTGTTAATGGCTCTAGGATGAGAACATTTTTTTTTTTCCTTAACAGCTGAAAATTTGGTAAACATTAAAAAGAAAGATATTTATAAACTGTAAATGAGATAAGGATATATATTTTTTTAAAAGGGAAAGAAATTTTAGTTAAATATATTATTAAAAGGAGAATTTTGATTATTAATTGGAGGATAATTAGTATGTGATGATTGATTAATTAGATCATCACAGCTATTTTAAAAGAATATTTGCAATATTTGCATTTCCCCCACGCTTATGGGAGTCCCTAAAAAGACTGAAAAACCATTTACCTTATTAAATAAATTTAGAGGCTTCAAAACTTCGCTCATCTGCGCATTTTTAAGAAGAATCACGTTTATAGGAAGTAAGTCCCCATCTGTTTGGTTGAAGAAATAAGAGTTTAGAAAGTATATCTTTTCCGGATGAAAAAAAAATTCTTTTTTTTTTTTTTTTTTATCTGACCGAGATCTTTTTAAAAGATAAATTTAAATATAATATAAATTATTATCAAAATTACATCTTAAAAATAATAATTTTAAAAGTTTAAAAACCTTATTATTCGACTCAAAGGTCTGTAGTAGCTTACTTCTGGGCCACTAACATTGTCTAGGGGCCCCATAAATGGATGTGAGAGGTGAGAGATAGTCGTTACGGCCCTGTTGATTCGCTACGTTTTGGAATTACTATTTTTCAGCTTATCTGTGTGAATCTGTGAATATCGAAATATCGATTCTAGAATTTGGGAATCGATTCTTATTGCGATCGATTCTGTTTTATACGATGTCGATTAGAATCGATTCTCAAATTTTCCAGAATCGCCCATCACTAGTATAATTCGCCTATTTTTCAGAATTTTTCATCTATAATTAGGTCGAATATTTTCTATTTCAAAAAAGCGGTGACAATCAAAAATCTGGGGACAAAAAAGTTCCCAATCTGGTAACACTGAGCATATGCCTCACCTGCGTGATATCACATTCGTGAATATCTGAATTTTGAAAATGTATATTTCACAGAAAAATGCTTAACAAGAATTTACAATGATTGTAAATCAAAAAAGATAGTTTCAAAACTTTAAAATAGAAGAATTGAATAACATATAAAAGATGGGTGATGAAAAGAAGCTCCCGATGGGAGATGAATTTTTTGTGCTTTTCTTTATATTCATTCCAAATAAATTCATTACGCATTCTTCTATAGAATTGCAAATTGTCCTTAGTTATTATATCTAATAGAATAAACAGATTTTTATGCTTTGCCTCACTACATAAACATTAACCGTAGCATAAAGTTCACCTCCATGAATGCTGTAAGTAGAAAAACTGTTTTTCTGAAAAAATAATAAATGTAATGTAAATGGGTCATTGCTGATTTTTGCTTGGTAAGTGATAAGTTTATAAAAATACTAACATTTGTCTTGAAAAACAAAAATTTTCTACCGGAATTTATTTTATTTTATTTATTTATTTTTTTTTTTTTAAATGTACACATTTGGGAGAATGACCCATACTTTAAAATATGCAAAAAATGTATCTAAAATTTTTGGAAAAAAAAATCTACCTTTATTAATTATTCGTTAGAGGCTATTATTAAATAGTCGATTTCATTTTTGTACAATATGTAAACTGCGAAACAGCATCGAAAGTAGTAAAGTAGTTGCAGGTAAAACGTAATTTATCATTAAAATGTTAAATTAATGTATCAATGTAGACTTATTTCATTTAAGCATTTAAATCACACCAGAAACGTTTTAAAAATAATTTACATATTATTAATGAGCTAACTTATGTTACAACTAAAAAAGAAAAAAAAAAGAAAAGAAAAGAAAACTTTTAAGCTGTTTTTTTATGCTTTTCAAATTCTTTATAAGTTTTACCTTCTTGTGCTTTAATTACACTATCTTGGTCTCCTTATATAACCTTTTCTCATCGAGTTACCAGACTGGGCGGGCGCCGTCCCTTTTTCCCCTTGTTCCCCTATACATTTTGTGCTTTTTTCAGTCCTGTTAGTCTGAACTCTCCTCAATGTTGCTTTTTATTTTTGTATTTTCCTATCTTTTGTGCATTTTCTTATAAACTTTAATCTCTCTTTTTTCTTTTTTCTGTAAATATGTAAATACTTCATTTTTTATAAACCTTTGTATCTTACTTTGTTATAATTGTGTTAAACTAATGTATGGTCTCTGAATTGAGTCTTTTTTTTACGGGGCTTCATTTGGTAGCTTTTTCGCCTGTCCTGGACATTTTTGGATCATATGGAACTTTTTTTTTTTCTACTAGTTATACAAACAATTTTTTCTTTTAAAAATTGTCTATCTCTTTAGTTTACTCTCTTTTTTTTTCGTGGCTACTAGCCGCGTTTAAACGCTCTTTTTTCTAAGGCTCCCATTGCATTGTAAAACGATCTACTCTTAGCCTGGATGTAAAGTTGCCACGCAACTAGGGAATCCATACACCAGCTCTATTGTTCCATTGTTCCATTGTTACAACTAGCCCCTTCGGGAGGGAGTCTTTTACAAAATTTTTAATCTTTTCTCACCGTTTTGAAAAAACAGAAATTTGTGTCTTCTTGAACCGAGAAAATTCGCTGATTAAATAAGGCAAATTTTACAGTAACATTTTACTGGTGAGTAAAAACAAGGATTCTGAGCGCTTCATGCGGCACGTATACGTGCCGCTCGTCCCCAAGGGGCTAGGGAAGCAAGCTGACCGTAACAATAAAGCAGCCCGACTGCCTTGCGAATAGAATGATAACAGGCGGCTCTATTTTATTTTAGAGTATTTTATATTCTGTATGCATGTGCGACAAAGAGTGTGGGAACAGTAGCAAACAGTTTGCTTGAAATTAGATGATTGACTGTTTATTTTTATTGCAAAAGAACAAACACGATAGAAAATTTTGAATCCCAACACCGTCTGCGGTGGCACCTAAGATATTTTGCTGCTGTTAAACGACCAGTGAGCAGCAGATAGATAGTCCGGTCATAATGCGTAGTGTTCTATAGCACACCAAAAAATTTTGAAGGTTATATAAAGGACACCCAAGACTGTTATTGTTCAAATGAAAATTATATTCACGAATTATTGTTTTTATTATATGTGACAAAAAATTATGTCTAATGATAATTATTATTATGACTTCGGGATATGTGTTACACCTACGTGCCAGCATCTATTGAAAAGTAAAACTTTAGTCCCTTTCATCAACTTTTGCTTATCCATCACATTATGATTTCATTATTTATTTATTATTCCAACAAATTAATAAAAGGGGCTAAAAATTAAAAGAAAGAAAAATTTCAAAACATAAGAGCATTTTTAACATTTCCTGCGTGCTGTGATGTGGAAGATATATAGAAATGTTAAGTTATTTATTTTTAATGCAAAATAAAATATACAGCAGAATTCTTTTTTAAGAATTAAAGAAATTTATAGCTTTGTATACTAAGGAGGCGCGGCATGTGGATGGCGGTTCAAGGTAATTTAGCTTATATTAAACAATTAAGCATTGTTTGTACAATAATTTGTTTAATGTTAGTGAAAAAAAGAGGGGGCAAAGAACTAGGGGGAAAAAGAAAAAAACAGGGGTGTAAAAATCTAGGCGGCAGGGAGCAGTCTCTCACCACTAAATTTTATTCGTTATTTTTCGTCTAAATTTTTTGAAAAATGCGAATAAAATTTAAGCGGCTCAATTATTTTAGAGTATTTTATAATCTGTATGCATGTGCGACAAAGAGTGTGGGAACAGTAGCAAACAGTTTGCTTAAAATTAGATGATTGACAGTTTATTTTTATTGCAAAAGAACAAACACGATAGAAAATTTTGAAAAAAATAAAGAATTTTAAATTCTAAATGTTGGGGGAAAGGCCATTTCTGGGTATATATATGTTTCATTATTTATTGTAAAAAAAAAAATGTGAAAATTAGGAAGGAAAAAATTATAGCTTTTTATGGAGGGAGAGGGGGGGGGGATTATAATCCCCCAGAATATTGGTTGCGTGGATGGAACTTAAATAATGCACATTATTCTGTCTATTGCCATTAACAACATGCTCCGATTCATCATTACTTAATGGGATTAAAAAACCGAAAAAATACGTACAGGGTAACTATTGTTCAGAAAGTTGTGAAATGTTTTGCAGGATATAATGAAGAGAAGGGAATTTGTTTGAGCGAAAATAAAGCTCAAAATGTTTCCGCCAGAGTGTGTTTTTTAATGAACTACACATTTAACATACATTTATGCACAATTTTTATGCAAGATGGAGCTCCTCCATACATTAGCCTTTGTGTTAAGGACGTCCAAAGAAATCACTTCAGAGAAGAAGGTGTCATCAGCCTCCACTTTCGTATTCTGTGATCTTCCCTATTTTCAGACCTCAATCCGTGTGAATTTTTGCTTTGGGCGCATTTGAAACATCTGGTAAGTAGAGATAATCTAAGAACTTTACCTAATAATAAAGATAGCATTTCAGATATGTTAGTATTTCTGACACGTTCTTAACTTTTCTGAGAACACACTGCGGTGAACTGTGGAACATGCTACCGTACGATTGCAGCAGTGGCGTGGCGTGAAAATTTTCGGTGGTCATCGCAATTATTTAAGTTTGTGGTGAAAAATTATTAACTCTAAAATTCAATGGTTGAATGTTCAAAAAAGAAACTTTAAATCTTACCTTCACTTATACATGAACTCCAAATGTTCTGCTAAAACTGGATCGTAGAGTTTTAAAAGCTTATTAAGAGTTTTAAAATATTGCTTGGTCGTCGCCGCATCCAGCGATGACCGGACGCCACGCCACTGGATTGCAGATGGTCGCTGGAAATGATGGCCGTTATGTGGAACATGTTTTGTAGTAATACAATTTTTAAAGTATCATATGCGAAATGTATAATTCATTTAAAAATTCCCTGTAGCGGCAACATTTCGAACTGCTTTTTTTTTTTTTTTTTTTGCTCAAAAATATTCCCATTCCTTTCTATATATCCTTCTTTATATCCTCATAAGTTTTCACAACTTTCTGTACAGTAGTTTCGGCTGTACTGTACTTTGAAACAGGGTCGTTTAATAACGGACACTTTGTATATAAAATACATTCATAGATGCTAGGATTAAGATATTCATTTAATAAATAAAACGGTGAAAGATTCGTATAAATAAAGACAGGGCATTATTTTAAAAATTTGTGATCCTAGACACACACTCTACAGAGATCAACATAGTTGAAAAGTGTTTATAATTCTTTTCTGTCTGTTTAACCATGCTCTAAGTCGCGTAAATGTTTTTTTATGGATATATATAATTGAGGCATGTACTGTGTTAAAAATGAATTGTGTAGCATTTATAGTTCATTTACCGGGATACTTAAAAAATTGCCATGCATGACGGTCTATGTGGAAAAATTATTTGCGGTGTGTTTTAATCGTTTTATATTTTTTCAAATAATTGGCATGAATCACTGAGGTGCACAGCAAGAGGCTTACAGTAGAATTTATAGTTAATTTACAGAGACATACAAAATAAGTCAATCACAGTACTATAATTGTTTAATGTCTTTTTTTCTGAAATTAAACGGTTTACAGCATATCCAAGCCCGAAAGGCTTGTTTTATCACGTTATAATTTTTTATCATTCATAATGCACTAGAATTGAAAATTCTAGCAGAAAAAAGAAAATATAACAAACAGCAGACCAAGTTCTACAAAGATATTCTTTTCACAACTATGTATACTGAAACGTAGAGACCATGCACAAATGACAGAAAAAGGAGACGACTGATTAAACAATGGTGACTGACGTGGCGCTTAACGTGTTAATTATAATGCAGGGGCTAGTTCCACTGGATTTTGTAATGTAAGTCACATAGCTGATAACCGCTATGCTTTTTTGGCCAAAGTGCTTTTTCGAAAAGTTTTTGTTCACCATATTCAAATAACGAGATATGCCCGATTTAATAAGTCACATTTTTCAATTTTAAAATACTGGTAGCCAAAAATGGTAGTAATTTGCAGAATTGTGAGTTATACAGGGCTTCCAAATGGTCAGCGACCTGAATACCAATATTTTTTAAAAGAAAATTTCATGCTAGGGTAGAACAACATTTCCGCTAAAATTAACCTCCGAAGGTGGTTTCTGCAAAAGTTTGCAAGAAAAATTCTAAAATGAAAAATTTTCTAAGAAAATACTGGTATTAAAAAAGTGGACTATTCGGGAGCCCTACTTACACTACAAGTACGCATGGAAATAGCCACAAGGTGAGTCATAAGTTTCCATACAAATGGTAAAAGCGGTGACTAATGTTTGTTTTAGTCGTACAAATAGTATGATATGATTATTCATATAGCATAACGCTGCTTTGGATGATTCCCATTTGCGCAGAGAGACGTGGAGTCCTTTATGTTTGACTCCTAGCCATCACTGCAAGCACTTGTGTTAACCCCTTCAGGGGCAAAGTACTTATGCTGCTAAAATGTTGAAATGATTGAATGACACTCTGATTGATGAACAAATTTATATCAAAGTATGTAAAAGCTTTCCTTCGCCCACATTATACAAAGAAAAATTTAATTCTTAATTTGTGGTGCCAATGTGGGATTTGGAAATCAAGATTAAGTAGTATATATAATATACCGGTGCCCTTCAAGGGGTTTTAACGTGTATTCATCTGTTGCCGTCTTTGGTTTTCCAGATCTGTTTCCATCGGCGACATCACCTGTCCCTTTAAATTTCTTGATAAGTTTTGCCACGGTTTCATGAGTTATCTGCGTTCTGTGCGTTGCATTGAAAGTATGTGTTACATGCATGGTGATACCCCTCCCAGCCAACAGAATAATGTTAATCCCTTCTTCCAATCACAGTGGCATCTATTTCAAGCAGGTTCACCTTTCTGAAAACTAAAAATAAGTTAGTCACCACTTTCACTTTTGTATGGAGACTTGTGCCTCACCCTGTATAATTAATTGTACTTAGCTATCATTACTTTTTGTGCATTATTCCTTCTGAAGATGAGGCTGAAAACATCGATACCGTTAGCGGAATCCAAAAATGCAAAAGAGTTGAGAATTTGTTTCACGAACAATTAAATTTCCAATGCAGATAGTGTAAGAACCTCAATTACTTGTAGATATTTTTCTTGTCAAAAAATTATTTTATTTTTCTAAATTTATGGCTTATTTTCTTTTATAACTCAATCAAGATTTAAGAAAAAGATCATAGACTATGTGATTTTCCCTAATGATTTTATTTAAAAACATAATAAGGTGTCGAAAATTGCTGTTGCAATTTTAGAACTAGTCGTTGGGGGCACCGTAATACTTACCCATCATGGATATACATAATATGAAAATAAAACATGTGATACATGCTAAGCATTGTATCATGTTACTTTATTCATAATTTAATTTACTTACACTCCCTTAAATATAATTAATATAATCCTTTAAGCTAATATTACTTTTTGTTGCATTAAAATATATCAGTTTGTTGATTTTCTGTAAGCAAGTAAACACTATAGGTTTACAATGGAAATCTATGGGAATTTGGTGAAATATTAGAGATACCGCCAATTTGTCTTCACTTTTGGCAACTAATTTTGGTCGCCAAATTTGGCGATATATCGCCAAGTTGGCGACAAACTTGGCGGCATTTGGCGACAGCACGGGATCCTCCCTATGGTAACCCCCATATAGGTATGGATATGCATTAAATGCTTGATATTTACGATAAGCCATTATTGGCATCTAATCTTATAGTTTGGCGATAGTTTTTTGGTTGGCGGGATAATCGTGTAGACCCGAATTGCGTAAAAGAAACATCCTTATAACTCGAAAAATTATAATAATATTAACCAACAGTTTACTGCGTCGGATTAAGCGTCTCATTTCCAATTAAAATATATCTTTGAATTGAAATTTGAATGAAATCATGAAAAATGAAAAATCGACGACTCGATCGGTCATGAAAAATCGACGACTGTGAAAAATAGAATTACAAATATCTCGACAACTAATTACCCGATCGAGTTCATTCATGATGAAAAATTTATGTATTTTTATTGTCTTTTATATTCACTCCAATCATTTCATGTCTTTTATATTCATTCAAATAAACAATTTCGAAAATTTTTGTATACCTTTTATCAGAACGAATACTTCGAAAGTCCGAAAAAAATAGTTCCGGATAATCGAGGTTACTGATATTCAATAGGCTTCTTCCCATTGTTACTTCCTAAGTACACACCGAATTTCAAGTCTCTATCTCAATTTGTTCGGGAGATAGAGCGTTTACAGACACACACACACACACACACACACGGACGGACGGACGGCAGTTTTTTTTTTTTTTTTTTTTTTTTTTTTTTTTTATATGAAAATATGTTTTTCGGAATCTCCAGTGTCTGAAACCCTAAATCTGTCAAAATTTTTTTTTCGATTTTTAAAACGATTACAAGACTACCCTATACTACGTATGATGGGTAAGTAATATTTGATAAAAGTTTGATACAACTATTTATATGTAGATGATCTCTATTTAAAAATTTGCATTTACATTTATATGTAAAGAAAGATACAGTTATCAGTCGAAAGTCGGGAGTGTTCTTTTCGCGTTACTTCTGTTGATAAAATAGTGAAGATGCATCTTTTTTTTTTTTTTTTTTTTCACCGATGTACTCGAAGAAAAAAAAATTAATATATTGATATTTATATACACATATTTTGTCGTAAATTTCATGAAAATGATATTTGTAACACACAAAATTGGAATTTAATAATGAAATCCTTTTTCAATAATGAAATTAGTTTCAAAAAGTTTTGTTCATTGCCAATTTTGGTTTCTGTTATTGAAATATTTAATCTCCTAGAATTGAAAATCGTAGCAGACAAAAGAAAATATAACAGTACAAGCTCTACAAAATTAATGCCGACACGTTGCAATACACTCAGCTTAGAGAGTATACACAATTGACAGGAAAAGAGACGTCTGTTACTGTAGTTTATATTAAATTAACTTTAAGATAAATTGCAATTTATTGTTTAACTCACACCGGAATTTGTTTTAAACTAACCTGTTGATCTTCGTCCTTTACTCGTACGATTCACTTCACATACATGATTTTCTAGAAATAAAGCTATCTCGTTATCAAGAGATGCTTTCAATGACCAAAGCGTTATAAGTAAGCGTCCTATCTTAAATGAGAGAAATAACCGCAAGATTAAAAGCGAGGTCACATCATTCAAAGTCATGCGCCACGTAACGGATGGAGTGTGAACTACAAGTGGATACCTAGCTGTTTTCTTACTCACACCACTAAAATTGTAAAGTTTTTGTCACCTTGATTAATAACTGAAGTGCCTTTGATAAGGCGGAGAAAATTTCGTGATGTCATGTGCATCTGGATGGTCCTCTAGCTACGCCATTATTTTGCAATAAGTGTGGCAAACAAAATTAATTCCCATGAGTAACTAAAGATTTAGAAAATACGCCCCACACTACAGGCCCACGTATGTGAATTATCACTCCGTCCAAAAGGTGGCGCAAATGTGTTAATTTACGCCTGATTCCAGCATTAAGTTTGTTCGCTTACTTATAACGCTTCAATGACGTATCAGATAAGTCAATATCTGTTGTTTCTTTGAGAAGGAGAGGATCCAAGGTTAGTCTTACCGAATGTGATGAACATTTGTTTATAGATAGAGTATAGTTAGTATATAAATATATGAGCGTCATAAAGCGCAACCCCCAGGGGGTCTTGAGAAAATAAGTCCCAAAGTTTAAGCTACAATTCATAATCGGATAAATTTCCTTCTTTGGCAATCGATTCAGTAGAAGGTTCGGCAACACGCTGGTTTTGAGTTTTTTCGGCCCAGATTCAAATCTGACTCAGACTTGTTTCTAAGAACGAAATTTTTTATCAATCATTTTCGAACCGCAGTTGAAAAAATATGTATAACAATTGATATGTACTAAAAATATGAATTAAATGTATGTTTTGTAGCATATAAGTGTTTTTTAAGTACGAAATTTTGCATGTTTAAATATATAATAATAATAAAAAAAGCATGTTTATGTTTATCGACCAAAAAGCTTTTGTTGTTATTTAAAATTATTTACAGTTATTTCAATAAATTATCTACTTTTTTTCACAGAGAAATAAGTTAAAACATGTGATATAAATACGTGAATAATTATATGATTTTAATTTTGTTTCTATATGAAAGTATTTCGCATATTTGATGATTTTTTAATACCCTTTTTAAAATTCTAAATATGACCTTTTTTTCCCTTCAGATTTTTTGGTTTGCATTTACGGTTTTGTAATTATTACCTACGTAATAACTATTTTAAGCAATTCAATATCTTTTTAGAACTTATTTTTAAGCACTAAGATAGTTATTCTAACTATAATCATAAGAATCCAAGATTTAAAAAATTCAAAAGTTAAAAAACGAGTTTGTAAAAAACGATACATTTATTTCAGTGTGAAAAATAGTGGTTTATTTATGTAAATAGCAGTAAATGAATTTTAAAATTAACTTCATTTTATGGTCTATAAAAGTTCCAATTGACTTTTTTTTTAGTTTGTTATTATTATTATTTATTTATTTTATCTTTACTTTTCCTTAAATATATAAACATGAAGAGATTCGCACTTAAAATTGCATTTATAAAACTTTTTTTTTTTTTTAAATATACAAATATTTGCTAAAATGAACTCAGAACTCATATTTAAAATATCATAAAATAAAGTAACAATAAGTATATTAGGCATAACTTAAATAACAGAAAGAACATTATTATGTGAATCATCTAAAATGCGAATTAAAAAAATACATTTAAGGAAATGAACTAATAGGAACAATGGACCTCAAAGTTCTATCGGTTCTTTAAAAGTAGTACACCAATAAAAGGAAAAAAAAAAAAAAAACGCACAAAAATATGTATAGCATAACATTTATTTCATCCTCATGATTGAAATTTCTTTATAAAAAAATCAGAGAAATCGGATAGTAAATCTATAGCAATCATTTATTTAAACAACCAGTCATTTTTTTTTTAGCGACCGCTTTTTATGTTAATGCATTATGTTGTGTGCAATGTTACGTTTATGTATTTAAAAGCGCGAAACTAATAGAGCACTTCACATCATGTGACTTTTACCAGAGAACAATGATAACAGCTGTAGGACACACAAATATAAAAAGCATTGATAAAGGTAGCGATAGCTGTCCTACATCAGCAGCAAAAACCTGATCGTGACGTCACATTGCACAGCTCTATAAGAAATACACAATGCAAGAGGAGAAACAGTAACATACTTTTCAGTAAAACAATATGAAACCAAAATATAATTTAATAAATGTTACCCAAACTAAAATATTGAAATATATATTTAATAAAAATATATCTTTCATATGATTTCGAAAACACGATAAAAACACCAATTAAAGAATAATTACAGCAATGTAATACAGATGGCACTTGTAAATAATACCAGTGTGTCCAGTGGGTTTGTTGACCGGTAAGAAACCGGTCACTTGCCAAGTCACCGGTGAGATCGATCACTTCGGTGAAGCCTCCTGAACGTGCCCTTTATTTCCATTGGGTTTTTCTCCTGTCTCTATTCGCGATTCCAGCGCTCTAATACGTTACCTGGTTCTAAATATTTATTACAGTTACGTTCAGCGAATCACAATGAAGAGAGTGAAGGTAAACAAACTATTCAACAAATCACAAACAGGTAAATTATTCGACTG
This sequence comes from Maratus speciosus, assembly GCA_963932465.1. Lineage (NCBI taxonomy): Eukaryota > Metazoa > Arthropoda > Arachnida > Araneae > Salticidae > Maratus > Maratus speciosus. Next base: position 204,369,065 of record OZ010798.1, read on the forward strand.
GAATTATTCGCCATTACTATTAATTTCAGCACCACCTGCAGGGGATTTGATTCTTTTTTTCCAAAAGGGAAGTGCAAACGGCTTCCTATTGTCTCTGCAAGTCAATTTCGGGGACTCTTCACTTACTTGAAAACACTCTCTCCGTATCGAGTTCATTCATGATGCAAAATTTATGTTTTTTTATTGTCTTTTATATTCACTCCAAATCATTTCATGTCTTTTATATTCATTCAAATAAACAATTTCGAAAATTTTTGTATACCTTTTATCAGAACGAATACTTTGAAAGTCCGAAAAAAATAGTTCCGGATAATCGAGGTTACTGATATTCAATAGGCTTCTTCCCATTGTTACTTCCTAAGTACACACCGAATTTCAAGTCTCTATTTCAATTTGTTCGGGAGATAGAGCGTTTACAGACACACACACACGGACGGCAATTTTTTTTTTTTCTGAAAATATGTTTTTCGGAATCTCCAGTGTCTGAAACCCTAAATCTGTCAAAAGTTTTTTTTTCGATTTTTAAAACGATTACAAGACTACCCTATACTACGTATGATGGGTAAGTAATATTTGATCAAAGTTTGATACAACTCTTTATATATAGATGATCTCTATTTAAAAATTTGCATTTACATTTATATGTAAAGAAAGATACAGTTATCAGTCGAAAGTCGGGAGTGTTCTTTTCGCGTTACTTCTGTTGAAAAAATGTTGATTATACACTTTTTTTTTTTTTTTTTTTTTTCCGATGTACTTGAAGAAAAAATTAATATATTGATATTTATATACACATATTTTGTCGTAAATTTCATACACACAAAATTGGAATTTAATAATGAAATCTTGTTTTAATAATGAAATTAATTTCAAAAAGTTTTGTTCATTGTCAATTTTGTTTTCTGTTATTGAAATATTTAATCTCCTAGAATTGAAAATCGTAGCAGACGAAAGAAAATATAACAGCCCAAGCTCTATAAAACTAATGCCGACACGTTGCAATACACTCATCTTAGAGACTGTACACAATTGACAGGAAAAGAGACGTCTGCAGTTTATATCTGTAGTTTATATTAATTTAACTTTAAAATAAAATACATTTAATTGTTTAACTCACACCGGAATTTGTTCTTAAAAATGGGCTTTAATATTAACCTGTTGATCTTGTTTATTTATTCATAATAATAACAGGTTCTTTCTAGACAGAAAGCAGTCTCGTTACCAAGAGATGCTTTCTGTAACATGTGAGATAAGTCAATATCTGTTTCTTTGACAAGGAGAGGGTCAGAGGTTAGTCTCACCGAATGTGATGAACATTTTTCTATCGGTAGAGTGTAGTTAGTATATAAATATATGACGAGCGTCTGGGGAGAGAACGACTTCTAATAGTAGCACTTACAAGGAGAGGGCCCGAGGTTGGTCTCACGGAATCCCGCTACCTTTTGTGCATCGATAGAGTATAGTCAATAGATAAACATATCAATAGGATAAAGTGCAATACTCAGGGGGGGCGTAAAAAATGGACCCTAAAGTTGACCCATTATTGACTCTTTAGTATATAATCGGATAAATTACACTGAATTGCGGGAGCCTGGACAGCACAGTTGGCAGCGCGCCAGACTCCTATTTTTTTTTTTTCGTGGAGCTCTGCGGGTTCGAATCTGCGACGAAGTTTTTTTTTTCTCAGACAAAATAACGATCGGTTATTTTCGAACCACAATTAAATATATATATATATCTAATTATTTAAACGTAAGACAAATATAAATATAGGCGTATTCACACATATTTATTTATTTACAGAGAGAGATAGAGTTTCGTTGCAACGTTATGGATATAATGAAAAGTAAAAAATTAAAAAAAATCTTTTGCTGTAGATATGTATTTTTTTACATTAAACATTTTGCATTTTTGTAAATTTTATATTTAGTTTCATTTAGAATTATTTATATTTATTTTAGAATTACTTACATATATTTCACAATTACATACACTTATTTACATTTATTTTACATTTATGTCTATACTATGTACTTCAACATTAAATGTGTGCTATTAAAATTGAGGTCCTGATTACGGGTAGGAACCGGGGTGATAATTATCATAAAAACATATGATACAGAAACTTTTGCGACAACGTGCACAAATAATAAAAGAAAATTTTTTACAGGAAGAAGGCGTTTTAAGAAATTCGTTTCGAAAACACACTTCATTGACATTCATAAATATTGTTCTTTTATGTGAAAGTTTCGACTCATGCCAGGCGTATTTTATCATGTTATAAAATATAGGTGAAGAGTGATGGTTCACAATTGAAGGTATTTTTATACAACCCTGGCGAGAATTAATTTCTCTTTTCTGTTCAATTAAACAATTACAATTTTGTAATCGCTTAATCATATTTTTCACCTGCCTATAAAAATAAACGTCGCATGGTTGAACCAAAGCTGTGCATTTTGGAGGAATGACTTTAAGGGTCCTGTCCCTGCCGGCGAAGACACTCACGAGCTAATGCTAATCCTATGGGGAGGGTTTTTTCTAATATCTCGTTTGCATTTCGACATTTTTAAATATTTTTTTTTGCATTGGATAGCCGAGGTCCGTCTCTACAGCACACCATTTTTACTTTTTCGATTTTGGTCGCAGATATTTTTTAGAATGACACTTTCATTTTCAGATCCGGTTTTGAAAGAGAAAGTAATTGTATTAAAAATATCTGCGACCAAAATCGAAAAAGTAAGAAAGGTGCGCTGTAGAGACAGACCTCGGCAGTGGTGGAAAATTGGCGCAGAGGCGGAGCCTATTGACACCACTAAATTTTTATGGTATTATTCAGTTTAATAAAAACTTAGAAATTTGATCATTAGATAAGAGGCAAAATACTACTATAATTTAGTGGTGTCAATAGGCTCCACCTCTGCGCCAATTTTCCACCACTGCCTCGGCTATCCAATGCAAAAAAAATTATTTAAAAATGTCGAAATGCAAACGAGATATTAGAAAAAACCCTCCTCATAGGATTAGCATGAGCTCGTGAGTGTCTTCGCCGACAAGGACAGGACCCTTAATTGTACAAGTAGTTTGTTTATCTTTATTCTGGAAGGTTTCGTCGAATATTTCTGGTCGTGTTTGTACTGCCCAGGAGTCGATGATCAACAAAATATTTTCTTGCCCAACGTAATTTTTTAAACAATTGTTAAGAAATTCACTGTATAAATGTGAGGTAAGTTTACCAGATTTAGATGACAGGAAAAATACATTCGTACATTGTTTTGCATGTTGATTTCTCAATATTTGTATCTTAGGACCAAATGTACCTCTTATTTCCTGTAAACACAAAAAGACACGAGGCAGCACTTTTCCAGACAAAGTTATGCCATACTGTGCTGTATATGAATAAGAAAGTTTATTCATATCTTGTTTTTTTTTTAACAAATACAGTTTTAATTACTTTTTTGGCGAGAGTTCTATTGTATGCTGATTGGTATTAGCACCTTGAAATTAAATCTTTTAATATCAATTTTGATGATTCGCTATGAATTGAGTCTTCTGAAATTCACTCTTCAATATTTGTAAATTTAGAAGCTTCTTCACTAGACATTTTTTACAAAATAACTTTTTTCATTTTAATTATGACACTATAATAACGAACAACGTCTAATCACGGCAAAACTTTAAAAACAAAATGCCGTACTCATTCGCTCTGCAGCAGATGGCTGCTGAAACTTAAAAAAAAAAAAAAAAAAAAAAAGTAAACACTCTAAACCCATCTTGTTTATTTTCTATAGTGTACTTGTTTTGCTTAAAAACCACCTGCAAATCTACGCAATAAAATGTTCCTATAAAGTTTTTTTTACCGAAAACACTTGTTCTAATTCCAGACATGAGATCCCATGATAAAAAAATAATTATGTTTAAAAATTAAAAAAAGAAAAAAAATTGAATAATTATAACCTTTTAAATTGACAAGATAAAAATAAAATAGAATATTTTAATTTTATGTAGCGTATTTTAATTTACTTCGCTGAGAACAACAGTGATCTATTCATAGAAAAGTCTATAAATAAATGTGAATAAAATTACAATTTTGTCGATTGAATAATTCAGTTGTTTTACATTTTTTCCTCCATTAGATCCATAAAACTGCTATCTCTGTAAATAAATAAGCATATATATGTGTGTGTGTGTGCGTGCAGAACCATGTTTTTATGAATATTTGTCTTACATTTAAATAATTAGATATATATTTTTTAATTGTGTTTCGAAAATAACTGATCATTATTTTGTCTGGAAAAAAAAAAAAAAAAAAACTCGCCAGAGTACCGAACCCGCAGAGGTCCACGAAAAAGAAAAACAGGAGTCTGGCGCGCTGCCAACTGTGCTACCCAGGCTCTCGCAATTGAGTGTAATTTATCCAATTATATACTAAAGAGTCAATAATGGGTCAGCTTTGGGGCTCGTTTTTTACGGCCCCCCTGAATATTGCACTTTATCCTGTTGATATGTTTATGTATTGACTATATACTCTATCAATGTACAAAGGGTCGTTGGATTCCGTGAGACCAACCTCGAACCCTCTCCTTGTTAGAAAAAATTCGGCTCCCGTTTCAACAGGGAAGAAAGGGAGAAAACAGTCTGCGTTCTTCCCTCAACCTTGTGTAACTTTCCCTTTTCGCTTGCATTTATTATCCGGTTATCCGAACATTAAAATCATAAATAAAAAATGTCGAATGTTGAATTTTATAATTTGATTCTCAGAAAAAAAATTGATTTTTTTCAAAAATAAATAACATAATTGCAAAAGTAAATAAATAAAAAAGAAGAATGTCTGTTATTTATATAAAAACCTTTTATATATAAATCTGTAAAAATTATTTTTATAATTATAGCTTCATATTTTAATATTATAATATTTTATTACACACACACACACACACACATATATATATATTAACATAGTTTTAAAAAAAAGTAGATTTGTCAATTCTGCAATATATTTATATATAATATAGTTATTTGGCAATTAATATTGTACATAACTATATTCAAAAATCTGTGTCCACGAAATAGTTCTTTTATTTTCTTTTTCACCTCCGAAAATTCATTTTTACAGTATTCATTTTTCATTAAGTTTTATATATTAATGATTTACCTTTCTGTGTCTTTACCTATTCTTTTTTTAAATAAGGTCAATTGTCGTAAATGTTTAACCTTTTGTTAAGATTAAATTAATAATTAAGATGATACAAACCTCATCGTATCCTACTTTTTTTTTCTTTTTCTTTTTTGCAAGGTTATGTCAACATTTCCAGTTTGGGGAATTCGATTTGAATATTTTACAATGACTTTTTTAAGTTATTCTTAAATGATTTTTTGAAGGAGGTATGAGATAATATATTTTTTAATGATTACGTTTAGCAGATTAAGTAGGAAGGAGAAGGGTGGTGGTGGTGGTGGGGGGGGGGGGGGGGGGTAGGTTTAAATTTGTTAACTTGCATAATGGACGAAAATATCAATTTTCCCGTTTAATTTACTGCATCTATTTGACATTAAATGAAATTTCCCTTCCAGAGTTGCAATCTTTATAAGTTCTTTTTTCTTTTCTTTTATATTTATACATATCAGTGTGATTAAAATGCTAAAACTTCGACATGTTTTTTAATTAACTCTATTTTTAAATGGACAATCCTCATGGTTCATAAAATTAAAGACAGGATTTTCCTTAATATAAATTCACTGTTGATGAGTATTTGCTTAGTATTTTTTTTAAATAAAAATATTAATCAAATAGTCATTTGTACATTATTTTTACAACATGTATGACATTTCATTTATTTTTTTAACCCTTTATGTCCAAAATTTGAATTCATGAAAATTTCATCTTCTAAAACATTTTTTGTGAATTTTTGAAATTACATTAGTAGATTTACACAATCACATAAATAAAAATAAATTTTATATGGATTTTGCCATTTAAGGTCAATTAATTAAATTTGTATTTATAGGAATTTTGTGAAATATTTATAACGTCATTCAAATCTTTTATTTTAAATATTTTTTTTCTGGTATTTTATAGAATTAGGAAATGTACAAGTATAATGCTCTTACAATAGAATATAGGAATAATTCAGAAATGAAACTTTTCACCCTCAAATTTTCAACGTCAAGAAAGCTGAAGAGATGCAAATGAAAAAAACAAAACAAAAAAAAAAAAACATCCTTTTAAGCATAGTTTTGTTTTGTTCACCCAATAATGCTTTTGGAGTAAGATAACGTAAAGTACCTATAACTCATTCTAAAATGTACTACTACTAATCGATGCATATTTCATATCAAGTTATTTTAATGGTACATTAAAGTAGCGTCAGGGAATTAATTATTAGGATATCTGATCCTTACAGCTATAGTGCACACATAGAATTAAAAATATGAAAGAGAATGTTGAAAGAAATTAAAAAGAAGTGTTGCTTTAAAATCTTCTTAATAATTTTTAAATTAAATTTTAAATCTTATTACAATAATTAAATTTTTCCTTTATTAAGTCATTTTCCTTCATAAAACCATTTAATAATATGTCAGTAAGATATTATAAAATATCTTTTAAAAAAGTACAAAAGTTAGAAAAATCCTTTAACTGTAAAATTTTACATAAGCTTACCCCCCCCCCCCCTATATACACACTCACCAACAAAAGAAAAATAGTAGGATATGATGAGTATTTTCGAATAAATATAATATCTATAAAAATACTGCAGAATTGACAGAACTACTTATTTTTTTAAGTCTGTTACAAAAATATATTAAAATAATATAATAATAAAATATGAAGCTATAAAAATATGTTTTTCAGATTTATCTAACAAAAGGTTTTCAGATAAATAACAGCCACTACTATAATTCTATTTTATTATTATTACAGTAGACGCTCGATTTTACGAGCCTCTTTTTTACGAAGTTTTCGTTTTTACGAACTGATGTCCTGGTCCCGACCAGCATCCCATTGAACTAATGTTAAATTCCTCTCCATTTTACGAACTAAAATTACACAAAATCTCTTTTTTACGAACTTTATCTTTTGGTACATTTTAAATTTATACTTGTATTTCTTCGAAAGTAGGCGGGAGGAAAGAGGATTAACGAATAACTGGCAAGAGTAGAAGAAAATTCTCTTGTGTAGGTGCGGTGTTGTCGCGTGTCAGTGGGGAAAAAAGGAGGGCGGCGCAAAAGAACTTTTCTTGCACTAAATCTGGATATTGCTCTGGGTTGTATGCAGTGCTCATGTTATCAGATTCGCATAGCCATTTCACATTTTGTCATTCTCATGTGTGTTGTTCATGTACACATTCAGATTTCTTGAAAATGTCAACGAAACGTGCATGATTTCAGATGTAAAGAAAAAAAACCTTGAAAGAAGAGAGTGCGAGAACTCTGACACAGATAGAAATTGCAAAAAAATATGGAATATCGAAAAATATTTGAGCACTCTCATCAAGGAGCAAGAAAAGGTACTTGCCATAAGAACTGCATCTGATGAAGTTGCACCTTCACGAAAATATTTTCGGAAAGCAAAATTTCCAGATATTGAGAAGGCGCTTCCTGCTTGGCTTCGGAAGAGTAAAAACAAGAACATTCCCATTGAAGAAAACCTTTTGAAAGAGCAAGATGACATATTTGCCTCGAAACTAGAAGTGAAAGATTTTAAGGGTTCAGGTGGTTGCCTGCAAAAATTTAAGTTAAGACATGGTTTGAGTTTCCGAAAATATCGGACAATCACACTTTTAAAAAATCGGATGCCGAAGAAGGGCCAGAACATGAGCAAACCATCCCCATGCCAACTCTTAAAGAAGCTACTGAATGGCTCTTAGGACTCCGTCGATAATTCGAATAAAATACCAATATTGAGATGCTTTCAAACATCGATAGCCTTGAATCATATGTTTATAGCAGTGTTTCAATGAAGAAAACAAAAAGAACTGAGTTTTTAAAGGAATAAAGGTGAGTTATTTCACATTTCTTTCTTTTTTTTCTTATACACTCCCATTTACGAACTTTCGATTTTACGAACACATATAGGAGTCCACACGAGTTCGTAAAATCGAGCGTCTACTGTATTATTATTATTATTTCTTTTTGAAAACATTTCATTTTTTGCAAATTCGATGTTTTTTTTTTTGTTGTTTGTTTGTTCAAATAAGATTCAGCAGTCTTCGCTGTTTATAATTTTAACAATTTCTGTAATCGAATAACAAATGCAAGCGAAAAGAGAAAGCTACATAAGGCTGAGGGAAGAACACAGTAGTTTTTCCCTTTTCTCTACAGCTGAAAGGGAAGGAGAATTTTCTCTAAGTTCTACTGTCAGCAGTCGTTCTCTCCCCAGACGCTCGTAAATATATGAGCGTCATAAAGCGCAACCCCCAGGGGGTCTTGAGAAAATAAGTCCCAAAGTTTAAGCTACAGTTCATAATCGGATAAATTTCCTTCTTTGGCAAGCGGTTCAGTAGAAGGTTCGGCAGCACGCTCGTTTTGAGTTTTTTCGGCCCGGGTTCAAATCTGGCTCGGACTTGTTTTTTAGAACGAAAATTTATATCAATCATTTTCGAACCGCAATTCAAAAAATATGTATAAAATTGAAATTTACGAAAAATATGAATTAAATGTACGTTTTCTAGTATATAAGTGTTTTTTTAACTACGAAATTTTGCATGTTTAAATATATATTTTAGAAGTAAAAAAAACACACACACAAGGGACTGTAACTAAGTGGACAACTTGGGGTATTTTTAGCAACAAATATTTAGTACAATATTAGAAAAAAATTAATAAACTTTTTTGGTATTTTTTAAGGAAAAATTTAGAAATAAATTAGCACTTAGTCACTTTTATTTTTACTGAAGGTACAACACATTTTTACAATTTTAGAAATAATAATTAAATTTTTGTTTGAGTCCTCTTTTTGTTCATTAGGTAACTGCAAAAAAGCACTTTCACAGTTTACAAATCCATTAAGCATGCTTGGGCATTTTTCTGCAGCAAAATCTTTAAGTTGCTCCATCATGAGCTTTACATCGTCTTCCTTCAGATTTGGGTACTTTTCAGTTTCGTGGTCACTTGGATATGATTAAAATCTATAGTGGTCACTTGGATATGATTGAAATCTATAGTGGTCACTTGGATATCTCTTTAAATCAACGAAACGTGGCTTCGTTCACATAGTCGAGAAAAGTTTTTCTGCAGTTTCTTTGGAGTCCCCGTTTTTGGCGTTTAAAAATGTTGCTCCCAGTTGTCTTGCTCGCACCAAATTTTTCCGCTTGTCTTTCTTTGGCTTGGCTGCTTCTTTCCAGAAAATTAAGAAGATCCACTTTTTTCTTTAATTTAAGTTCTTCTTTTAGAGCTTTTCTTTGCGCTATTATTATTAAAAATTCGCAAATAAACGATCCCATCACGATGCGACATCCATAAAAAAAGAACTGAATGTGTTTCACATGTGAGCGATACACGTTGTTTTCCAATTCTGCGTATAGCTACACCGCTACTCACATCCCCCACTCTCCTGACATTTTTCGACAGATTCCAGGAATTCTGGCATTTCACTCCCATTGTATCATACTGGAAGTGAATAATGAATAAAGCACCACAAAAGGGGGGGGGGAGGCGAGTGTTGCTCAGAGAAGAAGATTCAGATAAGCCGATGATAATTCCGGGATACCGGATGGAGAACAAACAAAGGAAAAAGCAAATTCAAGAAAGCATCAGTGGTCAAGTTACAGAGAGTAAAACCTACTGAAAAGTGGTCAACATACAACTTACGCGAGGTGGTCAACATAGAGAGGTAAATCTCCACTGAATATGCATTGTGACCATTCAAACTAATAAATTTCGGTCAACATAGAGAGGTGGTCAACTTTGGAGATTTTACTGTAAAGCAATCTTGTTACCAAGAGATGCTTTCAGTACTGCTCAGACCTTAGGGGGTCTTGAGAAAATAAGTCCCAAAGTTTAAGCTACAATTCATAATAGGATAAATTTCCTTCTTTGGCAAGCGGTTCAGTAGAAGGTTCGGCAGCACGCTCGTTTTGAGTTTTTTCGGACCGGGTTCAAATCTGGCTCGGACTTGTTTTTTAGAACGAAAATTTTTATCAGTCATTTTCGAACCGCAATTGGAAAAATATGTATAAAAATTGAAATTTACGAAAAGTATGAATTAAATGTATGTTTTGTAGCATATAAGTGTTTTTTTAACTACAAAATTTTGCATGATTAAATATATAATTTAAAAGTTAAAAAAAAAAAAAAAAAAAAAAAAAAAAAAAAAAAAAAACGCATATTTATGTCTATAGATTAGAAAATTTTTATTGTTATTTAAAATTATTTAAAATTATTTCAATAAAGAATCTACTATTTTTCACAGAGAAATAAATTAAAACATGTGATGTAAATACGAGAATAATTATATTATTTTAATTTTGTTTCTATAAGAAAGTATTTCGCATATTTGATGATTTTTTAATACCCTTTTTAAAATTCTTAATATGACTTTTTTTTTTCCCTTCAGATTTTTGGTTTTGTATTTACGGTTTTGTAATTATTACCCACGCAATAACTATTTTCAGCAATTCAATATCTTTTTAGAACTTATTTTTAAGCACTAAGATAGTTATTCTAACTATAATCATAAGAATCCAAGATTTAAAAAATTTAAAAGGTATAAAACGAGTTGGTAAAAAACGATACATTTATTTCAGTGTGAAAAATAGTAGCTCATTTATGTAAATAACAGTAAATAAATTTTAAAATTAGCTTCATTTTACGGTCTATAAAAGTTTCAATTGACTTTTTTTAGTTTGTTATTATTGCCGAAACATTTATTTCAGTGTGAAAAATAGTAGCTCATTTATGTAAATAACAGTAAATAAATTTTAAAATTAGCTTCATTTTATGGTCTATAAAAGTTCCAATTGACTTTTTTTTAGTTTGTTATTATTGCCGAAACGTCAGTGAAGGCTTACTGTGGAGACCCGAAAAGTTTTTGGTTTCTGTTTATTAGTTTGTCTGTCCCGCGATAACTGCCGTAAAAAAACATCCTATTAGTACGAAATTAATTGGGTATCTTGGTAAAGTCTCCGGATTTAGCTGTATAGTTTTTGGTTAATTTGGTTCATTCCTTCGGAATATATAGAACATTTTATTTTGAGCCATAATGCTTTTCTATGGGAGTTCAGACGATTTTCAAATTTCCATTTGTTGAAAGAAAATTGCGCGTTTGATTAATGCATTTAAAAGGTAAATTATGGATGCTGACATTACCAAATAAGCGTTTTAAATTATTCCTATTATTTTGGGATTTTGTCAGTATATTTTTCGCATTTTTAAAATTAGGTGCATGAATTTTTCTGGAGCTTTATACATATTTCACAATAATATAAAATATTTTGTTCTATCATTTTATTTATTTCCAATGATACATATTTCTTTTTTTTTCTTTTTTCAGTTGCTAATAGCAACTGCATTTTATAGTCGATAAGCAAAAATAATTTAAATAATCCTGATTACGAAAAAATAAGCAGAAAGTCCGGCTGAGGGAAATAAAAAGTTAGTTAATCTTTAATAATTTGGTGTGCAATATAGCTTTGTGTCAAACATTAACGATGTTAGAAACGTTATATTTTAGGTAGCATTCATTACAAAAAGCTACCTATTGCAGCCGTTCGGAGGAAAGCGATTTCAAAAAATTTTGGTATATTTTCATCGATCATGACCCCCAAACTCCGAAACCACCCTCTGTTCAAAATTAATATATATATATATATATATATATATCACCTATGTCACACTCTAACTCTCGTAATTATCAACCGATTTCGATGTAATTCGGTGTGTACATAGTACATACCAATGTCTCGACCGAGTTCGTTGGCCAGCTTCATCCGCCGTTTTGTTTCAAAATGGCGGCCATTTAAAAATTTTTTAAAAAATTAAAATTTGAAATGTGGTACCAAAAAATTGAAAATGGAAAAATATTTTTTTCTTATGTATTTGACCGTTATAAAAAGATTCCGGAGCAGTTTTTGTTTCGTCTATATCTTAAAAAATGGCTGAGTTGCGGCATTTTGAATTTCTAGCGTGGCTGACATTATGAAACGTCCTGATTTTTGTCACGTAATAACAGGCGTATTTATGAACCGATTTGGATGTACCTTGGTGTGTACATAGTACATACAAATATCTCGACCGAGTTCGTTGGCCAGCTTCATCCGCCATCTTGTTTAAAAATGGCGGCCATTTAAAAAATTAAAAAAATAAAATGATATACCAAAAAATTGGAAAATGAAAAAGATTTTTTTTGTATGTGTTTGACCTTAATACAAAGATTCCGGAACAGTTTTTGTTTCGTCTATATCTAAAAAAATGGTTGAGTAATAGCATTTTGAATTTCAATTGTGGCTGACATTTTAAAACGACCTGATTTTTGTCACGCGATAACAGGCGTATTTATGAACCGATTTGGATGTAACTTGGTCTGTACATAGTACATACCAATGTCCCAACCGAGTTCGTTGGCCAGCTTCATTTGCCATCTTGTTTCAAAAGGGTTGCCATTAAAAAATAAATTAAATTTAAAATTTAAAATGAGGTATTAAAAAATTCGAAAATGAAAAAGATTTTTTTAAATGTGTTTGGCCTTGATACAAAGATTTCGGAGCAGTTTTTGTTTCTGAAATTTTGTTATTTTGTTTATATCTTAAAAAATGTTTGTATTATAGCACTTTGAATTTCTAGCATGGCTAACATTTTGAAACGATCTTGTATTTGTCACGCGATAACACACGTATTCGCCTATTTCGATGTAAGAAGGCATGTGGATAGTATACATCAATACCTCGACCAAGTTTGCTGGCCAGATTCATCAGCCATCTTGTTTCAATATGGCGGCCATTAAATTTAAAAAAATATATATATTTAAAGTGAGGTGCAAAAAAATTAGAAATTGAAAAAGGTTTCTTTCTTAAGTATTTGACCTTGATATAAGGATTCAGGAGCATTTTTTGTTTGTCTTTACCTCAAAAACATGGCTCAGATATAACAGTTTCAATTTCTATTGTGGGTGACATTTTGAAAAATCTGATTTTTTTCATGCGACAGCACTCCTATATATCAACCGATTCCGATGTGAGTGAGCGTGCGCACAGCAATTACTAAGGTCTCGACCAAGTTCACTGGTTAGCCTCATCCATCATGTTGTCTTAAAATGGCATGCTTAAGCACTTTAAGAAATCGCCGAATTTAGCAGCCAAATATAAGTTACTTTAAAGAAAAGCAGCTTGGATAAAGCTGACTAATTTCGCGAAATTCTCGTTCATTATATTGATAAAAATTAGTATTGAATCTCCTATATTCGGTTTCCACTAAATTGAGCTTCGTGTGTTTGAATGATATAAGTTGGCTTTTTTTAAAATAAGGAATATGAAAGCTACCTCTTCCTCCCGGCACTGGCCGGAAGGACTTTTTAAATTTCATGTGGATGCTTTTAAAAGGCTATCGCAAAGAAGTTTTTTACATTTACAAATCGATGAGATTTAGGCAATTAGCTGTGGACACGATAATGAATGATTATCCAGTAGATTTAAAAGTCTCCACATATGATTAGAAGTCCCCAGTCGTGATTTTTGTTCACTTTAACATGTTAAAACTGTAGTTTAATGAAAGTAAGTAATTTTTTTGTGCAGTTTTATAGCATCTATTTAGACTAGATATTACATCTAACTATTATAGAATGATCATCAAAATTATTTTTCGGAAAGAAAAGACCCCGCCAGTGGCCATGAAGTTCTGTTCTCGAAGCTAGTAGACGAGAGGTGTTGGGTTCGATCCCAATCGCGCCCGTCGGCCTAATCGTTCGGAGTTTTCGTGGTTTTCTTCGGACCTTGGTTTTTCAAGCGTAAATACGGGTTAAGTTCCCTTAGAAAGACCTCCCCGGAGGCCACCCCCCCCCCCCCCACAGGTCCCATATCCGTCGTACTGATAATTGGCCGTCATAAACACAACCACAACCAACCAATCGGAAACAAATGTTGTAAAAAGCATTACAGCAATAAATTAGACATTTATTAAACATAATAGTTCAAATATAAATACTATAAAAAAGATTAAGTATAAATATTGCTACTTGCATATTACGATAACATAAAGTCTTTCTCAAACTGTTGGCTATCCTAAGAAAATTCAAGTTTAAAACGAAATTCAAGATTCTCTATAACCATTTGCCTAATCAATAAGAAATCATAAATTTAAATTTAATAAGACTACGGGGGGGGGGGGGTTCTGGGGGGCATGGCGCTCCCTGAAGAAATGTATTTTTTAATCTAAGAAATTACCAGAATAAGAAATTCATTAGAATTTTAGAACATCATTGTCACACTGTGAATAATTTAATGCTTCTAATTTTCGAAACTTTCGAGAATTTTATATGTTGCTAAATATTTATATTAAAAAATAAGTAAAATTCTGATTGTAGGATGCTGAATATTATCCAATGTAAGATTAAAAGGCACTCACTTAAGATCTGACGTTGAGGCTCCTGATCTGCAGATTTTCTAGTTATTGTTTATTTATTTTATCTTTACTTTTCATTAAATGTATAAACATGAAAAGATTCGCACTTAAAATTGTATTTATGTAACTAACCTGCATTATATAAAAATATTAAACAAGAAAAAAAATCATTTCCGAAAGAAATTACTACGTAGATACTTATTCTAATTAAAAATAAAAAATTCCAGACTTTAAAAATCATATTAAAAATATAAATGCATATTTTTAATAAACCATCAAATATTTAAAGTATTTGAATGAGGAAACAAAATGAAAATAATATATTTGTTCACTTATTTTAAATCATTTCCCTGTTTAAAAAATGTTGATATTCATTGAAATAACTGTAAATAATTTTAAATAACAAAAAAAAAAAAAAAAAAATAAAAAAAAAAAAATAAAATAAAAAAATATCTGGTCTATAGACTTATAAATATGCGTTTCTTCTTCTTTTTTTTAAACTTTTAATTATATATTTAAACATGCAAAATTTCATAGTTAAAAAAGGACTTATATGCTACGAAACATACATTTAATTCATATTTTTCGTAAAAAATTTCAATTATTATAAAAACTCAAATGCAACGTGCTGCCAATCGCGCTGCTGAACCACTTGCCAAAAAGGAAATTTATCGGATTTTGAAGTGTAGCTTAAACTTTGCGACCTACTTTCTCACGAGCCCCTGGGGGTTGCGCTTTATGACGCTCATATATTTATATACTAACTATACTCTATCGATACACAAGTGTTCATCGCATTCGGTGAGACCAACCTCAGACCCTCTCCTTGTGAGCGCATCCGGTGGAGCCACCGGTTCATAACCCTGAGATCGGTTAGTCACCAAGGCGTTGAGTGCTGCTAACCGATCACCAACCGATGTCATCCAGTGGTAAAAACCGAAGTGATCGGTGAGAGACCGAACTAACCAGGAAAAAATCCTGGTGAGTTGGATCACGTGATCGGTTACATGAAAGTTTATTTAAATCGAATTGGCAGCAATCAAAACTCTCGAAAGAAATGCCGATGTATTTATTTTGTTTTCTTTGATCATGGATAAAATAAATCTTCTCGATCAGATTTTCACGATGTTAAATAAAGATCAACAGTAAATTTAGTACAATTTACAAGATGTACTTAGATGTATAAATTAGATTAAGCTTCGTAATTTCACCTGAGATTAATATTACGAAACATGCTACAAATTAAAATCGTATCATGAAAACCAAGTTTTAAATCATATTTATAAACACAGTATGTTGTACAAATATTTTTCTGGTTCCTAGCATTTCTGTTTTTACACATTTTGTTGTGCGTGTTTCAGTAAAATATGGGATGACGAAAGCTGTTTATTACGAAATCTTGTCTTAAACATACAAATTTCATAATCGCTACTGAAGAGTCATTACTGCTCAGTCGGAAACCTCTCGAAAACTGCCTTTTATTTTGGTCTCCAGTAATTTTACTGTTGCATATTTTTTTTATGTAAAATTATTATGTTTATTTAACTAATATAAAACATACTAAGAGGTAATATCAAATGACTAAAGATTGTTTAATAGGTTTCTGTCTTAACAAGTAAAATTTTATGGCGTTTCTTCCATGGGAACTATGATTTCATTACATTTAAATGGGGATTTCGTTTCATAAGGGTTTGGTGTATTTTTAACTTGGACAATTCTCAAAAAAAAAAAAAAAAAAAAAAAAAAAGTTTTGCAATTGCACGTTAAAATCAACTTGTTTACATTTTCTTCTATTAAAACTAACAAAGCATAATTGTTTTTATCAATCAATCATCAGGATGAATTTGTAGCTGCTTATTTTCTATGTGCATTCAATCAATTCATTAAATGACACCTAGGAATCTCACATTTGCTTCAAAAGAAACTGTTGCAAAATATTTTAAAATATACTAAAAATAGCAATTTATGAAACAAAACAATGTCAGCTACTTTTTAATGTAGGGGCTTTGACGAAATTACTAAAATGGACTTGGCAAGAGAAGGAAATTTGGTAACCTATTCTCTATTTCATTTATATAAGCGATTTTTTCATTATGTGTACAATTTACTGATTATAATGAAGGCAATTACCTATTTTTATAGACAATTGGTGTGGCAGCTTTCTCTGCGCATATCGGTTTCCGGCCCCCTCCCAATTTACTCAAAATCTACTTTGGACATAACTCTGTTACTTTTAAAACGTTGCACTTTCTCCCCCTCCCACCTTTTTATGTAGGTAAAATCATTAAATTAATTCATTTTCTTAAAACAATACGTAGTTCTATCTACATGGGTTTTTTTTTTTTCTCTCCTTTTCGCAACGAACTTAATTCAAAACGTTCAAATACAAAGATTATGATTTCATTTTCCAGTTATCAAAATTCCATTCTCGCCTAATTAATTTCTATTTCTTAATCCCTTGGGGAATAACGACCGGTATACGTGCCACTTAAGGAGCTCAAAATCTTTCATTATTCACACCAATTATTTTTTGTTGTCCAGTTCTCCTTATTTAATCGGTGCATTTTCGCGATTCAATTACAGAAAATTTTCTGTTTTGAAAAACCGGTGGTAAACCATTAAAAATTAAGTAAAGAGCTCTCGTCCCGAAGGGGTTAACGGTCTTTGTCTAAAAGTAATCAAATACACAAAAAACCTAAGTGCAGCTGTCCTTTTTAACTTTACACTTTCTTTTATCGTATTTTTATTTGCATTGTAAATAAGTCATTCTTAATTGCAACTAGAATTTGACCGTTAAAAATTAATAACAAAAATAAAATTATTTTATAGGATTTGTGGTTTAAATATATTTCATTTATGTTTGCACATATGCCTTTTCTCTACATTTTCCATACATTTGTTAAGAAAAAATTAATAACAAACATAAAATTATTTTATGGGATTTGTGGTTTAAATATATTTCATTTATGTTTGCACATATGCCTTTTCTCTACATTTTCCATACATTTGTTAAGATTGCACAATCAGATTTAAGCTAATTCGTTGGTGTTAAAATAAACAAAACCCAGACTTTATGTCGCTGATTCTCAGGAAGTAAAGTGGGGTTTATGTTCATCCCGGTGAGTTATTACTGGAAGGGCTGCCACATTATATTCTACTAAACCTCCCGCCAATGCTTCGCCTCTTTTCATTCCGGCGTCAAAAATTTTGTAAATTGGCGATAATGTACTACGCCAAGTCATTTGAATCAGTATGCAAAAGTTCAGTTGACTTTCTCCATCGGTTGCTGTAAGGTCCCGATAAAGGGCCGTTGGTTATTCTTTTTAATGTTACGGAGCACCCCTCCACATATCTCCATACATCTTCATGTTTGTAAATATACAGCTGGATATAACTGTGTTCTCCATTATTATTGTGTTATTGCTTCCATCTAAATAAAAACATCTATGTCGACACGTATTACTGGAGTTTTTCCTTTTAATCTGCGAACCCGGAACCACTATTTTATGGCGAACCAAATCGCCACCACAATTGGTTTTGACTTGTTTTCGCGTATTTAATAAAAGGAAATTTTCATTTCAAAATTCTGGTGCCAATGTGACATTTAAACCTCCCCCTCCCCCGGGATTGCACTTATACTCGAAAGCGAAAGCTGGGTTCCCGGGGCGGTTATCCCTGTTATCCCCTGTGACATTTAAACATTAACTTTAATTGGTGCACAAATGAATTTTGTGCCACTTTTATTTTGAAAAAATCACCAGTGATATCTTTCTCAGAATGAAATTCTGTTACACTTTCAATTTGTGCTATCAAGGGGGGAAAAAGGTACTTCTTTGTAGTAGCAGCCCACACATTTCACTTGAGTAGCAGTTATGATTTTGCCAAGATCATTGCCAAACTTATAGGGGAGAGTAGCCATATTTGGACTTCCGCTTTAATTGGACCGTTGCCATTCTGCCGTTAATTACAGGAAGAGACGCCATCTACCCCTGAAATCCTACTCATCAGGATGACGTCACTCAAGATTAAAAGAAGCAATCGCTTACCACGTGTTGTTTTCAGACAGTTTAAAAAAAACCTAAAGTTAGCTGTTTTGATCTACTTTTTTCCTACTAAACGTAAGTGGATACTTTAAAACTAAGGTAAGTCGTTATGTTTTCATATACATATATAAATTCATCTGTTAATTGCGCATATTTCTCACGCGGCTTTGTTTGATTTCGTTTTTGTTCTTAGTCTTGAAATTATCTGTTTTAAAAAATGGCGCAGTTGCCATAATTGGGCCAATTTAAGTTGCTTAAATTGTACCAGATATGCGATCATAAATTTTGAAAGTTAAGTAATGAATTTCGAGAACGGTACACGTTGTACACTATTTTTTTTAAATATTTTATAATGGATTACTATCTCCATGCAAGTTTTCTTTTTTTTTCGTTGGGGGGGGGGGGGTATATCTGGATTAATTCTTTTATACAGTTTAGGCCTATATAAACTAAAAACATTTTTACATGTTTTTGCAAAAATTTTGTTTGCAATTTCTTTCATCTTGTATGCATTTGTATTTGTTTTCTTTGAATACTTTATTACTACAGCGTATTTGGTTTACAGAGTTGAATTCAAACATTTTCTTCCTGGAGGATATTTGCGATTCCCTGAGGAAGGGCAGACTTTTTATAGTTCTGGAGGGAGGAATTACACTTTTTTGCCATTAAAACGCATAAAACCTCAAACCTTCCGAGAGGAGGGGGGTGAATTCAACGCTGTCGAATATATAATGTTTGCGTATAATTAATCGTAGCGTATTTTTCAATAGAGCATATTTTTTTAAACACATTTATAATATAATGTTAAAAATGTTGAAAAAGACACGGACAAGCTGCCTGGAAGAAAAAAAAAAAAAAAAAAAAAAAAAAACATGTGACAGCAAAAGCTGTTATAGATATAGGAAATAAAAAGGAGAGAGTAAGTTGTGAAGAAATTGACCTGCAATAAGGCTGTAGCTACAGATCCTCCCCAAAAGCCAAAAAATCATTAGAAATGCTATATCCTTTGCTAAATTTAGTTTAAAAAATACAGAGGGAGCCAAAAAAACAGTTGTGTTAACATCTTCGCCATATAAAGTAAACCTTGAAATGAAAAAACACAAAATAGACTAAAAGGAAGCTATTACAGCATAAAAGCAAATGGAACATCAAGTTTTAAAAAATAGGCGTAATGCAATTATCAAGGAAATGATGAAAGGGGAGAACTACAATCATAATGTAAAGAAAACTTCTGTTGCAAAAAAGAGTGCAGTAATCAAAAGAGGCAACATCATTACAGTAATACATACTAGTACTAGTATTATTCAAACAAGAATAAAAAATGCCGAATGCATGAGATGTCAAATTTGAGTAGCTCCGTACCGAAAAACGCCTTTAAATGAATTGTATGTATTTTATACATACTTTATACATTTGCATGTTATATCCCAGGTTCACTTTCGGCATTTATATAAAATATACGTGCAAATATCCCCATACCATGAGCGAAACACCACGTTGTGGCCTGCTCAATATGCTCTTCGTATCTTTCTTCAAGGCACGCCGATTGAATGAGAAGCCTTCTGGATCATCCAAATTCCATTTTTTCATCAGAAAACATAACATTAATTCTTCACGATAATACATGGGCTGTTTTGCCCATTGAAATCTTGCTTGTTTGTGACACTGTTTCAGAAAAGGCTTAAGAGCCAATTTTTGTTTTTTGATGAATCCTGATTTGGTTATTCGTTTGTTTATGGTGCCACGCGATATTTTTGATCCAAGTCGATTTTTTATCTGATTAAGTGACAAATTGCTAGTTACAACTAATCTTTTTCATTCGTCTATCCTCACGAAATGTGGTTTTACTCGACCTTTCTGGGCAATACTCATTTTTAATTGTTTTCCACGTTGCAAAACACTATAAATACACTGTTTAGACCGATTTAAAATAAGCAAAATTTACAAAACGGATTTACCTTTCAGCTCTCAGCTTCCAAACTTCTAGAACTTCTTCAGGCAAGAAATGCAGAAATTTCGGGATTTTGATATAACTCGTACAGCGATTGCTACACTTTATACTCTAGGGGGAAAAAATCTCGCTGATCCCCCATCTATCATGTTTAAGGAGATATTTGCATAAAATCTCGATTGTGCATAAACTTTTGCGACATTACAGAAAACATTTATTTGTAATTTCTGATTTTCTTAACGTTGATCCCCCCCCCCCCCCCAAATTTTAGATATATAAATTTATTACCATAGTATTAACCCACAATGGATATTTGAAAGCATTAATATTTGCGTTGTGCTTAAACTTTTGCGCCCGCACTGTAGCATTTCAACTGCTAACTTAAACAAAGTTTATTTAATTGTTTAACTGACACCATAAAAGTTTAGTAGAATTATTTTATTTCTTTTAATTGAATGGGACTAACACTGCTAAATCCACCATGTTTTGATTAGAAAAAGGAGGCACCTTCTTTACTTTGAAGTGCTTTCTCATAAAACAAAAGATTACTACATAAGCAATTACGAGTGCAAACACTTAAATGCAATTTCCCATTTAAGCCCTTTACCCACCCCACCTAACCCCCAGTGTCGTAAAATGTTTAAGGCGCAAAAGGAAAGGGACTGATGTCCTGCAAAAGGGGAACCTTTCCGTCAAGAAGAGTTGAGCTCCTTATCTCCCGACCCATTGTTGATTACCCTCATCCGTCTCCTCCCCCCCCCCCCCCCCCAGTGTTGCAAAAAGTTTAACTCGGCGTCGGAACGAAAATTAAAAAATTAAGACCCATTTGTCTCTGCAATTGTTGAAGGATTGACGTTCAACTGTGATTGATCAGGGTTCGAAGAAAATATTTGACATCAGAAATTAACTCATTAATGTCAAAAAAATATATATATATCTTTGAATATTAGACATTGTATAGTATCGCAGAATGCGAAAAAGGCTATTCTCAGTGTCAAAAGTAGCTATTCAGCAAAGCGCAGAAAAAGATATATCTGAATGTCAGAAAGAGATACTCAGAGATGTTGAGAAATTTTGGTCAATGTTGCCAAGTATATAAAAAGAAATTAAAGGTAAAATACATTGGTCGATATTACATTTTGTTACGGGCCAATAATTTCGTGGTACCTGAGTAAAAGATTTTAATACTTTTAAAAATGCAAATGTACAAAATAAGATAATTTATGATTTTAAATCTCTACACTGTTAAATATATAACAGAAGCTTTTTTATATTATTCGGATGAAAAAGGAAAGAAAAATTATATTAAACTCTTCATCATTCCAATCAAAATGATCATACAACAAATTTTAATATAGACAACGACTGTTGCGGTGTTTTAACACAACACCCAGAAGGAGTCGATTCGACTCCGACCTAAAGATTAAATGTTGATTCGAACATGAAATATTTTGATAAAATCATTTAAATATAAACCTCACATATAAAGATTGTCAGTTAAATAATTTTCAATACAAATTCTGACAAAAATTAAAATAAGATAATTTATGATTTTAAATCTTTACACTGTTAAATATATAAAAGAAGCTTTTTATATTATTCGGATGAAAAAGGAAAGAAGAATTATATTAAACTCTTCATCATTCCAATCAAAATGATCATACAACAAATTTTAATATAGACAACGACTGTTGCGGTGTTTTAACACAACACCCAGAAGGAGTCGATTCGACTCTGACCTAAAGATTAAATGTTGATCCGAACATGAAATTTTTTGATAAAATCATTTAAATATAAACCTTACATAAAAAGGTTGTAAGTTAAATAATTTTTAATAGAAATTCTGACCAAAATTATTTTTATAAAGCTTGAGTAAAATTTCCTGCCGGGTTTTAGCAAGTTTTAAAAGAATCCATTTAATTGATATTAAAAAATAGTGACTCAAAATTAATCTGATTTACTGACTTTTAGAAAATATTGGAATTACATAGCATAAATTAAAAAAAAAAAAAAAAAAAAAAAAAAAAAAAGAGTTTAAACATTTATTGTTGATCATTCGAAAAGTGATCCTTCTAAATAATTTTTTTCATTAAAAAGTATGACATTCTACAATAAAAACTATAATAAACAACTATACAGGTATAGATGCATGAGTTTATAACTTATAATAAATAAATAAATAAATAAATAACTACTATTAAAGATGAGAGCATACACAGTTATTTCTAAAATATCAGCCATGAAAAATTATTTAAAAACCATATTGCAGAAATAAAATCTTATTTATCATATTTCTAATAAATAACTAAAGTAATATGTATTTTAAAGATGTCTCTGCATTAACACATTCACGCCGGCGTGCATCACCGGTGGGTCACGCTTGACTGCCGCATCGGTCGGCGTGCATCACCGGTGGGTCACGCTTGAGTGCCGCATCGGCGGCGTGCATCACCGGTGGGTCACACTCCACTGTTCCATAGAAGGCGTGTACTACAGGTGGGTCACACTTGACTATGCCATAGACGGCGTGCACTACAGGTGGGTCACACTTGAATATTCGAAAATTCACTAATAAAAACAATTCAATATTATAAATCTTATACATTCACGACGGGAAACGAGAATTCTCGTTTTCATTCAAAAGATATCATTAACTAAGGGCGTGGCTTCTACCTTACAGAAAATGCATTTATATGATGTTGTCCACATTTCTTTAGATTTTAAGACATTTTATATTAAATTCGTACATATGCAGTCAATAAAATCATGTCACTAATGCATTTGCTTACTCCTTACGAACTTTCAGACATTCACAATCAACTCCGCTTGTTATATTTGAGTTCAATGTAATAAATATGAGGTGGGCGTGTCATTACATACAGTGTCTGAATAAGCGAAAGTACCGCGCCGCCAGATGAAGCAAAAGATGAATTCAAGAGCCGCCTCACAGCGAGAAACATGAATATAGGCGCCGGCGTGAACGTGTTAAATAAAAGAACTGTAAAACTTTTCATATTATTGTAATCAATTTTTTTTCTTTATATGAAAAATCCCTGTCACCTCTTTCGGCATTTAGTATATAAAAAAAAATATATGATTAATCATTCATGTAGCACCCCGCTTCTTTCAAATGGTCATTCTGCATGCGCTTGTTTTCCAATTATCAGTCCTTCACTAAAGAAAGGGTTTCAAAGCTAAATGTGGCGAAATCCACCTCTGTGTTAAAAGTTTCGAAACTGTGTTCAAACTTTGATCTGTTATAAAATTGCACGGAGGGTATCAGAAATTGATATTTACAAAATATGTGTAAAAATTAAAAAAAATAAAAATGCAGGGTTCAGGGCGGTGCATTTCATGCTTGAAATAACAGTACAGAGTAGTTCCGCCCTTAACTCCCTTTTACTTTTTTTGTGTGTATTTTTTAAATTATTTCTTTCCTAAATATTTTTACATGGCACGCGATACAGAATTTTGAGCTAGGCATTAAACTCCAGCGAACGTATGACGAAAATTCGACAAAAAATGGCAATTGTCGTCTAAATATAAGATATACATTCATTTATTTCTATATTATTGTTATGGTTTATTCTTCCTCGTATAAGGTGATATTTTGATAACTTTATTATTAGCTGATCAACTAAAGCTGACAGACAAAAGTCAGTAACGTTGATTCATAAGAATGTAACCCATATTTATTCGGCTATGACATGTACCCTTTTTTTTTTTTTAAATACCTATAATAGACCATTTTAAATACAAAATTTTAAGTGTGCGGAGAAGGAAGTTCTATAACTTACTACAGAATGAGGAATATGGCATTAAATCTCGTTTCTGTTTTGACATGCTAATTTCCTCAGGTATTTTTAGTTATATTAAAAAAAGTCATAATGATTGGAATAGTAATTACAGTTAATTGTATTACACCTTTTCAAAATTTATATTTCAAAAGTGAGAATACTCCTCTTTTGCTGCGACATTATTATTATTATTATTATTATTATCATCATCACTATTATTATTATTAAATATGGCTATGAAACTTTCATATGATCTCTTAAACTTTTTGCTGCAGCTAAAGTATTACGTTTTCCTTATAAATTAAATTCGAGAAAAATATTTTCAAAATTCCTAACCGTTTGAGGATTTTATTAAAATACTCAGAATTACACATGAATTTACATGAATGGGCATACGTACATTAAGCAATAAATGGGCTCCTATTTACGATTTGCTGATCACATATACTACATATTTAAGGCTTTCAGATATAATTATTTTTAACCCTAGAACTACCGGAAATTTTACTCAAGTTTTATAAAAACATTCTACACCAGAATTTTTACTTAAAACTATTTAATTTGTTTATTTAACTTATTATTGTCTGATTTATACATTTAGTTTGTTTCGAAGAAATTTCTGGTTTGAATAAATATTTTGAATGTACATGTCGGGTCCAATGGACCCGTCTGGTAGACGGAAGGTTAATTTAACGTGCAATATGTTGAAAACAATTGGTATTTTTTCTAATGAAATAAAATTTACTTTAATCATAGTATGAAAAATAATTTTGTTTTTCAGTATATATATATATATGTGTGTGTGTATGGATGTATGGAAGTTTGCTTATTTATATATTTTTACTCTATTTTCTTATTTAGATATAAAAGTAATTAATCTGAAATCTAAATCTTCTCTGAAATAGCTGCCATTCCAACTTACTCCTTCCAAAAACTCGCAGAGTTTAAGGTATTGAATATTCTGCCCTTTAAAAAAAGGTATTCCGTTCCTTTTGTTGCTT
Organism: Maratus speciosus; assembly: GCA_963932465.1. NCBI lineage: Eukaryota > Metazoa > Arthropoda > Arachnida > Araneae > Salticidae > Maratus > Maratus speciosus. Next base: position 204,394,407 of record OZ010798.1, read on the forward strand.
TCGGTAAAATTAAATAATCAATACACTGATTCTTCCCAAAAATGCCACTTTTCCTACTCTGCCCCTCCTTCCTCTGAGGAAAAGTTTAAAAGCACACAGGACGTTCTTTTAAATAAAAGAATTTATTAAAATTGGTTTTTGACTACACTTTATTTTAAATAACACCTTTTAACCTCAAGGCACATATGTGGTGTATTATTTATTTTTCTGTTACTTTTCTTTTCTTTCTTTATATTTGGACAATTTAGAATTGCATTTCAATTATAGAAATTTTAAAATTACATTTTTTTTAAACAATTCATGAACGACAGGATTAAATTGCCGTAACAGCAAATAAATTATCAAATCATAATGTTGTAAAAGCAAATATATATGTAAGTGCATTAAAGTCATTAAGGAGAATGAAATATTTTCTGTTTTTAAAAAGATATATTTTATTGTTATAAATATTATACGATACGTGTATTTTTATGAGAATTCATAATGCATGTCAAAAGTACATTCTCTCAAAAGTGTGCATTCTCCATTCACAAAGCCTTTTTCTGTATTTGACATGAATATTTTTGAATTAATTTATGTTTTCTATTGAAAGTAAAAAACGACTAAATGTGTTGTGTGCATGAGTCAATATCACAAAATACGATATTTGCAGTCCGCACAATAAAATTTCTATTTAATGTTATATAATGCAATTTTCTTTTTTACATCTCTCTATTCTAAAAAAAAAGTAACTACCGCTGTCACCGCCGCCGCCGCCGCCGGTTTTGATTTTTTAGTGACCGGAGGCATTTCTTCGATAATATTAACAAAAATAATGCATACAAAAATATGAAAATCGGTGGTTTTATACAGAAATGTTTGATAAACACGCTGATGAAGACAGTTTTCAAATCGAAGAATTATTTTAAGAGTTATTTAATGCTAAAGTTGGACAAAATCGTTCCACTAAAAATGTTTTATAGCAGCAAAAACTAGACATGGCAGTGTAATTCATTTTTAGATCATTTTATGCGTTAGAATTTGCCGGAGTGCAGATTGCATTAATTTTTTTATTTTGACTCATTTTTTCAGGTTTTATTTCTATTTTAAATTCAAATTTTCAGCATTTCTAGAGATATTTTTTACAAATTTCAGAAAATTGTACTAATTTAAACTGTTGCCAACTGTATAAAAAGCGCAAGCAATAATGTTTGCTTCAAATTAAAAATTTATTTACACGTGACTATTATAAACAGGAAAAAAACTTTCAAATTAGAATTAAATAATTACGTGTAAAAAGCAAGAAATTATTAAAAATTACGTCATAAAAAGTATACACGTGAATTTTAAAAGAGAAAGGATATTGTAAAATAATAAATTCATTAACATGCGTTAGAAGTCTTAGGAAAAATTACGTCATATTTACGTCACATTATAGTTATTACATAAAATGAACACAAAATAATATTGCAAAACAGTTTAAATTTAGAAAATGCGCTAGACATTTATTTGATATTTTGAGAATTAATTTAAAATGTCTCATTTAAAAGAACTTTCTTTTCGCTTTGTTAAAAAATACCAGGAAACAAAGACTCTCTTTACTTAATTCCTTTTATATTAGCTTATTTTGAAATGTTGTTACACGTGTATACGTCATCAAGTTATTTTTATTTCGACATTTTATTTGTGTTTTTATTAATGTTGTACGAATTTATTTGTTATTTCGTTATTTAAAATAAAAATTATATCAATTTGTATAATTTGGCGAGTGGTTTGGCGATTTATATAATTTGGCGAAATTGGTCGACAGGATAATCAAGTAGTACCGCAGCAGATTTGGCGTTAAAATTCCCCAATCATTTTATTTGTGTTTTTATCAATGTTGTACGAATTTATTTGTTCTTTCGTTATTTAAAATAAAAATTATATCAATTTGTATAATTTGGCGAGTGGTTTGGCGATTTATATAATTTGGCGAAATTGGTCGACAGGATAATCAAGTAGTACCGCAGCAGATTTTGCGTTAAAATTCCCCAATCAAAGAGAAATGAATAGAAATTCGTTTATAGGGAGATCGCCACTGTTTTCTAAATTATAATTCAATCTTTCGAAATCTTTTTAAAGCCGATCAAATTAGCATGCATTTAGAGTCTGCGGTGTCTGGACGGGGGTTGGCGAGCGTAGCTCGTAGGGTGCCGAGCCCCCTAGTTCTAATAAAAAATAGTCTTAGAAGTATTTTCAAGACATATTATATTCATAATAACACAAAAATAAAGCAATTAAAAGACATATAATTTCAGATTGTCATTTTCTTGGCATGTCACACTGTGATGTGTGCAAAATAAAAGGCTTTCTGCTATCATGTACAAATATCTTTTTCTAATTTCTTTAAATTTTTTTTAGTATTAATAATTATACCTTATATAACACATATGTGTGGAAGGTAACAAGTTCTGTATTATACAATTAATTTTCCGTAATTAATATATGATTGTCACTGAAAATGAATGTCATTGTCCTGGCCTGCTCATTTTAGTTCTTTATGAGGTATAACGATGTCGCTGCAGAGTAATTCCCCTTGTTCCTGACATAGTTCAAGTCAGAAGTAGAAAATCATTGCTACCTGCAAGATTTTTTAGATAGTTATTTAAAAATAATATGTTTAAAGGCTTTGTAAAATTGAGTAGACTTTTATTACATAATTTTCCTGGCTTGTATAAATTACTAATAATACTGAACATTACACTGGATTTGAGGTACCATCGTCGAATCATGTTCCTTTAAACAAAATTAAAATGTCAGATCTAAAAAAAAAAAAAAAAAAAAAAAAAAAAAAGAACAAGAATGTGTAAAATGTTTTAGAAGGAAATTTTCATTATCCTGGCTCATATATGACAAGAAAATGATATATAATTATAATTACATAAAAATGAACTTAAGCTCTTCAAACATTAGCAATTTTACATATAAATTCCTTTATTCAGCTGTTCAACCAACATTTTTTTAAAAATCAGAAGCTTTGAAACGATTTAAATTTTCAAAATTTTTATTTTTAGAATCTCACATTTTGTGATATGTTACTTTATACGTTTTATTTCTTAGTACGCAGTATGTGAGATCTCGCCTCCGTGTCATGTCACACACCCAATGATACTAAGGAAAATGTTTGATTACTTATTTAACATAAAAAAAGTAATTATTTTTCTAACTGCTACCCTATCTCAAGGGCGAAGTAACTTAGCATAGTTGCCGAAACGTCAGTGAAGGCTTACTGTGGAGACACGAAAAGTTTTGGTTTCCGTTTGTCTGTCTGTCTGTCTGTCTGTCTGTTCCGCGATAACTGCCGCAAAAAGCATCCGATCGGCTTGAAATTAATTTGGCATGTTGATGAGGTATTCGGACTTAGCTGTATGGTTTTTGGTTAAATTTGGTTCATTCGTTCGGGAAATATAGAACATTTTATTTTGCTCTGTAATTTATATTGAATAATGGCAAGTCAGACGATTTTCAAATTTTCATTTGTTGAAAGAAATGGCTCTTATAAAAAATGGATTTAAATGGTAAATTTTGGATGCTGAAATTTTTAAATAAGAGTAGTAAATTATTCCTATTAGTTTGCAATTTTGTCAAAACATTTGTCAGAGCTTTTAAATTAGGTGTATAACTTATGATGGAATTTTATACATGTGTTCGAATAATATAAAACCTTTTATTTTATGAATTTACTTATATTTCATTTTTTTTTTTCATTTAACCGTTGCGTAGCAACTATATCTCATCTAAAAATATCATAAATGTGAAAGTATGTATGGTTTTTTAAGTCAAATCAAAGTTAAAAGGAATGAATTAATGAATGCCTTTGTATAGATATTTGCATATAGATTGATTTAAACGCAGAAATGAAAATAGTATTTATATACTATATAGAATAATATTTTTATTTATGTATTCAACTATTCTGATTATAAAGGAAAAAGTTCGTTATTTTCATACAGAATAAACTGACATTATTCTATTAAACTTTATAAACTTTATTGTTGCCAAAAAAAAAAGGGGGGAATAACAATTTCTCCCAAAGAGTTCATTTTAATTTGTAAGATTTTCACGTGCAAAGGGAAAATGCAGCAAATTACAAATAATAAAAAAGATAAATAGGACAGGAATGAATACATATAAACATTTCACACCAAATACCACCTAAAATAATTTTTGTAGTGGTATTTTCCCACACTACGAAGAAAGATTCCTCTATTTACACGATTTTACTTGGCCTTCCTTTTTTCATTGGTTGCGATTTCATTTTCGCAATTGCGTATATTAATTGGCACAAAATTTTACATTTTTATGACTAAGGTATATGTAAGGCCATACAAATAAGAAATTCCGTATTGTTTCCTATAAAATGTGATAAAGTGTTGGTTAACTATATATGTTTCTATTAAGAGGAGCAGAACTGCCAAGCCTCCGGCGTTCTGGATACCAGTATTTTAATACAAAAAATGTTACTTTATTTAATTGAAACATTTGCGCGATTTAAAAGAACAACATTTTCTGTAAGGTAATAGTGTTGTGCAAAAAGCCTGAGACTTGCCATGTCTGGTGGGGAGTGAAATGTTTTATTTAATGCATTTATCTCTATTTTAATGCTACGTGAACAATGTCCCGTGTAACAGCTTGTAGAGTGTAAAATAAATTATTGAAATAATCCCTATTACGAAAAATGAAACAAAATGCCCGGCTAAGGGAAATAAAAGGTTAGTTAACCTTTCGTAATTTGACCTGAACACAGGTGTGCATCAAATTTCAACGGTGTTTGTAACATCACGATTTTAAATTAAATGTGGATACTATTAAAAGGCTATCACAAAAACTACTTAACGGCGCCATATCACATTTATCTATTTAGTCAATTGGAAGTGGACACGATGATGAATTATTAACCGTTAGGTTTAGAACTCCCCCTACTTTAGGGTGATTTTAGTAAGTTAATGCTATCGAGTACATTTTTAGATATTTAGATTAGATCTTAGATATAAATATTGCAGAATGGTAATCAAAATTATTTTTTGGAAACAAAAATTATAAAGGTATTAGATTTCTAAATTAGATGTCTCAGTTTACATTTCCAAAAGTTCTTTATCCATTAGATACAGGTGTTTGTGGTTAGCAGGCAAGTAAATACTGCTGTATGGATATTAGGATAACGTAAAATGCTTGACCAAATTGTTGCTTATCCTTATAAATCGCAGTGTAAAAATGAATCTAAGATATAGGATAATCATTAACTCAATGAATAGAAATTACAAATGCAAAATAAATTACACAACGGGGGGTTTAGGGGGGGCACCCCCCTGAAGAAATTTGCTTTATTATATAAAAATTACTAGAATAAGTAGCTCGTGAGAATTTCAGAATATCATTACATAACAACGTGTTTAATTTAACGCTTCTAATGTCTGAAACCATCGAAATATTTTTTTCTCCTTCTATATATGTTTGTGTAATTTAAAAGTTTAAATTTTGTTTTTGTAGAAAGATTAATATTAAGCAAAATTTGCTAAAAACAATAAGTTGCAGAGATGACGTTGAGGCTCTTGATCTGCAGATTTACTAGTTAATTACTTTCTTTGTATTTTTGTTTGTTTTCTGAGTGCGGAAAGGAGTGTCACACAATAAATTCTCACCTCCATGAACCAAACATTAAGTTGCATTTTCATGTTAATTGATGGTAAAATTATCATCAGATTTTGTTTCCCAGGATGCTGAAGTTAGCAAGTATGTTTCTGCTGTTGTTAAATAAGCTGTTGTTAAATAAGTGAGAAAATTGTTTTTATTCTCAGGTGTTAGATTTTGTAATAAAAAAGCAACCATGGTTAATGGAGATTCTCACATCCGTGAATTGTAATTCACGGTGACTAAATCAGCATTAAGATATATGCTTATTTATTGCTTGTGTAATTATATCAAGAGATGTTGATTTACAGAACAAAAAAAAATTTTCTCAAAAAATAAAGATTTAGGATAATATTTACAGCATGTTCCTCACCTGCGTGATATCACATTCGTGAATCTCTCAATTTTGAAAATGTATATTTCAAAGAAAATTGCTTAACAAGAATTTACAATGACTGTAAATGAAAAATGATAGTTTTAAAACTTTAAAAGAGAAAAATTGAATAACATTATAAAAGATGGGTGATGAAAATAAGCTCCAGATGGGAGATGAATTTTTTGTGCTATTTTTTTATATTCATTTCAAATAAATTCATTATGCATTCTTCTATAGAATTGCTAATTGTCCTTAGTTATTATATCTAATAGAAGAAATAGATTTTTATGCCTTGTCTCACTACACAAACATAGCCGTAGCATAAAGTTCACCTCCGTGAATGTTGTTAATGGAAAAACTGTTTTTCTGGAAAAAAAAAAAGAAATGTAGCTGTGTTATTGCTTATTTTTGCTTGAAGTAAGTCATAAGTTTCAAAAAATGCTAACATTTGTTTTGAAAAACAAAATTTTTCTATGGGATTTTTTTTTATTTGAAAATGTACACTTTTGGGAGAATGAATGACCCATACTTTATATAATACGCAAAAAATGTATCTAAAACTTTAGGAAAGAAAAAAAAATACTTACCTTTATTAATTATTAGTAAGAGGCTATTATTAACCCCTTAACAGTGACATTTGTTTTCTTCCAAAAAAATTAGAAATGGGGCAGGACACCACTTTTTCCATACTAAAATATAATATTTACCTTACTTAATCGAAAAATATCTGACAATCATTAAAGATAAATTTACAGTTACAAATTAGTGGTATCAAAATGCTTTTAATAACGAAGCAAGCAAAGTGTTCTTGCCCGAATCCAGTTCGGGCCACACTGTTAAGGGGTTAAATGGTAGATTTCATTTTTGTACGATATGTAAACTGTGAAACAGCATTGAAAGTAGTAAAGTAGTTGCAGGTAAAACGTAATCTATAATTAAAAATCCCTGCCGGCTCGGTCTACAGGAGCAGGTAGATTTCGATGTTAAATGCTGATTTTAACAACAAAAACTAAATCATGATTAAAGACAAACCCACTTTAACAATTTTATCTGGCCGCTTTTGAAGAGTTTTTATTTCATTTTTATATAAGAGATGGTTTTATCAGAATCATGTTAAGGCGGTATTAAAAAAGTCCTTCCGGCCAGTGCCGGGAGGAAGAGGTAGCTTTCATATTCCTTATTTTTAAAAAGCCAACTTATATTATTCGAACACACGAAGCTCAATTAAGTGGAAACCGAATGTAGGAGATTCAATACTAAATCATTATGAATGAGAATTTCGCGAAATTAGTCAGCTTTATCCAAGCTGCTTTTATTTAAAGTCACTTATATTTGGCTGCCAAATTCGGCGATTTCTTAAAGTGTCTGCCATTTTAAGACAACATGGTAGATGAGGCTAAACAGTGAACTTGGTCGAGACCTTAGTAATTGCTGTGCACATGCTCACTCATATCGGAATCGGTTGATATATACGAGTGCTGTCGCAGGCAAAAAATCAGATTTTTCAAAATGTCACCCACTTTAGAAATTGAAACTGCTATATCTGAGCCATTTTTTAAGATAAAGACAAACAAAAAATTGCTCCTGAATCCTTATATCAAGGTCAAATACTTAAGAAAGAAACCTTTTTCAATTTCTAATTTTTTTGCACCTCACTTTAAATATAATTTTTTTTTTAATTTAATGGCCGCCATTTTGAAACAAGATGGCTGATGAAGCTGGCCAGCGAACTTGGTCGAGATATTGATGTATACTATCCACATGCCTTCTTCCATAGAAATAGGCGAATAAGTGTGGTATCGCGTGACAAATACAAGATCGTTTCAAAGTGTTAGCCATGAGAGAAATTCAAAGTGCTATAATTCAACCACTTTTTAAGATATAAACAAAAGAACAAATTTTCAGAAACAAAAACTGCTCCAGAATCTTTGTATCAAGGCCAAACACATAAAAAAAATCTTTTTCATTTTCCAATTTTTTAATACCTCATTTTAAATTTTAAATTAATTTTTTTTTTTAAATAGCAACCCTTTTGAAACAAGATGGCGAATGAAGCTGGCCAACGAACTCGGTCGAGACATTGGTATGTACTATGTACAGACCAAGTTACATTCAAATCGGTTCATAAATACGCCTGTTATCGCGTGACAAAAATCAGGTCGTTTTAAAATGTCAGCCACAATAGAAATTCAAAATGTTATAACTCAGCCATTTTTTTAGATGTAGACGAAACAAAACCTGTTCCAGAATCTTTGTATTAAGGTCAAACACATACAAAAAAATCTTTTTCATTTTCCAATTTTTTGGTATCTCATTTTAATTTTTTTTAATGGCCACCATTTTGAAACAAGATGGCGAATAAAGCTGGTCAACGAACTCGGTTGATTTATTTGTATGTACTATGTACACACCAAGTTACATTCAAATCGGTTCATAAATACGCCTGTTATCGCATGACAAAAATCAGGTCGTTTTAAAATGTCAGCCACAATAGAAATTCAAAATGTTATAACTCAGCCATTTTTTTAGATGTAGACGAAACAAAACCTGTTCCGGAATCTTTGTATTAAGGTCAAACACATACAAAAAAAAAATATTTTTCATTTTCCAATTTTGTGGTACCTCATTTTAAATTTTTTTTTTTTTAATTTTTTTAAATGGCCACCATTTTGAAGCAAGATGGCGAATGAAGCTGGTCAACGAACTCGGTTGAGTTATTTGTATGTACTATGTACACACCAAGGTAGATCCAAATCGGTTCATAAATACGTTTGTTATCACGTGGCAAAAATCAGGACGTTTCAAAATGTCAGCCACGCTAGAAATTCAAAATGCTATAACTCAGCCATTTTTTAAGATATAGACGAAACAAAAACTGCTTCCGCATCTTTTTATCAAGGTCAAACACATAAGAAAGAAATATTTTTTCAATTTTCAATTTTTTGCTACCACATTTCAAATTTAAATTTTTCTTAAAATTTTAAATGGCCGCCATTTTTAAACAAGATGGCGGATGAAGCTGGCCAACGAACTCGTTCGAGACATTGGTCTGTACTATGTATAAACGATGTTACATCCAAATCGGTTCATAAATACGCCTTTTATCGCGTGACAAAATTCAGGACGTTTCAAAATGTCAGCTTCGCTAGAAATTCAAAATGCTATAACTCAGCCATTTTTTAAGATATAGACGAAACAAAAACTGCTACGGAGTCTTTGTATAAAGGTCAAATACATAAGAAAAAAATATTTTTCCATTTTCAATTTTATGGTACCACATTTCAAATTTTATTTTTTTTTAAAAATTTTAAATGGCCGCCATTTTGAAACAAAATGGCGGATGAAGCTGGCCAACGAACTCGGTCGAGACATTGGTATGTACTATCTACACACCGAATTACATCCAAATCGGTTCATAAATATGAGAGTTACAGTGTGACATAGGTCATATATATATATATATATATCAATTTTGAACGGAGGGTGGTTTCGGGGTCTGGGGGTCATGATCGATGAAAATATACCAAAATTTTTTGAAATCGCTTTCCTCCGAACGGCTGCAATAGGTAGCTTTTTGTAAAGAAAGCTACCTAAAAAAATACTTCTCCATGCTCAACAACTCAAAATTTTCTTGCACATTTTCCAATTTATTTTTAAAAGAAAAATTAAGAAACTTGCTGACGTGATTTTTGAAGAGATTTATAAGCGACCTGTGTTTTCATTTTTTGTTCAATTAATTAAAACTTGATTTATAAACAATTATTTTCTCAGTAGGACAATATTTTTCCTTCCAACACAATCTCCTCGGGAAATTCCGTTCAAAATGCCCACTTTTACATCATTTTTTGAAATATATTCTGCCTCTATGAAAAAATCGACATTTACGGTACATTATACAGTTTCTGAATAAGATAATCTACCTGTTGGATGCGTTTGAGAGCAAAAATTAATGTAAAAATGAGTCAGAATATAAGCAGTTTAGATTTGAATACGCCCTTAATACGATGATTTTTTTTCTTTAACCGCTATGCATTTTTAATTTGTTTTTGCTGTAAGAATTGGTCTTACCAAAAACTTGTCAATATAAATGTTGTAGATAATATTGGGAAGATATATAATAAATTCATGCGAATTTTATATCTTGTGAATTGACGAAGTTGTGAATTTTTTTCTTCTTCAACACCCCCCCCCCCCCTTTTTGTTTTTGTTTTTTATTTTTTTTTTTTTTCGGTACGAATTGGTCCTATCAAAAACTTGTCAGCATAAAAGTGTTAGATAATATTAAGAAGATTTATAATAAAATTAATTGGATCTGATAGCTTGAAAATTGACGAAGTTACGAATATTTTTCTACCAAAAACCCTATTTTTGCGCATCTTGAGCTCATTTTTAATTTTATCGTAAATCTGTGATACATATTTTTTGGCTCTATTTTATTGAATTTGGCTCCATTATATGCTCTAGTAATAAAAACTTTAAACTGATTTGATATGTACAAAAATTAAGAGGTTGTGTTTTTTTTTTTTTTCGGTTTTCACAAAACCCCTCCCTAATTCCATCCCCTTGGTCCAATTTTGCCCATTAAGGAAATTGACCGAGATTTTATGTATCAGTTTGGAAGAGATTTGTGCAGAATTACGGAAGTTATCCTGTCCATAAAAAAATGATATATATATATATATATATATAAAGTTTTTTACTGAGGGTGGATTTGGGTTCTATGGGTCATGATCGGTGTAGATCTGCAAAAAATTTTCAGAAATTCCAACATAGGGGAGAATGTAATAGGTAGTATTTCATACGAATGTTAGATTAATGTATCAATATAAACTTATTTCATTTAATCATTTAACTTACACCAGAAAGATTGCAGAAATAGTTTGTATATTTTAAATTATCTATAGCTGCTGTATGTTTGTTTATAGTTCCAAACTGTATTCATGTTACAAAGCAGTGCTGATTGCTTTGCCAATACGTAAGAAAAGAACAAGAATAAACCTCTAGCCATCAAACTTTGATCCTGCGGGATCAGTCGCTCTCTGCATACTCTTCGCGCAAAGCAAAATCTTCCAAAGAATGTTATGGTGTAGTGGTATGACGTTCAACTATAAATCGAACGATCTGAGTTCGATTCCTTACGGAGTTAGATGAATGTGAAGGTTGCTTTAAAAAAAATTATTTTAAAAACAAATTGAAAATTTATATTTTTCAATATTTGCACCAATATTAAAAATTTTTTTATTGTGAATTTTACAAATATTTGATATAGTGATCGTAGTTTTAACAGATTTCCTGTGTTTACTATCGCCATCGGAGTAAAGGTTAGCAATTAAAAAATCGAAAACAGAACGAATTATTAGTGCATTATTATGCAGAAAAGGTCTAACAAATTTTACTCCTTAGAAAATTACAATAGGGAGAGGAGTAATATTTTGTAATAATTTTAAATTTACTTTAAATGCAGTATTTTAAATTAAAAAATTTGTTTATTTCATAATTTTAAATTTAATTTTTTTTCACAATTTTAAATTTAATAATAATTAAAGATTTTTTTCATATTTTTAAATTTAATCTTTTATCATAATTCAAAAAGAACTTTAAGTTTTGAATAAATATTAAATGTAATATTTCTTTTTCATGATTTGAAATTTTACAATGATTTAGTAATTTTAATTTTTTTTATCATTTAGAGGCACTTTAAATTCTGAATATAATAAATTTTTCTAGTTAATTTTATGTTTAATAATTTAAATTTAATATTTTTTCATAATGTTTAATCAAATAATTGTATTTTTCAAAATTTTGAATTTAATATTGATTTGAAAATTTCAGTTTTTTTTATTATAATTTAAGAATTTTTTCATCCTTTTAAAATAATTTTACATTTTAATAATTAATAAATTTGAATCAAAATTAAAATACAAATAATTTAAAAAGCTGACTATTTGGTAAAATCAAAATTTGATGGTACCAAATAAAAGGTATTATAACTCTTAATATTAGTTAAAAAAAAAAAAAAACACTCCTTTTACATGCAGGCTGAGAGTGTTATTTGGCGAAGGTACTACCATAGAATTTTTCTTATTCATACTCAGACATATTAATCGTGTGAAAATACATTTAAATTTTATCATCTAGGACATCAGCAATAACGTCCGCTTTTTTTTTTTTCCAATTCTGCATTTTTTTTTTTTTTTTTTTTTTTTTTTTTTTAACCATTTAGAAAAAATGGTTATTGTCCTCGTCAGGGTAGGAAATCAAAAGCATACCTGAAGGTTTTTATTGGATTAATCATCCTTTTATTCGTTTTCTGATTGGTCTATACAGTAATCTGTATTTCCCTTTACTTTCAACAAAGATGGACAACAGAGTGTTGCCACTATGCCAAAAAGTAATAAAAACTACAAAAAAAAATTAATAACTCAGAAACAAATTGAGATGCAGCTTTCAAACAAATTGCATTTAAAAGTACATTTTTTTTCTCTATACGATGATATAAAAGTAATATTGTCAGATTTCTTGGAAATCTGACGATGGAAAAGTCTTTTTCCGAACAGCCAATGAAATGCTTGGATAATACGTAAGTTTCAGGTGGATAATACGTACGAGTCGCAGCCAATTTTTGTCGCTTGCAATTTTTACATGTAATAACACTATTAATGTTTAATTCATGACGTACGAAAAAATCATTTTCCAAAAACTCTCTATCTTGTGATATATGTCCATTAATTGAAAACAATCCATAAACATACCCTCCAAATTTTGTACACTAATAAGTATGTAATGCTTACAGCCGGAGGAAAAACTACTTGATCGACCAGGGGATATGAAGCCAGTGCCCGGGACCAAGAGTATTTTGCCGCCCATGCGAGCATCCACCTAGTTGTCCTCCTCTCCGAATAATAAAAAATGTTTGACTTATATTCGTAATTTTTTAAATAATTTTTCTTTATCTCAATAACATTGCAGAAACAAAAATAATGTTTATATTTTCCAAGTAATCTAAAATAATTAAAAATTAAGAGAAAAACTATGATCGGGAGTAAAAAAGTTTTATTTATAATGCAAAATCTGTGTTTTAAGGTAATGCATAGACTGAGACATCTTCTCAGTATGAACTGAAAAGCTATGAATCATACTTTTTTATTTAAATGTTTGTTATGTTATAAACTTGTTATTCAAAAATTTTCAGCTTTTTATAGCAGTTGTTGCAGTTGTTATAGCAGTTGTTGGTACATCTTGTATATATCAGCTTGTTCTTTTTTTTTTTTTTTTTTTTTTACTATTATTAAGAGTTACCAAATGTTGATGGTATGAAAACATTTTTTTGGTACCATCAAATTTTGACAACTACCACTTAGTCAGTTTTTAAGTTATTAGTATTTTAATTTTGAGTCAAATTTATTAATTATTAAACTCTAAAATTATTTTAAAAGGACGAAAATATTATTAAATTATAATTAAAAAAAAACTGAAATTGTTAAATCATTATTGAATTCAAAGTTTTGAAAAATTAATTATTTGATTAAACAATATGAAAAAATATTAAATTTAAATTAGTAGAATAAAATTACTAGAATACTAGAAATGTTGAATAATATATAAATTTATTATATTAAGAATTTAAAGTGCCTTTAAATGATAGAAAAAAATACTAAATCATTATAAAATTTCAAATTATGAAAAAAATATTAGCATTTATTGGACATAGAAAATATTTCATTATTATTAAATTTAAAATTGTGAAAAAAGTTATTAAATTTAAAATTCTGCATTTAAACTAAATTTAAAATTATTACAAAATATTACTCTTCTCCCTATTTTAATTTCCTAAGGAGTAATATTCATTAGACCTTTTCTGCATAATAATGCACTAATAATTCGTTCAGTTTTCGATTTTTTAATTGCTAACCTTTACACAGATGGCGATACTAAAAGCAGGAAATCTGTTAAAACTACGATCACTATATCAAATATTTGTAAAATTCACAATAAAAAAATTTTTAATATTGGTGCAAATATTGAAAAATATAAATTTTCAATTTTTCTTTTCAAAATAATTATGTTTTAACTCCTTGAGTGGCGGTGGGATAAAATATATCCCACCTAATTTAAACAAGATTCTCACCAGAAAGTTTTAACTAAATTTTATATTTTTAACTTCGGAGGAAAATCGTAAAGGGACTGCTCTTCCTTATTTGAAAATATAACTTTTCGATTATTACGGTGAGAATTCAATATTTAGAGACATTTTTGCTTGCCCCTCAAGGGGTTAAAGCAACCTTCTCATTCATCTAGATTCGTAAAGAATCGAACTCAGATCGTCCGATCTATAGTTGAACGTCATACCACTACACTCGAGGCTAATGAGAAAGACAGGCTACCACGGTGGTTCCGATTCTTCTTTTTTTACAGACCACTGGAGTCACGTGATGCTCTTTTCGCACAACTTCATTGGTGCATTCGAGCATCACGTGACTCCAGCGATCTGTAAAAAAAGAAGAATCGGATCCACCGCGGTAGCCTGTCTTTCTCGCTAGCCTCGACTACACTATAACGTTCTTCGGAAGATTTTGCTTTGCACGAAGAGAATGCGCAGAGCCACTGATCCCACAGGATTAGAGGATCAAAATGAGAAAGTGTGATCGCTAGACCAGTGTTGCCAGATGGGCTACTCTTTTTAAATCAGATTTCTTGATTGGCATCACATTTTTGAAATGGTAATGAAATCATATATTAATTAAGGCAAAAACAAACGGAATTTCGACGAAAAAGTGGTGCCAATCAAGAAATCTGAATTTTAAAAAAGTAGCCCACTGGCAACACTTCGCCAGACGCTTGTATACAGAAGGATGATGGAACTATTTCCTCCAACTCTGTGTGCGGTGGCATATAAAATATTTTCTTTTGTTAAACGACCAGTGACTAGTAGCTAGTCCGGTCTTAACCCTCTCGCTGCGTAATTGTTTTATCAAAATAGCTTCAAAAATTGTGTATTTAAGAATTTTATTCTTTTATCACCGATTTTTCAAAACAAAAATTTTTGTCTAAATTAATCGGGAAAAATGCTCCGATTGAATAAGGCAAAATTTACAATAAAAAAATGATGGGTGGGAATAATTAAGGAGGGTCAATTAGACGGTAAAATGCATCCCCGATGAAATCTCGGGTCCCGCAGCGAGAGGGTTAACGCGTAGCGTTCTATAGTACACCAAACATTTTGGAAGTTTATATAAAGGACACCCAAGACTGTTATTGTTCAAATAAAAATTATATTCACGAAATATTTTTTATTATATGTGACAAAAAATTATGTCTAAAGAAAATTATTATTATTATGATTTTGAGATATCTGTAACACCTAAGTGCCAGCGTCTATTGAAAAGTAAAACTTTAGTCCCTTTCATCAACTTTTGCTTATCCATCACATTTGATTTCATTATTTATTTATTATTCCGACAAATTAATAAAAAGGGCAAAAATGAAAAGAAAGAAAAATTTCAAAACATAAAAGCGTTTTTAACATTTCCTGCGTGCTGTGATGTGGAATATATATAGAAATGTTTAGTTATTTATTTTTACTGCAAAATAAAATATACAGCAGAATTCTTTTTTAAGAATTAAAGCAATTTATAGCTTTGTATACTAAGGAGGCGCGGTATGTGGATGGCGGTTCAAGGTAATTTAGCTTATATTAAACAATTAAGCATTGTTTGTACAATAATTTGTTTAATGTTAGTGAAGAATAACGAACTGTGCAAACATCTAGAAAAAAAAAATACTATTGAGCAGGGGTGTAAAAATCTAGTCGCCATCGGGCAGTCTCTCACCACAAAATTTTATTCGTTATTTTTCGTCTAACATTTCGTCTAAAATTTTTTTAAGAATGCGAATAAAGTTTAAGCAAAGAAAACTAATATAATTTAGTGGTGAGATGCTGCCCGCTGGTGCCTAGATTTTTACACCCCCGCTCAATAGTATTATTTTAGAGTATTTTCAATTCTGTATTCATGTGCGACAAAGAGGGTGGGAGCAGTTGCAAACAATTTGCTTGAAAGTAGATGATTGATTGTTTATTTTTACTACAAATGAACAAACACTATAGAAAATTTTGAAAAAAAAAAAAAATAAATAATTTTAAATTCTAAGTGTTGGGGGAGGGCCATTTCTGGATATTTATATCTTTCATTAGTTACTGTAAAAGAAAAGTGAAAATTAGGAAGGAAAAATTTATTGCTTTTTTAGAGGGGAGGGGGGGAGTGGTTATAAATATCGATTATGTGGATGGAATTTAAGTAATGCACATCATTTTCTCTATTGCACTTACCAACATGATACGATTCATCACTACTTAATATGATTAAAAAAAACGAAAAATACTTACAGGGTATCCGTAATTAAACGACGCTATTTAACCCTTTGAGGGTCAAGCAGTTACGTTCCTGTATTGTTGAAATCACACCAGAAAAATCAAAAATTTTTGCTTCAAAATAAGAAAGGTGATTTTTCACCCTATTTTCCCACCAAAGTTAGAAAAGCAAAATTTAATAAATTTTTTCCGGTGCAAATCTCTATTAATCGTAGGTGGGATAAAATATATCCCACCGCCCCTCAAGGGTTTTAAAGTTGTCTACAGAGGAAGCTATTGTTCAGAAAGCTGTGAAAGTTTTTACAGGACTTAATGAAGGGATGGGAATTTGTTTGAGCGAAACTAAAACTCAAAATGTTTCCGGCAGAGTGTTTTTTTTAAATGAATTACACATTTAACATACATTCATGCACAATTTTTATGCAAGATTGAGCTCCTCCACACATTAGCCTTCGTGTTAAAGCCGTTCAAAGAAGTCACTTCAGAGAAGAACATGTCATCAGCCTCCACTTTCGTATTCTGTGGTCTTCCCTATTTCCAGACCTCAATCCGTGTGAATTTTGGCTTTGGACGCATTTGAAACATCTAGTAAGTAGTGATAATCACAAGTAGTGAACCTACTGCGGTTAGCTGTGGAACATGCTACCATACGATTGCAGATGGTCGCTGAAAAGGATGGCCTTCATGTGGAACATATTTTGTTGTAATACATTTTTTAAGCAACAGTAAATGTATGCTAAATGTATAATTCATTAAAAAACGTCCTCTACCGGCGACATTTCAGATTATTTTTTGTCGTTCAAACGAATTCCCATCCCTTCATTATGTTCTCCATAAAATTTCACAACTTTCTGAACAGTACTGTACTCTGCTTTAAATTAGGGTCGTTTAATTAGGGACACTCTATATAAAATACGTTGATAGCTGCTAAGAATAGGATACTCTTTTAATTAATAAAACGGTTAAAATTATGTATAGATAAAGACAGAGCTTTATTTTAAAAATGGTGTGCTAGACACATACACTACAGAGATTTGTTTTATATTAATACTACAGTCTGATGTCAAAGCTGGCAGGCATGATGTTTTAAGTTCAAACCCGTGTCGCGCTCATCGGCCTGGAATGTTCAGTGGATTTTTTTAACCTTTCTTAGCTTGCGTAAATACGAGTTAGGATTCCTTAGAAAGACCCGCACGGAAGGCATTCCCATCTTTTGTCTGTATCTCTTGTACAGATAATCGGCCTTAACAAAAACACCACTAATACTATAGAGAACTTGACTTACATCATTGGAAAATTTATTGGTATCTTGTCTTCAAATAATAATAACAACTTATTTTTTCCTACCCTCTTAATGTTTGAGGAACCTAAGCCTGGTTTTTTTTAGCTTAGAAAAAATCAGGAGATATAGGGGACTCAGAGCTAAAAAAAAGGAAACAAATATTTATTTGCCCTTGATGGTATAAATCTGTAAAATTATTATCGAATACAAGAAAGTTCACACAGCATAAGTATAGAGCGTAATGCTGGGATTCAAACGAAATAACGTATTTTTCCAGAATTTTAATTAAAACGTCTTTATCGGTATATAACCCATATATATAGCACAGGAGCTCTCAAATTCTTCCTTGGCAGCTCCAAATCATCCCAAATTGCTCCCACACATAAAATGACAGATGCAAGCTCTCCTGGGGAAGCTAATTTAATGATATCCTGAGGAGTACGTCTTTCGAGAATCCCGAGGAGTAAAGGCCATGGTATTCCCAGAGACGTACCTAGGAAATCACCTTTTAGGAAGACTTTGCTGGGGCCAGCCCTAGGAAGTTATTTAATATTCAATAGATTTTTGTTGAAAAATAATATATTTATAATTTGACTTTAAAATATAACAAAAGGTATCACATTTAAGACAGTTGTCAAAAAATCATGTAAAATCATTTTCTTTTTTAGAATGGCATAACTTGAATTCTTTTTTAATTCTCGACGAGTTAATATTAATGAGCGTTCATTGTACGTATACTGGATATATCTAACTTGACTCAGAGTGTAAAATCTTTAAAACTCTACTTTCTTTATTTCTACTACTTTTTTTATTTATGTTATGAAAAAATTAATTATGAGGCGTTTTCAACCTAAAAGTTGCATTTTTTAGAAATATTTTGTAAGCTTTTTTCAGATAAAATATATCATAAAAATTTAAGTAAATATGTTTTTTAAGTAATGGAGAAGTATCGAGCTTTCTTTCCAGGCATAAAGATTGTACAGTAGGTTAGGCTTAACATAACAATGTGCTATTCTTTAGAAAAAGGCTATGCGGGGAGGCTTGACGCAGGCAATATGAGGTAGGGTTGACCAGATACTCATTTCTCCTTTAATTAAATGGTTTTCTAAATCTTTTTATTATACACTGTGCATAGCGAATGTTTAATGGTTATACATAAAAAAAGAATGTAAATTTATTCTGTAAAGCTACAGTAAAATGGGGTAGTTTAAAAGAAAATGCTTAAAACTGATTAATGAAGGATATGAAAAATTGCTATAGTATCCACTGCAAGAAAAATTGTAACGAAATATGAATGGGGTGTTGATAGAAACTTTTTTCCATTTAAATATTACTTACAATAGGTAAATAGAAACAATGGAAAACACCAGAATGGACTAGGAAGTATGAAAGCAGCAGTCTTAATACTTTCAGGGGTAGTGGTATGTTTATGAAACCGCTTAATTTTAATTCCTAAACGCCACAATGGCACCTGAATTTTGCTAAAATCTTTTATTTAATATGTATGTGAAATATAGCCTTTTTCTTATTTCCAGATAAATTTGTTCGTAGATTTCGGTGCCAGTGACTTATTTCAACATTTTAGTACTGAAAGTACAAATTAACCTCTAAAAGGGTTAAAAGATGTTAATGATAATTTAAGTGCTCATGCGGCTACAAAATAATATAGCATTGATAGAAACACTTTTGGAAGGTATGTAGACAAATTTCACCTGGATGAATACAGTGAGATGGAGCCAAACTATGTGACAACTAGAGTTGTCAGGTCGAGTGTCACAAAAAGTAGGACAAGGAGAAAAAAAGGCGGGCAGTGGCTCCTAAATCCGGATATAATTATACATGAAACCTATGAAAACGGAACCTGTCTCTATCGGAATACTCTCTTAACCCCCTTGAGGGGCAAACAATTACGTTTGTGAAATGCTGAATTCCCACCGGAAACTTTGAAAAATTCTATTTCAAAATAAGTAAAAGCAATTTTACGGCTTTTTTTTCCACCAAAGTTAGAAACGTAAAATTTAATAAAATTTTTCTGGTGTAAAACTTCATTAATCGTAGGTGGTATATAATATATACCGGTGCCTCTCAAGGGGTTAAATGTTAAAATTTCATTTTCCCTACTTGTACAATTATACCTTTTCAGACAAAATCCTGTTTAAAACAAAAATGTTCTCGTGTGACTTGCAATTGCGCTTAAACAGCTTTGTTTAAGCATCGTATTTTCAAAAATATTTTTTAATAATAATTAAAGCATGTAGCATAAATTTATTTTTTTCTCTAAACTTATTTTATTTCTCTTCACAAATATTTCAGCATAAAACAGAGTGGGCCAAGCCTTCCATATATAGGGTCAACACTCCGATATGTGGGGAGCCTTGACCCATTATTTTTTCATGATTAAAATCAATTATTTTTTCCGAGTTCTTATATATTGCACGTTCGTAGCAATTTTATTTTGATAACTGATTGTATAACGAATAAAATGATACAAAAAACTTTATTCCACGTCCAATATTTTAAAAATAAAGAATTATTTTGTAAAAAGTGGGTCAACCCTCCCTAGTCTCCTCTATATATATTATACACCAATTAAACTTATTTTTTACAATTTAAAATGATATTACGCATAAAATACTTCATTTATTTAATCATTTATAACATAAATAAAAAAAAAATATCTTTTTAAAATTTAACTCTTAAAAAAATATTTCTATCAATTACTGATGGTTACTTAAACAATATATTTAACATCTCACGTATAAACATATACAATTATAAAATTGAAGATAAAACTGTTTATACAATAACAAAGCAGTTAATTTCTTAAATCAATATTAATCAATATACATACCAATTAATTCATGTTTAATATTTATACATGTAATTACAATATTTTATAAAAGATTTTTCAATAATAATAAAAAAAAATAGTTTAGCTCCAAATTATGTCTGCTTATAGACAGACTACTACAAAATTCAACATAGAAATATGAACCACTTGTTTTAATACAAACAACTGCTCATAATATATTTGAATGTAAATCAATATATTTTTTAAACTAATTTTTACTTAAATGGTATTTAAGCGTATAATTTATTTATTTTTAAGCATTAGCAATCTAAATTTGTCCAAAATATAAATAAAAGAAAGCTTAAACAAAGATTAAATGCACGACTTGTAATTTGCAAAATGTCTCAAATCTACATAACATTTGGAAAAAGGTTGTGCATAATAGTGATTTTCTGATGTAATTGTTTATTTTCAAAACAACAACAATAATAATAAATAATTAAAAAAAATACTCTAAAAATATGTAACATTTTCATGGATTTTAAATTGTTCTTTCCATTTTCCTTTAAAAATCAAATTAAATGTCTTCATAAAAAAAAAAAGAAAAAGAAAAAAAAAAAAGAAAAAAAAACATAAAAAAAACTTCGGTTTCATTTCTTTTAAATGGGAATATTTTTAATTTCGAAACCAGTTCCGAAATTGAAAGTATTCTCATAAAGAAATTGCAACGACCTTTCTGGTGATCGATCCAAGCTATCCAATGTAACGAAATATATTTTAAATTTTCAAATGCAACCGAGATATTTTAAAATAATCCTCCCATAGGATTAACGTTAGCTTGCAAACGTCTCCGCGTGAGGGTAGTAGCTCCTTAAATAGATACTTTTTCAAAAAATACTGCTATACCATACCGTGCCGAAACTGGCAGCATTAACCCATAACTACTGTGAGCAGTCTGACAGACCGCTCCAGATTTTCCCGCATACATTTCCACCCCTCAGAATAGATAATGATCCTCTTCCTTACCTCTACCTTCCTGAAACGGCCCCCCAAAGTCACATTCCGCTTGTCATTCTGCTAGCTTGCTTTTGTTAGTTTTTTTTACTCATTTCATTGCGAAAGCGGTCTGTCAGACTGCTCACAGTAGTTGTGATTCCGTTTTTGTCCGAGAAGAAACTTTTTATTTTGTGGATAATTTTATACTTTTTTCATGACATTATTGGAAAAATGGAATCTAATTATTCGAGAAAACGTCCGGTGTAATTCAAACAAATTGAAATTGAGGGGCCTGTAAAAAATTAGTTGGATATAGAATATTCAGATTCTGAATATTCTGAAAAAATGATCACGATTCGCGTTCGGAATTATCACTGGATGATGAAGAAAATATTTCAAGTAACTCAGAGTATTTTTGTGAAAAAAATAATTTTATATGACTACAAAAAAACCAAATCGTGTTATTCGAACTCCGAAGCATAATATTGTGGTGCTGCTGCCGAATTTAAAAGGTCCTGCAAAAACAGGACATAAAGCAGAACCAGAAGAAACTTGGAATTTACTAATTGTTAAAAACGTTATAGAAATTATACTTAAATGGACTAATGCAAAAATTAAATAATGTAAATTGCTTTATTCAGATTAAACGAGACACGAACTTACTGATACAGATGATATTGAAATAAAAGCATTTCTGGGATTATCATTGTACTCAGCAGTTTTCAGATGAAATCGAGAGTCTCCCTTCTATGTTCGAAAATGCAAGACATTGGCTCCAACTGAACATTTTGTACTGTGTAGTAACTATATATATATATAGTTTTATATATATATATATATATATATATATATAAATTTCTACGGTTATATATAATTTCACATGTATTAAACTCCATTTAAAAAAAGTATGTAGATATGTATGCAAACTTTAATTTACAAACTTTTTTTTATTTATAAAACGACCTTTTTTATGCAAATAAAATCTTGTTTTTACTATTTAACTATGCTTTTATTAGATATTTATATATTTTTTACAAAAAAATACATTTTTATTCAATGATTGTTAGATGAGTTTAAAATTACACATTTCTTTTCCTCGCTGTCCTGCAATAAATCGCTTCTTTTTACTCTTCGCATATAACAAGGTACCAGTCTTTAGTCTAACTTCAAGTTTCGAAAAATGATTTATAAATCAATAAAGTAGATAAGTATTGGTAAACGAACCATTTTTTACCACTTAGTCGATATTTTAATTATGTTTTGATTTAGCGGTCTGAGAGACCGCTCACACTAGTTATGGGACAATTTTTGTCACAGTAGTTAAGGGTTAAAACTACTAAATTAAACAAAAATCGTTTAATTCCTTAACTTACACCGTAAAAATTTATTAATACTACTTAATTTAAATTAATTGGCCAAACATACTGTGTTGACAATATTCTTTCTCGGTTTAACCCTTTCGGGACGGGAGCCTTTTACGAAATTTTTAATCTTTTGTCACCGTTTTTTAAAAACAGAAATTTGTGTCTTCTTGAATCGAGAAAATGTGCTGATTAAATAAGGCAAATTTTACAGTAAAATTTTACTGGTGAGGAAAAACAAGGATTCTGAGCGCTTCATGCGGCACGTATACGTGCCGCTCGTCCCCAAGGGGTTAAGAGGTTTCAGGACTCTTAAAGCTCTACAATTTTCGAAATTTTAATTTTTTTAGATGTTAAACTTCTATGTTTTCTGAACATTTTGATATAATTGTTATCTTGAAATTCTCATTAGAACAGAAGTTATGGCATTTAGAATAGCTGAAGCGGCGTTTCCAAAATTTTGAAGTCATTTTTCTCCAAATGACGTTTTTGGGCATGACGCGCACGATATCTCAAAAGCTTCTGAATATTTTTTCATGAAATTTTCAAAACATATGTTTCATGTTAGTCTGTATAAACTGAACCTAAAATTTCCTTTTATTGTAAAAAGAAAATATTTTTTTAGGGGTTTATATTGTTGAAATTTTCTAAATTTTGCATTAGCTAAATACAACTTTGTATTAAAAATATAAAAATGCTTTAAATACAAATGTATTTAGGTTCAGTGTAATTATTATAATGTGAGGTATAAGTAGGCATCAAAATTTTCATTCTAGTTGCAAAATTTATTTTGTAATCGTGCGCATAAGCTGTTATGCCGATTTTCTGCTCGTCAAATGTCTGACAGTTTGAAGTCCCCTGTAAATGCTAATTCTGCATCTTGTAATTTTTCAAATATTTGAAATGAAAGAACATACTTGTATCTTTCATTCCCATTTAAAATTGTGTCTTAATATCAAATACATTTTAAGAAATTAAATGTTGAAAATGGTGCTTTTTTTTAATTTTTTCCAATTTAAGAGTCCTGAGACCCCTTAAAAAAGAAGCACCTTCGTTACTTCGAAGTGCTTTCTTGTGATGTAAAATATTACTGCACACGGCTTACACGTGACGTCACTGTCTGTCATCGCTTCGTATGGCGCCCAAATATAAGGCGAATGTGATGCTCTCCATTTGACTTATTTGCACTATCATAATAAAAATAAGAAAGATCTAAATTAAACAGAAAGATAACACGTGCTTTTAACGACAAACAAGGAGTCCTAACGTTCCGTGTGTGCTCCAGATGCAATAGTATCAGTCGTCGCTAATAGCAACGTTACATCAATGTAAGACGTCTATATATGCTATAAGTAATTACACGTGGTCGTTTCTGCTCTTTTAAGCACGATGTCCTTTTTATTTTAATTAAGCTCATTAGCCTTTTTTTCCCCAAATTGCTGCAAAACGAACATTAAGACACCCTCCTCTGCAATAGCTTATTTGACTGTTAACGCATCCGAAACTGTGATTTATTAGGGTACGTAGAAAATAACATGACATGACATCGCGGTGCTTAAGGAGTGCCAACGCGGCGTGAAACATAAAAAAATAGTTGATATCAAAATAGTTATTCTCAATGTCAAAAGTAGATATTCAACAATGACAGAAAAAGATACAACTGAATGTCAATAAGTGATACATCAGAGATATTGGGAAATTATCATCAACATTATCAAACATAAAAAAAAAAAAGGCATGGTACATTGGCCGATATTACATTTCGTTATTGGTCGATAATTTTGCGGTACCTGCGTAAAAAAAAAAAAAATTAATATCTTTAAATATTTAAATGTACAAAATAAGATAATTTATCAACTGATATAAATTTTTTACACTGTTAAATATATAAAAGAAGTTTTATCATATTATTCGGAATTCATATTAAACTCTTCACTATGACAGTAAAATAATCATGTAACAAATTTTAATATAGACAACGTGACCGACCTAATGATTAAATGTTGATTTGAACATGAGATTGTTTGATAAACTCAGTTAAATATAAACCATTCATAAAAAGGTTATATTAGTTAAATACTCCCTCCGTCCCAAATTAGTTGCGACATTTACGTCGAAAATATTGTCCCAAATTAGTTGCTACATTTCAAGTGGGTAGAGTCATAAATAACTTCCGATGCAGTTTAGTGTTTAGTAGACCGACACCATTTTGTAAGGACTCAATCACCAGAATACCATAAAAATAATTTTCTTCCTAAAGAATTAACTAGAATGTAGTTTTATGCGATTACTGGTGGAAGAATCCTCACAAAATGGGGTGTGGCTTAGGAGCATGCGAACCGTGAATTTTTAAAACTAATTTGGTACTTACTTAAGGAGAGACGGAGGGAATGCTTGGTAAGTATATGCTGTTGATTGATAGCATAGAACCTTGAAATCTCTGAAAAATATTCAAACAAAATCATAAAATCATCCGTATCAATAATCAGTTCAAAAGTAACCAAATGTAGCAACCAATTTGGGACAGAGGGAGTAATATTTAATAGAAATTCTAAGTCTACATTTTTTTATAAAGCTTGAGTAAAACTTTCTGCCGAGTGTTAACAAGTTTTAAAAGAATACATTTAATTGATATTAAAAAATAGTGACCCAAAATTAATCTGATTAACTGACTTTTAGCAAATATTGGAATTACATAGCAAAAAGAAAATTAGAGTTTAAACATTTATTGTTAATCATCCGAAAAGTGATCCTTCTGAAAAGGAAAAAAATAATTTTTTTCATTGAAAAACTAAGACATCCTACAACAAAAATTATAATAAACAACTACACACGTTATAGACGTATGAGTGTATAAATTATAATAAATAAAAAAATACTATAAATACTATTGAAGTTGAGAGCGTACACAGTTATTTTTAAAATATCGGTCATGAAAAATTATTTAAAAACCATATTAAGAAATAAAATCTTATTTATCAGGTTTCTAATAAATAACTAAAGTAATATGTATTTTAACCCTTTAATTATCGTTCCCGTGATACTCACGGGATTCAGATTATTTAGATTGTTTGATTCCCACCAGTTTTATAAAATAGTGTAATTCACTTTATTATGGTATCATTTTACCTGTCATAAAATAAGGTGAATATTCCTTTTTTAAAAAGAGATGTCAATAACCAATTTGAATTTTTAAACCGTTAATAAATGCGCCCGTCAAGGGGGTTAAAGATGTTTCTGCATCAAACAAAAGCACTCTAAAACTTTTCATTACGCTAACCATTTTTTTTCCCCCTTAAAATGAAAAATCCCTGTCAGCTTTTCCGGCATTTCGTAAACCAAAAATTCGATTAATCATTCACGTAACGTCCCGCTTCTTTGAAACGGTCATTCTGCATGTACTTGTTTTCCAATTGTAAGTCCTTCACTAAAGAAAGAGTTTCAAAGCTAAATGTGGCGAAATCCACCTCAGTGTTGAAAGTTCGAAACTGTGTTCAAACTTTGATCTATTATAAAATTGCACGAAGGGTATCAGAAATAGATATTTGCAAATTATGTGTAAAAACAAGTAATATAAAAATTTTGTTTTTAAAGTCAATTCCTACTCAGGTCATCAAAGAAAAATTTAATATAATCTCTTAAGCTAATATTAGTTTTTGTTGCATTAAAATATCTCAATTTGTTGATTTTCTATAAGCAAGTAGGTTTACAATGGAAGTCTATGGGAATTTGGCGAAATATTAGAGATATCGCCAAGTTGGCGTCACTTTTGGAGACTCATTCTGTTCGCCAAATTTGATGATATATCGCCAAGTTGGCGACAAACTTGGCGGTATTTGGCGACAGAACAAGGTCCCCTCTATGGTAAACCCCCCCTTATAGATATGAAGATGCATTAAATGCTTCAAAAAAACAATGGCCGCCATTTTGTCTCCCATGTTAAACTAAAATTAATTAATTAAAATTTAATTAATGAATTAATATTTGAAAAAACTGTATTAACATCAATTGTCATCCAGTACAAGTTTAAAAAAATTTATTTCAACTTGATAGAATGAATAATAAGCATTTTATTAACAATTGAAAATTTGAACAAGATATATAAATAAATAAATATAGGGAGAGTGTGAACTAATAGTAGGAATTGAATAAAAAAGAAAAAGAAAAATATAGGGTTCAGGGCGGTGCATCTTATGCTTGAAATAACAGTACAGAGTAGTTCCGCCCCTAATACCCTCCTACTTTGTTTTTTGTGTATATTTACGATTTTTTCTTTCCTAAATATTTTTACAATGCACGCGGTACACAATTTTGAGTTAGATATAAAACTCTAGCGATGACGAATATTCGACAAAAAATGGCAATCGTTGTCTAAATATAAGATATATATTAATTTATTTCTATACTATTGTTACGGTTTATACTTCCTCTTATAAGACGATATTTTGAGAACTTTATTATTAGCTGAACAGCTAAAACTGAAAAAACAAAACTCAGGAACGTTGATTCATAAGACTATAGTCATATTTATTCGGCTATGACATGTATACCTTTTTTATAGATATATATATATACAGAGAGAGAGAACAATGGAAAATTTTAAATACAAAATTTTAAGTGGGCGGGGAAGTAAGTTCTAGAACTGACCAAAGAATAAATCTCGTTTCTGTTTTTGACATGTTAATTTCCTCAGGTATTTTTAGTTAATTCAAAAACAAGTAAAAAAATAATTTTCTTTTCATTATTTAAGTAATGATTTGTATGTTTACAAACATTCACTCAATAATAGAGTAATAAATGCTTCAATATTTACGGCAATAACTTAAAAGTACTTTATTCATAGCTGCCAACTTGTACGGATTTTTGCTACCACTAAAATTTAAAAGAAATTTCTGCCATATTTAATTATCAAAATTCGCGGCAATTCGGCGATTGAATTTGGTAAAACTTTCTATTAAGTTTTAGTGGTAGCAAAAATCCGTACAAGTTGGCAGCTATGTTTATTGAATGTATACTTCTTACTATTATTATTTGTATGCGCGCTTTATTTATTCAAAATTTAACCCTTTCAGGGGCAAGACTTTTCAGCTCTGATTATGTTCAAATAATTAATTCACACCGCAATATACGAACACATTTATTTGCAAATAATCAAAAGCTTTTTTTTCACGCTTATTATGAGATCTAACTTGTACTAACAAATTACTGGTGCAGTTTGAAATTTTGGGCATTAAAATTAACCGTTTGCAGACTGCAAACGGCGCCCTTCAAGGGGTTAAATTTTACAGAGTTATAGATTCTAATTTATATATAATTCCGCGTCTTAGGTCTGATTGTAGACAAAACTTTTAAAGTTTATCATAGTTAATTTTTATCTTCAGTAATCGTTTTCAACTTCAAATTTAAATTAGGAAGAAACGCTTGGAAATAGAAGTTCATTTTCAGAATGTCCATAATATCGTCCCTTTCCCTTGTCATATGCAATCAATTTATTTAGCACATGTCTTTTAAAAATCTTCGTTTCTCCCTTTTTATATTTTAATATTTTTAATTATATGCAACACACCAATTTGATAATCAATTATTTACAAAAAATATTTTCAAAACTCCTAAACTTTTGGGGATTTTATTTAAACAATCAGATAATCCCCATTACACATGAATTTACATGCATGTGTATATATATATTAAGCAATGAATGGGCTCTTATTTACGACTTGCTGATCACATTTACTACACATTTAAGGCTTTCGGATATAATTCTTTTTAATTTAAAGTGCAGTATGTTCAAAACAATTCGAATTATAGAACAAGTATGTTTTCTATTAAAATAGAATTCACTTTAATCATTGCATGAAAAATAATTATGTTTTTCAGAATCGGATAACTCGAATTTTTTCTCGCTGTCAATGATCTCATATTAACCAATATATATATATATATATATATATACTTGTGTGAGTGTGTGTGTATATATATGTATGCACAACTCTCCTTTTTTACTCTATTTCTTATTTTGCAGTAATTAATCTGTTTTCTAAATCTTCTCCGAAATAGATACTTTACCTACTTGCCCCTTCCAAAAGCTCACAGAGTCTAAAATATTTAATATTCCGCACTTAAAAAAAAAATATATATATATATATTCCCTTTCTTTTATTGCATTCGGTAAAAATAAATACAGTCGGACCTCGTTATCCCGACACCCGGTTTTCACGTCACTCCACTTATGACGTCAGTTTTTCAAAGTCCCGATATGATTTTTATGTAAATAAACTCCGGATTTTACGCCGATAAATAATTTCCGACTCCGGATATCCCGACGGTTTAGTAAATTTGTCCATTTTTCATAATTCATCTTATAAGCACGGAAATTAAGCGGTAAGAAATGCCTTAGCCAAACTTTTCACAAAATTGTAAAATTGTCTAAAATACCCACTGAGATAAATGAGAAATTTTAATTCAATCCTTTATCTGAATAAATGGTGCTTTCTTGTGGTTTACACGACGTTTTTCATCCGTCTAAAACCGAAGTATTGCATTGCATTGAAACGATCAGAAATTATCTAAGATCCGTTTCTGAAACTACGAATATTGCTTACAATTCGTTGTATAATATTGAAAAAAGAATTAGGAAGCACATCTAGGGATAAGCAAACCTTAATTCATCAATATTTCATATAAGAATAAAACCCCAAGTCATCATAAATCTGTTTTTTAATCTTTTAAATATAGTTTTGTGTTTATTTTGTTTAATAATAATGTTTAATTTCTTAAAACTGTAAGAACAATTGTGAATTTAAAATTGTCTTAAAATAATTAAAAATACAGCTTTTTATAAACATATTTTTCTCCAACTCTGGTTACCGCGACACTCCGCTTATGACGACACTTTTTTCTGGACATTAGAGTGTCGGGATAACGAAGTTCGAGTGTAATCTTATTCTTTCCAAACCTTACCTACTCTGCACCAACTTCCTCTCAGCACAAGTTTAATACTTTCCGGCACAGAATAGTTCTGTTCGTAAAATGTTGAAATGATAGACAGACACCTGGAATTTACAAACGAATTTTTTAGAAATTAAGAACCCGTTACTTTAAACTTTCATTGTCAAAGCAAAATTTTATTAAAATATTCTTGGTGCCGTTTGTAAGTTTGTAATTAAAATTAGGTGGTGCCGATGTGAGATCACTGCGTTGGAAAGGGTTAAAAGCACAGAGGACGGTTTTTTAAGTAAAGGAATTTATTAAAATCGGTTTTTGACTAAATTTTATTTGAATTGATCCCCTTTAACCTGATTTCGCATATGTGGTGTACTTTTTCTTTTTATATTTGTTTCTTTTTTTTTTTTTTTTTTTTAATTTAGATTTGCATTTTAATTATAGAAATTTTAAGACTATATATTTTTTTAGTAATTCGTGAACGACAGGATTATACTGCTGCCACAGCAAGTAAATTATGAAATAACAATGTTGTAAAAGGAAATATATATAAAAGTGGATTAAAGTCATTAAGGAGAATGAAATATTTTCTGTTTTTAAAATATCTTTTTTACTGTTATAAATATTAAACAATACTCTGTAAGTGTATTTTTATGGGGATGCATAATGCACATCAAAAGCATGCTTTAAAAATTTTATGTAAAATTTCGGGGTAAAAAAATAATTCCTCTTAATTTTTTTTAAAAGAATAAAACTGACTTCTTAATTACTTGTAAGGGGCTATTAATAAACCTAAATCTCAGATTGAATTTTCATATGATATGTAAACGGTAAAACAGCATCAAAAGTAGTATGAAGTAAAACGTACTACATATTTATAATGTTAAAATAACTTTTCAATCTAAACTTATCCCATTTAATCATTTAACTCACACCAGAAATATTAAAAGAATCAATTTTATATCAAACTTAAACTCTGCCACCCACATATTACATAAGTATTTCCATGTTTTCTAATAAAGCAGTTCTCACTGCTTTACAAATACAGAGACAATCAGTGTATATTGGAGCTTTTCTTTGGAAAGATTTTATTTCTCGAAGGCGGTGGTGCCGGTTAAGTTCCAGAGTTGCCCGATTGGTCTCCATTTTCATAAAATAATAGACAAATGTAGGGACAATTATTACAATTATAAACCATATTTCTGGCTGTTATTGTTCAAATGAAAAATATATTCACAGAATACTTATTATTATATGTGACGACAAATTATTTCCATTGGAAATTATTATTATTATTGTGACTTTGAGATATGTGTTACAACTATGCGCCAGCGTCTATCGAAAAAGAAAACTTTAGTCGCTTTCATCCATCTTTGCTTAACCACTACGTTATGACTTCATTATTTATTTTTTACTCGGACAAAGTAATAAAAACGACAATTTCAAAGATAAATAAATTAAAAATTAAAAGGAAGAACAATGTCACAATATAAATGCTTTTTTAACATTACCTGCGTGCTGCGACGTGGAGGATATATCAAAATATTTAGTTATTTGTTTTTACTGAACAATAAGAAATACAACAGAATAATAATAATAATATTAATAAAGGAAAAACATTTAAATCTTTGTATGCTAAGGAGGCTTAGTGTGTGGAAGGCCGCTTGTTGTAATTTAGATTATGTAAAGCATTTTTGCGTTGTTTTTACAGGAATTTATTTAACGTTAGTGAAAAATAACAAACAGTGCAAACAAATTTTTAGTACCATTGAACGTTTGAAAATATGTCTCCTGTGCTCGTTACATTTAAACTTTATTTAAACTTTCTGTTTATATACAATTATTTCATTAACAAATATAAATCTTTAAAGAAAAAACACGTCAATTTATCATGCTAAATTACATGTACAAATTCCCAAAATTTTTAAGGAGACAGTGGCTCCTAAATACAAGAAATCGAGTAGCCACTTTGTGAAAGAAATGCATAAAAGCCATAACGTTTATATGAAAAAAGAAATGTCATGTATTCAAAGTGAAACATAATTTATTTAATATATACACATGCACAATAAAACACAAACTAATTACATCAAATGTGTACACTTAATGTATACATTTATTGTAATCACACAATTGTTTTAATTTGGTTATAAATTAAGTATAATATAAATGAGGCATTCTCACAATCTTTTGACTTTTGGGGGAAAAAAATCTGACAAAATTAAACTTGCTAAAATAACATTTTAATCTGATAGACGAATGCCTTAATGATTCAAAATAAAGAAAAAATGGTCAGCAGCGAAATTTTTTTGATTTAACTGAGGTTTAAGTTAAACTTGCGAGTTTAATTTCCCTTACCATTTTACCACTATAACTTTTTATTTTCTTCTAAATTTTTACTTATAATGAATTTGCATAGTACCTACAGGACATTCAAATAAGAAATAATAACTATGTAGTACTTTTAATATAGAATTTTTGTATAATATTGTCTTAAAGTGGTGTTAAAGAAGGGACGTTAAAGTAAAAAAGGATGATGATATTGGAAAAAAGGGACAAAATGGTAAAAAAAAGGACGGTAAGGAAAATTACCACCTATTTTTAGGAAAATCATGTTAAGACTAAGTGATAGCTACAATATTCATTGATTTTTAGAAACAGTTGTTAAGATTGGATTAAATTAAATTCTTTTAAAATTTACCTCGAAAAGTGCAGGAATAAACCTTGGGGACGGTGAGGCTACCAATAAAGCCACGATGCTTGAAATTCATATTTAAATTCTACAGTAAATTTCCTGCCAAAGAATTTTAGACATTATTTCTCTAGCATACTTCTGCATGAGAAAAAACTTGAAAAAAAATCTGTGGCTGCATCTGAAATGACTTTCTCAATAAGTTTAGAAGAGGGATGGTAAGGAATCTAAAACCCAGGGACAGAGTTTAAAAAATAATAACAACCCTAAAAATGTGTGCAGGTTAATTTTTAGCTACATATTTATATAAAACAATAGTTCCAGTTTCAGAAAAAAAATTACATCGAATTATTTTTATTGAAACAATTTTATCCAGACAGCTCCAAACTTAAAAATCAGCACCAGGAAAACGGACGGCATGGGAGTTTTCCATGTGTTTGGACCCCCAACATCGTCCAAAACTTATTTATCTCGTTAATATTGTTGTGCAATCATGCAATGGGATGTTCCCCAGTATATGAAATAAAAAAAAAACTGAAAAAAGTGTATTAAAATAAAAATGATTATTCAGGGACATGAAAGTCAAAAGATTGTGAGAATGCCCCATATCTTAAGCTATGTGCAGTTTGAAGATAAACTTGGCCAAAATGCTGGTTTAAAAAATATATGTAAAAACTAAGCAATCAAGATTTTGGGGGAAATAAGGAAAACTATATTTCTTTTCATCACTCAAGAGTTATGTGACAGCGTTTCTGTCCCATAGCTATTATTTTTATTCAAAATTAACTTAAAACATAACTTTCTTACTTTTAGATCATATTATCCCCCCCCCCTCTTTCCTATAATGAAATATGTGATTAAATTCATTTCTCAAAGCCATCCAGAGTTTATTAAAGTGATTTCTTTCTTCTTTCTAAAATCATCTTTAATTCAAAAGCGCTCAAATAATCATTCTCCTTTTTCCCTTTCTTATTTTAATCTGTATCTACCCGTTATCGCTGCTTGTGCAAAGAAATAAATAAGAATTAAATAGCACAGCTGCTTGTCTCATTTCATTTTCTTGCATTGGATTTTTTCCCCGCCGCGGTGATAAGAAATTTTTTATCCCTACTAATACGTGAACGTTGAATAGATATTAACAATAAAAAGTAAAAATGAACGAATCTTATGGGAAGCATGTAGCTATCGTGTTTTGTGGTCGAGCTAAAAGCCAGATGCCTGTGATTTCCAGCATTCTTCTCAGGCGGCGGTCTGCTGTGTCAAAGCTTTTAGATAAACAATTTCGGTTTGTCTGTTACTTTTCTCATCCTAATTAGAAGCACTTACTTGCAATCCACATTTTTGCGGTAATGTTTATCGCCAAAAGCCTTTGTACACTTTCGCGCAGTCACCAAAAGTTGTAAATTGGCGATGCTGTGCAACGCCAAGATTTCTTGATTTCGTGCAAAAAAACTGCACTTCTGTTTCAGCTCTCGAGATGTAAAGTTGTCTAAAAAGAAAAGGCGCTTCGGCGTCCCATGTATTATGGGGTCTCTCTCTCCCATTTTGGCTCTTGAACCACCGTTTTTTATAAGATTTTTAATAAAGAAATAGTTCCTGTAATATGGTTGGAGTTTTTTTGCATTTAAACGAACCATCCCACTGAACAATATTACAAGTACATATAAAAAAAAATTTGTAAATCTGTGAGATTATTTTGCCCTATAAAATTCTAAATATAATCCAAACATTTGTTCTTCAAGAACAGACAACAAAAATTATCTTTAAAAAAAATCTTATCACAGACTATTACAGGGGTGGTTCTGTTCCGAATTTTCCGAAAATTTAAGGCATTCGGTTCTGAAAATTCGGACATAATATCAAGGAAAAATACTGCGAATTTCGAAAAATGGTCGCGAAAAAAATCAATTTCGTCGATCGTCATCGTCCGCAGAAAAAAGCATCATGCGAATTTCGCCAATCTTTGCAGAAAAAATCGCGAATATCGTCAAATGATCATGTAAAAAAAAACACTAATTTCGTCAAAGGATAGCAAAAACAACGAGACTTTCGTCAAAAGATTGCAGTAAAAACACGAATTTTGTCAAAGGATAGCAAAAGAAAAAAAACCCCGCAAATTTCATCAAAAGATCGCGAACAAACGTTTTTTGAATGAACGATTCTCTACTGTGTTTTGTTCTCTAGATAAACTCCACTCCCCCCCCCCCCCCCATTCCACAAAACAAGTATTTTTCATAGCTGAAAATAAACGCTGAAAAATAGGCATTTGAACAACAAAAAAAAACTACCCTTCATATATAATCCTAATGAAACGAATTTATGAAAGGACATTAAATTTTGACAGCTTCTCATCCTAAAATGTGAAACCAGTGGCGGCGAAATTAGCGCGAATTATCCGCATATATCAAAAATGGTATTAGAAATTTTAAATTTGAATTAGTTTTTTGAGATTTTTTTTTTTTCTAATTCTAATGACACTTCTGTGATGATGGCAACTAAATGACCTCATTTTTGTGGAAAAAACGTAGAAAATGAAAAAGGTAGGGATTATTACATTTCTTCCTTTTCGTGATTTTCAAAGTGAAATTGAAATTATCTTTTATTTCAATCGAAAGTGAAGACAAAGTTATGTTTTTCAGAAAAAAATGAAAAATAATTCATTAAATAGTAATAATAATAATTCTATTAAATAAATAATAATTTCTTAAGAGATATTTTTTTCATATTTTAGAAAAAGTCATTATTTTAAATTGTTACCAATTGTAAAAACAACAAAATAATTTTCCTCACGATTAAAAATTTGTTTAGACGTGACTGTTAAAAACTGAAAAATCTTTAAAATTACAATTGAATGGTTACGTGTTAAAAGTAGGAAAATATTGAAAATTACGTCCTAAAAATTTTATTTACACGTGACTATTAAAAGAGAAAGAAAATTTTAAAATAATAAATTCATTTATATGCGTTAAAAGCACTAAATGAGGGGAAATTACGTCATATTTAAAATGGCCAAATAATAATATACTGCCAAACACTTTAAATTAAAAAATATATTCACGTAACATTTATTTCATATTTCGAGACGGTGTTATTTATGACGGCCTATTATCTACACTTGGGATATAGCACCGGGAGGATACTCTCCTTGGGGGTCTTTCAAAGGGATCCTAACCCGTAATTACGCAAGGTTCAAAGAAAACCACGGAAAACTCCGAACGATTATGCCGACGGGCGCGTTTGGTCCGAACACAGCACTTCCCGTCTACCAGCTTTGAGAGCAGAACCTCTCAGCCACTGGTGGGGCATATATTTCGAGATGATTTTCTTTTAAAACTTATTGCCAATTCTAACGCGGCGCAAATAATAAGATTTCCTTGTAAACAACAAAAGTATTTTATGTGAATATGAAAAAGAGAAAGAAAACTGTAAAACGATAAATTCATTAATATGCGTTACAGAAAATTTTAAAGAGAGAAAGAAAATTTTAAATTAATAAATTCATTTATATGCGCTAAAAGCACTAAATGGGGGGAAATTACGTCATATTTAAAGTGGCCTAATAATAATACTGCCAAACAGTTTAAATTAAAAAGTATATTTACGTAACATTGATTAAAAATGAGAGAGATAATGAGATTAAATGAGAGAAATTGCGTCATTTTTTAAATAACCAAATAATAATATTGACAAGCAGTTAAATATTAAAATTATATTTATGCGAGACATTTATTTTATACTTCGAGATGATCTTTTTAACTAATGTTGCCAATTTTAAGCCGGCGCAAATACTAATATTTCGTTTCTAAAAAAATAAGTATTTTCATGTTAATGTTAAAAAGAGAAAGAAAATTTTGGTGAAAATTATGTCAGATTTAAAACGATGCATTTAAAATCGAGAACACGGGAAGGGATGACCAATTTACTCCAGATGAAGCTTCCATTTAAATCATTGTATGATTTTTGTTTCAAAATAAATTTATTTTCATGTATAATTTGAATTTAGAATTGTATTTAGCAGTTTAAATAGTCATAATAGCAGTTCGATTACGATGTTACATATTGAACTAGATGATTATTGATAAATTTTCGATTATCCGATGAAGGCTCGGTCCAAATTACGTCTGATATTCGAGGTTCTACTGTATACAGGGTGATTCATAAAAGATGGGCAGAACTTTAAGGGGTTATAGTACACTTAAAGACAAATAATATTAAATAGGAGACTAAAGGTCCCAGACGTATTCCCAAGGAGATAGGGGGCATTAAAGTTTAGGGTCCGAAATTTCAAATGATTATAAAACATGAAAAAATTGGTCGATTCGTTTGCGGTTTTTGCAAAAAATTTTCTTTATGCCAGTATTTTCTTGAAATAAAATTTTAAAGTTCAATTTCAAAAAATGCCGATAGGGGGCGCTTTAGACTTTGGAGTAACAAACAACTATTTTTTAACGTTATTTTTTGTATTTCTTTAAATGATTTCGAAAGCTTAGACTTAAACTTAAATTTTGATCTAAAAATCTGAGTCCTAACGAGTAGTTAAGTAGCATAAACTGAAATTTGAAATTTGAAACCCTTCTCCCCCCAGAACAAAAATCAGTTATTCCCGATCTTTGTGTCGTAGATTAGGCTCTAACTACTGCCGCCTTTTGCTAAAATTATTCTTTATGTCAGTATTTTCTTGAAAATAAATTTTAAAGAAAATTTTCAAAAAATTCCGATAGAGGGCGCTTTAGACTTTGGAGTAACGAACAACTATTTTATACCGTTATTTTTTGTGTCTCATTAAATGCTTTCTAAAGCTTAGACTTAAACTTAAATTTTCAGCTCAAAATCTGAATCGCTGAGCGTGGTTCAGTAGCAAGGGGAGGGGGTTCAAATTTCAACTTCTGAACATAGTTCAGTTTGCACTACTTAACCATGCCCAACGATTCTGTGCTGTGATACGAGGCAAAAATACAACTTTCGTCAAGGACTGCATAGTCGGAATTCACTCATAAAGGCACTGGCACAGTTGGAAACGTCGCTCATGCAAACGTTAAAGCTCCATTCCTGACGCTAGTCACCGGGTGAAGAAGGAAACAGAAAGTATGCAAATGTCAAATGGGGAAGAAGAAGAACACGTATGCAAAATTTCGACACGATTCAGGCATAAAAACCACTGAACGGTGAGTCAAGTGTAAGTCGCTGTAGTAATGAATCGGAAGATGGTGCCCTTCACGTATAAGGAAAAGGCTGAGATGCATTTAATTTACGGAGCGGCAGATGGAAATGGTGCAGAGGCACAACGAATGTACGGAGAGCGATTTCCCAACAGGCGGTTGCCTAACCGCAAAACTTTCGAGCGCTTGCACAGACAGTTGTGTGAGACGGGATCATTTCTCGCTTCCCGGTCGAATGCAGGTCGTGCAAAAAAGGACGAATCAGTAGTTGTTGCAGAAGCCATTCTGGATGTAGTAGCGGCACAGCCAAGTACAAGTACACGAACAGTGGCTAGGCAGGTGGATACCTCACAGTCCATGACTTGGAGGGTACTGAAGGATGAACATTTGCTCCCGTTTCATGTGCAACGAGTCCAGAAACTGTCTCCAGGGGATTATTCAAATCGTATTGAATTCGCCCGCTGGTTTCTGTAGCAGAACGCGCTAAATCCACATTTTGGACGAACTGTGCTTTTCACCGATGAATGTACCTTCACACGTGAAGGTACATTTAACACACACAATGCACATGTATGGGCGGATGTCAATCCACATGCTACGTATCCACATGCTCATCAGAGACGCTTTCCCATCAATGTTTGGGCAGGAATCCTCGGAGACCACCTAATCGGACCGTACCTTCTTCCTGAACGCCTCAACGGTAAAACATACCTCACATTTCTGCAACATGTGCTGCCAGACCTGTTAAACGTTGTTCCTCCACGCATCCGGCGGGTCATGTGGTTCCAGCACGATGGAGCGCCAGCCCATTACGTACGAGACGTCCGCAACTATCTGGACATCACATTTCCGAACAGATGGATTGGTCGAGGTGGTCCTGTTGCTTGGCCTGCTCGCTCGCCAGATCTTTCACCCCTCGATTTCTTTTTTTGGGGACGATTGAAGGCTCTTATGTATGAGACACCCATTGAATCCCCCGAGGAACTGGTCGCCAGACTTTCCGCCGCTGTAGGGGAAGT
Organism: Maratus speciosus; assembly: GCA_963932465.1. Taxonomy (NCBI): domain Eukaryota; kingdom Metazoa; phylum Arthropoda; class Arachnida; order Araneae; family Salticidae; genus Maratus; species Maratus speciosus. The sequence goes on from OZ010798.1 coordinate 204,433,046, forward strand.
GCTCGAAAAGCCTGATGTTTTCGCGAATGTTCGCCGTTGTTCTGCGTGCATAACCTCTGGTGGTCACAATTTTGAACATTTATTGTAATTACATGTTAATAAATATGCTTTGGTAACATAATCCTAATTTGTGTCTTTTTACCTCGTATCACAGCACACAATGTGTGGACATGGTAAACTGAACTGTGCTCAGGAGTAGAAATTTCAAACCCCTCTCCCCAGAAACTTAACCACGTCTAACGATTCAGATTTTGGGCTGAAAATTTAAGTCTAAGCTTTAGAAAGCATTTAATGAGACACAAAAAATAACGGTATAAAATAGTTGTTCGTTACTCCAAAGTCTAAAGCGCCCTCTATCGGAATTTTTTGAAAATTTTCTTTAAAATTTATTTTCAAGAAAATACTGACATAAAGAATAATTTTAGCAAAACGCGGCAGTAGTTAGAGCCTAATCTACGACACAAAGATCGGGAATAACTGATTTTTGTTCTGGGGGGAGAAGGGTTTCAAATTTCAAATTTCAGTTTATGCTACTTAACTACTCGTTAGGACTCAGATTTTTAAATCAAAATTTAAGTTTAAGTCTAAGCTTTCGAAATCATTTAAAGAAATACAAAAAATAACGTTAAAAAATAGTTGTTTGTTACTCCAAAGTCTAAAGCGCCCCCTATCGGTATTTTTTTAAATTGAACTTTAAAATTTTATTTCAAGAAAATACTGGCATAAAGAAAATTTTTTGCAAAAACCGCAAACGAATCGACCAATTTTTCCATGTTTTATAATCATTTGAAATTTCGGACCCTAAACTTTAATGCCCCCTATCTCCTTGGGAATACGTCTGGGACCCTTAGTCTCCTATTTAATATTATTTGTCTTTAAGTGTACTATAACCCCTTAAAGTTCTGCCCATCTTTTATGAATCACCCTGTATATATATATATATCTTAATTCAATTTTATTGGATTTCGACACTTTTATAGATGAGTTTGAACTGAGCGGATTCGTTTGAAAAATTTTGAGTTTTAGCGTACCCTTGACTCACTTCTGTGAAATCGAATTTGAGTTTGTTAATTTTTTTTTTGTGAGTTTGCCCAACACTGTGGGTGAAACCAAAAATACTTGTGCTTTTCATGTCCAAATATTAATTTTTTTTTTTTTTTCTCATTTAATATACCAAGAAATTCCAAATTTTTTATGCCATCTTTTAGAAAAAACTATTCTTAACTGGTCTAAAGTTTGTTCTAGTCAATTTTATTGTATTCATTGCACAATTTATGCAATTTATCCATTCTTAGCCATGAAAATTAGCTATCCAAATGACTAGAGATACAACTTTAAACAGACTACAATTCCAAATATTATGAACAACACAATATTTATCTGTTTTTATTTAAGTAACAGATACAGTAGTTTAATAAATTTGTACTAATGAATTAAGATATGTATTTTGTAACTGCATAAGTTTAATTTAACATTTGTCCATGAAAATGAAACCGCTGTTACTTTATTTACATTTAGCAGAATAAATAATAAAAATTTTGTCCAACAAAGGGCACTACTAATCTGTATTGCTCAAAGAACTTTCTAAAATAGAAGTCAAGTGCCATTTTCACTTTGTCTGCCACATGTGCATAATATAGAGCAGTATTATGAAGTTCTATGGTGAGTGTATTTTCTCTTTGTAACTTCTGTTACTCCAATTTTAGGTTTAAATATTGTTTTAAAAGTAAAATTTCTCTTTAAATCACAAAACACTAAGTAAAATAAGTTTATATAAATAACATAGTTATTTTTTAGAATATTATTATTTAAGAAAAAAAAAATTGTTTTTGCTTAAATGCAGAGGTGCCAAGCTCGCACTAATCTTCCGTAATGCGGAAATTAATTTAACCCAGTTTAACAGTGTTTCGAACCGGAAAATTTATTTGATGAATCTTTATTTATTTAATTCCAGTTTTCTCCGTGGAACTTATTTAATTTAATCTCTGAAAAAAAATTCCTGTACGAAATGCATTAAACCAGGGTTAAATTAACCCACATATTACAGAGGATTAGTGGCAACTTGGCACCTATGTAAATGTAACCTCTGTTACAGCTTTTTCAACAGATGTTACATACAAATAACAGAGGCTACATTTTATCCCAAAATATACATTTTTTATGGTACTTATTGTCATTCTTATTACTTATTTATATTTATTTTTTCAGAAGCATGTATTATTTATTTGTGGTATTTTCCAGGTCTAAAAATGTCTCATAAGAAAACAAGTTTTAAAGTTCGTGAATCTACTGCTGAATAAAATTAAATTCAAGAAATAACGCTAGATAAATAAATTAAAGGAACATACATACTAGTGGAATTTGTATCTGAAAAAAAAAGAGAAAAATGAAGTATTACTACATAGCCGTTACACAAGATGATTAGAAGATGGCATAGGTACCAACCTCAAACTAATCTTCCGTAATACTTGAGTTAATTAGACCCTGGTTTAATACGTTTCGTACCGGAAAATTTTTTAAGGAATGAAATTAAATAGGTTCCATGTAGAAACCTGGAATTAAATAAATAAGCATTCATGAAATAAGTTTTCTGGTTCGAAATGTGGTTAACCTGGGTTAAATTAATCCAGACATTACGGAAGATTAGTGAAAGGCTGGCAGCTATGGAAGATGGTGAAGTGCAAGTTATGTTTTTGAAAGCTTGTGATGATGCATTACCTATTTTTAATTAGATGACAATGATATTGCATACATACAGTTCGAACAGATTCAAAAATGTTTGCCCATGCCAACTGTAGTACAGAAAGGGGGCTGATTATTTTAAAAGTTTCCCCACCCTGTTGACGCATTTGAAAAATAATTGAAGTGTTAAAAATTTCTGAAATTTCTTTGGAAAATAAATTTATGTCTGATTTATTCAGTGTGCCTTTGTTAGTTGCTAAAAAGTCAGTTTGTTTACGTCTTGTAAATTTTTGTAGCTTCTGTTACTGGATGTAACCTCTGCTACTTGAAGAATTTTCCTATTTCTTTTTAATAATTGTAAACTGAAAATAAACCAAATGTATTTAAAACAAGGAATATGTTATGTACTTTAAATACAATTAAAAAAATATTTTCTTTAAAACTAAAATAAGTGGTAATTATGAACTGTAACTTAGTTTTTTTTTTCTAAACGAGATAAAATTACACATGTAATGATAATTAAATTTTTTTTATTTATTATTCATCTTTCTAAAACTATTATTTTGAACTAAAGAAAATTTTTGCTAAAGTAATATATAAAAGTTATATTTTTTGCTGAAATATTTGTATCATAAATTAAGCAAATACTGTCCAGTAACAGAGGTTACATTTTTCGCGCTAGATATGACTTTGCAAGGTTATATTTTAAGTGTAAAATTGATTTTTTTCTGTGCGGATGCTAATTTTGTGCGGCTTAAATATATATTTAAACAATATTATTATTATTTAGTAAAATCTAGATAATAAAAAATGACGAAAAAAAATCTTGAAAAGCACAAAGAAAATTGGTTTTACCTTTGTTCGCAACTGGCAGACAATACATTACATGTCTCCTCCCCTTTAATCGTAACTGCATTCTTTTAACGCATGGCGGGTCAGCAATTTATGAAATCTGGATTTTAAATGAGTAGAAACTCCTCCCTCTTCTAAAAAGATATGATAAATTGTTTCCTAGACAGGTTTTTCAAGTTTATTCGTCAACATAAATATTTTTTTCAATTTTGTAATGTAACGTAAAATACATCCCAATCTAAAAATATGTGGATAACCTTATATAAATGCATTTTCTATAATGCAGATGCCACGCCCTCAATAAATGATGTTTGTTTAAATGAAAACGAGATTTCTAGCTTTTCGTCCGTAGTGTGCTGGCTTATTGTTATATATTAAGAGTATTTTACATGGATGTATACCTTTTCATATGGATGTAAAATACATAAAAAAAATTTCCTCACTTTCCTCCTAAAATTTCGAAAACAATAAAACGCTCCGACAGTGTGAAGAGGAAAGATGTAAATGTCTGTGTGCCAAATAAACAGTAAAATTGTTCCTCAACTAGTAGCAGTGAAACTACAATGAATAAGAAAAATTTTTAATAAACGAACTATCTAAATCTATACTATTTATTATTTTAACTGAAGGCGGAAAATATATATGAAATTATTTTTAAGTAAATAAATGAAGTTTGCTTCCCATATTTTCCATTGTTTTAGCTATCTTGAAAAGTGGTTGCAGAATGCAGAAGGGTCATTCCATGTCAGTTCAGGCAGGCATGTAACCCACCATCACAGATTTTGATGAAACTGCGTGTGTTTGTTCCTTTTATTAAGATATGATTCCCAGTATTTTTTTTTACTCCTTGGTCAAATAGTTTCTGAGAAAAAAATTGTCAAAATTTTGAAAAACTGCCATCAGTTGGCATTCTTGACTGCTCGATTTTCAAATGTAGCATGATATAAATATGATCATATTTCAATATCTATTCCACAAATCATCTTCAAATAATTTATGCATAATATATAGGGTACGTATTTTATGAAAAAAAATACTGTTACGCTTATATAACATTTTAAGTGTGTCTAAAAAAATGTTTAATCTTTGAAGTCGTGATTTTTTTATGAAAAATAATGCATTAACTAAAATAGTTTTATTAAGAAAAGGCGGTATTTTTATTAAATTTATTTTTTGTGGGGGATATACTGAAAGGTGTCCTTTACCTGATTCTGAAATAAAAGTAGTGGGATTTTGGTGTTTTTAGTAGTATTTCATATTTAAAAATATTTTGAGGCGTATTTCAAATCAAATCAAGCAGAGTCATTCCATGTCAGTTCGCCTAAGACACTTAATTCACTGTCACAAATTTCAATGAAACTGGGTATGTTTATAGCTCATTTTAAGACAGGATCAAGGAAATTAAACGTGATTACAAGTATAATATTTTTTAAGATAAAAAAAAATATCTAAATTTTGAAATTTTTTTAAAAATGTTTTTAATGACAGATCTATATTCAAAGACTGCATAAAAAAAGTCATTTCAATATAAAATCACTAAATAAGTTTCAAATAATGTATATGTGACAAATAATGTAGGCAGATTATTATTTATTGTTGTTTATCATGTTTAAATGCTAAGAGTGTGTTTAATCTTGTGAATTCTTAAAATCAAGAATTTTGTGAAAAATAATGTGTTAATCAAAATTTTATTATTAACCGAAGGCAGGCTATTATTACTTTTTTTAATTGTACGTAAAAATATCTTTTCAATAGTTATAAAATAAAAATAGTGAAACTATGAGCAATTTAAAAAATTTTTTCATAAAATGTGAATGTTTAATGATAAATATTGAAGCTTTTCATGCTAAGATGTACTAAAATGACTACGATATCGTGTATTTCTACTCTTGCTTAAATATAATACATACAATAATAAAATAACAAATATTATTTACAGCAATAAAAATTAAATTAAATAGTACCAGTTCCTTTACCAACACTACATTGCTCAACAGCCGACTTAAAATCAACAGCCCACTCTTATTGAAAAATACTTTCAACTGTTCAAATAATAAATAAACTGCATTTAAAAATTTTAATATCAACTTATTATCTTAAGACGATAATAATAACTAAACAACATGATGAATTTATAAATCAGCTTTTAATTGAAAAGTCATGAAATGGTCCCTTTAAATATTGTTGTTCATCGAGTCAATCAAAACAAATTATATAAAAAAAAATAGTGAGCCTAATATGCTGACTGCAATGACACTTCTAACAAAACTAATTAATTCATTACCATCTGAAATCAAACCCGAAAGATCAAAAAGAAAAAAAAATCATCTGTAGTGTGAATGTGACATACTCAGTGGTTGTTGAGGTAGGAATGTCTTTGTGACATTTTCACCTGTACTTCAATAAAATATAAACATGTAAGCTTTTTTCATTCATCCAAATTAAGTAAAACAATTATAAAATTTTGTTGTCATTACACCACATGTTAAATTTTTCGTTACATACTATTAGATAAGTTCTTTACTTTTAGACATTATTGACATAATATCATAAAATTTACTATATGTATTTTCTATAAGTGTATAAACAATATATATATGCTTTATTAAACATAAATGAATAATTTTTAAATAATTTGTTTGAGAACAGGGATATATATACACAAATATATATGTTGAAAATCCATCTTTCAGCAATATTGTGATGAAATAAATCAAATTACCGTAATTTCCGGTGTATAGCCCGCGGATCAAACAATCGTGTTTCGACCCAGAAATTTTTAAAAATAAAATGTAACTTTTTAGATCACAGTAAATATTGGTCTTCAAATACTGAATAAAATTTCTGGGTCCAAACTGAATTGTTTGATCTGCGGGCTATACACCCGAAATTACGGTACATATCATTAGAAACTGAATAAAGTTACAAAAGTGCAACTCATTAAGTTTTAAATATTTTTTTAGATATAGTTATTTGACAGATATAAATATAATGGATTACGCATTTTTTGCATATATTTAAAGCACAATACGTCAAAATTTTCTTCAAAAGAGTGAAATTTGGTATATTTTTTAAATATTAGCAGCTCAATGCTAAATTTTCAATATTAACAGCCAAATATGAGTTTAAAGATTAGGACTGTCATTTTGAAAATTTCTATTGGGCGGTGAGGAGCTAGTGATTTTTCTCTTTTTTGGAAAGGGATAATTGCTCTTCGCCCTAGAAGTTTTACTAAAAAACAATATTGTATATTTTTTCCTTAAGAAACGAACATAAAAGATAACTTGAAAAATAAAATAAATGTATAAATAAAAATATTTCCAGGGATGATACATTGGATAGGTTTTACATTTGAAAATATTGATAATTTTAAATATGATTTAAATACTACTAAAACCAACCAAAATCCCACTATTTTTATTTCAGATCCAGTTATAATGTAGTATTATGTACAATTTAAAATTAAAAAATTAGTCATAGAAACTCCGCCTCTGATTGATAAAGTTTTTTTAATAATTTCATTATTTTTTGTAAAATATTTTTGATTTCAAAGATTATACAATTTTTTAGACACATTTAAATATTTTTTAACATTACAGCAATATTTTTTTCATAATCTACATACTTTATTTACCTTGCTTAAATTATTCGAAGAAGATTTCTTTATTAGTTATTGAAATATGATTTTATATATAAAATGAGGCCTTTGAAAATTGAACATTAATGGCAACTCGTGGCATTTTTCCAAAATTTTGCTATTTTTTTCTCATATGTTCACTATTTTTATTTTATAACCATTTAAAAGATATTTTTACGTAATAATAATAAATTTTAATAATAATAATAAAATAATTTTAAAATTTAATAATAAATTTTTGATTAACAGATTATTTTTGACAAAATTCTTGATTTTAAAAATTCATAAGATAAAAGACACTCTTAGTGTTTAAACATGATAAAAAACAAGAAATAATAATCAGCCTACATTATTTGTCACATATACATTATTTGAAACCTATTTAGTGATTTTATATTGAAATGACTTTTTTTTTTTTTTTTTAATGCAGTCTTTGAATATCGAACTGTCATTAAAAAAATTTAAAACAATTTTTCAAAATTTTGATATTTTTTATCTTAAAAAATATTTTACTTAGGATCAAGAAAATTAAAAGTGATTACGTCTTAAAATAAGCTATAAACAAACCCAATTTCATTGAAATTTGTGACAGTGATTAAATGGCTTAGGGGAACTGACATGGAATGACTCTGCTTGATTTGATATGAAATGCACCTCAAAATATTTTTTAAATAGGAAATACTACCAAAAACACCCAAAATCCCACTATTTTTATTTCAGAATCAGGTAAAGGACACCTTTAAGTATATCTCCCATAAAAAATAAATTTAATAAAAATACCGCCTTTTGTTGATAATGCTTTTTTTGTTAATGCATTATTTTTCATAAAAAATTCACGACTTCAAAGTTTAAATATTTTTTTAGACACACTTAAAATGTTATAAGCGTAACAATATATTTTTTCCATAAGCTGCGTACCCTAAATATTGTGCATAAATTATTTGAAGATGATTTGTAGAGTACATATTGAAATATGATTATATATATGACATGCTACATTTGAAAACTGAGCTATCAAGAATGCCAACTGACGGCAGTTTTTCAAAATTTTGGCAATTTTTTTCTCAGAAACTATTTCACCAAGGAGCAAAAAAAATTACTGGTGATCATATCTTAATAGTAAGAACAAACACACGCAGTTTCATTAAAATCTGTGATGGTGGGTTACATATTGATATTTTACTGCCTGATTTGACGTGGAATGCCCCAGAGGCTACTTTATAAGAAATGAGGTGAAGGAAAAGTGCCGAAAACTAAATCTAGGTAGGGATGGACGTTCCTGCTCCTTTTGAAAAACGAATACGAACTGTTCCATCCACTGAGCTCGACAATAGAACCATTATTGTAGAGCTCAGTGGTTCCATCAGAACCTGGAACTGTTCCTTTTACCTGTTCCTTAGGAACAGGTCAAGTGATCTGTAACAAACGAGGAGAGGAACGAAGACACCAAGACCTGTTCCTGGAACTGTTGCTGTAACAGACAGGGCATTGATTGATTATTCGGTTTTAGGGATTAAAAAAAGCCATCTTTTCTCTTTTCTTTACTGAATACATAACACGGAGGAAGGGAATTTAAAGCACTGAGGGCTTCTGATACAAAAGAAAATCTGAATACATCATGTTATTTTTTCCTTTTTTTTTTCTCTCTTTTTTTTTTTTACGTTTGAGTTTTCAAGTGGAAATTTTGATTATACAAAAAATGAAGAGGATGTTGCTTGAAAAAGAAATGAAAAAAAAAAAAAATACATTTAATAATATTTCCAGTAATATAAAAATGGAACCCATGGCCAATGTTTAAAACAGCTGCGATAAATACTATGTTAGCATTTGACTCGAAACTGGCTTTAAGATAATCCAATAAATACATTCCGTGAAATACCTTTTTTCAAACTTATTAGTTCTAAACTTAAACTAATAGGGTTAGATAAACTAAAAATTTTGAGACTTGTTATTAAAATTAGCAAGCTAAAAATCGAAAATAATGCCAAGAATTGAGATATAGTTATGGCTCTAGAAAGGCGGGGGGGGGGGGGGGGGGAGGTTTCCAACTTCAATTAACTAAATTTTCTTTTTATGAGATGACTTAAAAAAATGAATATTATTTATTTATTTTTCAAGTAACTTAAAATAATTATACAGTAAGAGAAAAGTAAATTAAGGATTTTTTGCTGAACGGGTAAGCTTTCTCTCCCTAAATCTGTCGTTGAAGACAATATTTAATTCCGTTTCTCTTAAGTTCGTGAGTTTAAAATTATCCTAAACGGCCGATGGGAGGGGGGGGGGGGTGGATCCTCAACAAAAAAAGATAATAAAATAATTTAATTCTTCAAAGTTCTATTTCATTCGTGTATACCCGATTTAAAGAAAAAACAGACTACGCAATTGATGACAAACATATTCGTTCCAAAATCTAGTGCGGCCCCACCAGTGGCCGAGAGGTTCTGCTCTCGAAGGTGATAAGCAGGAGGGGCTGTGCTCGAACCCAATCGCGCCCGTCGGCCTAATCGTTCGGAATTTTTCGCGGTTTTCTTTTAACCTTGGGTTTCCATACGTAAATACGGGTTAGGTTCCCTTAGAAAGACCTCCACGGAGGGCACTCCCACTCGGGCCCATATTCCTCGTGCAGATAATCGGCCGTCATAAATAATACCAAAATCTAGTGCCACCGTGATTTTTTTTTTCTTTTTTCTGGGCGTTCTTGGTTGTGTATTTCAAAATTGCATAACAAAATCGTTCAAAAACTTCTAAATCTTGTTTCTAATAGAACCTAAGGAACTTTTTAAATGCAAATATTCTCAGTGTCTAGTAGCTGCTTTTGTAAACCTTTATTCCGATATCAATTAAGAACATATCTGGCACTGCTTCAAAGTTTTTTTAGCATACATTATTAAGCTTACACCAGAAATATTTCAAATGAATACATGAACAAAGATTTGTAACTTCAAACTGGATGCAGTTTCTCTCTTACATTCTTTTTATTTAATTATTTTATTTTATTTTATTTTTTATTTATTTATTTAATTTTTTTTGCGAAATCTTCTAAAGGATTGTTTATTCAATTGACTTGAATCCATAAAACAACTCATGTTAAAATATCTTTATTTTTCAAGCAAAGCAAAAAAAAAAAAAAAACATTTACGGAAAATTTCTTTTTGGTTTCATTGGTCATCATAATTAAAATTCTATAAATACAATACTAATAATAAACTATATTTTTCTACCTGATGTCTATGAAAAGCGGAAAAAACGCATAATGTATAATGAACTTTTCCCGAACAATTTGTTTAACTGGTCTAGCTTTTTTTTTTTTTTTTTTTTAACTATAAAAATTTAAAAAATATCTGACCTCATGTATACTTTCTTGATTATCTTAAGTCTGTTCTCAAATCTAAACTGTGTTCCTTCTGACGCATTCTTCATTTCATTTTTATTCGGAAACGCATAAAATTACTAGGTACTTTTGCTCAAAAATTAGCTAATCGAATGGGTTTTCCCCATTTTCAATAAAGGCAGGTGTTTCAGAAAATTCTGCGAATTTGATATCTTGAACCGAATTTCCTGACGCGACAGTGCGGAGAAGAGGAAAAACTGCCATCATGATACAACAATAGTTTGTAGCTCAAGATGTAGTTCATTTATCGAAAAGTGAAAAATCGTTCGATTACAATTTTTTAAAATACCCTTTTTAAGAATCTACAGCAATATTCCTTAATTATTTTAATTTCAAGATTTAAAATGAAATTTTTTGCTGTAATATTTTGTAATACAAATTTAAAAACTGAATTTAAAGAATAACATTTATTGAGTTGCTTATTTAATTAAAATTGCATTTTTTAACCTTTTAAACGTTTTTCGAGGATTTCTTCATAAATTAAAAAGTTTTATTGATTCGTTTGTTAGAGGCAAGCATTTTCTAGAAAAAGCATTCAACTTTTACTTTACAAATAACCTTACTAGTGCTGTTTTATTATTATTATTGTATTAACATTAATTTAACCTCATTACTTTTGCTATTTTAACATATCCTTTTTATTCAGCTGCACAAAAACCGTGTTTATAAAGTAGTTAAAAAATAATCTTTAGTTATAGTAACAAATTTAGAGGGTGGGGTGGGGGGACTTGTGGAAACCTGCATTCAGATGTAAACGAAAACGTTTATTATAACTATTATTGGTTTTTATGTGCCTATTCCCATCCGTACATTTGTTGAACAAATATTAAGAACGAAAGGAAAAATTAATATTTATATCTAATTAATATTATTATCATAATACCGTACTCACAATTAAAAAAAAATGACATTTTTGTGTATTAAATGTGTAAATTGAAATTTTTATGTATTAAATACAAAATAAATATCTTATGTTTTAAAAATAGTAATTATTTTTTACATTAATAATGCGTATTAAATTATAATACTAAATTACATGCCTCCTTTATGTAACGCCTATTGTTCTTAAAAGAAGTCAAGAAAAGGCAAAAGACCTTTGATCTGACGTATCTTCAGTAAGAAAAAGGGATAAGAGACCTTTTCCCCTTTCCTTTATTTGTCTAATTTATCAGCGACCGACAAATTCTATCCGTCATGTCCTCATGTCAAAGTGAAAACTGAATTTTTAACCTGGCACCAAAGTTCCTTTCTTACCAGAGCTTCTTAAGCGAACCCCTTCCCTGTCTCCCACACACACTAATCCAAGCAAAATACCTCTAAAATGATACGAACAAAAAAACCGCAAAAAAAAAAAAAATGTTCCTGAAGTACGTTTCTCGATCTGCTCCTGTTCCTGCTCCATTCCACATTCCACTGTCTGTTCCTCGCGTTTTTCTGCGGCTACGCAATGATGAGAAACAGAAACGAGAATTTTTTTTTTCTCCAAAGATATGTTCCTTTTCAACTGCTCCTCGGATTTGGCATCGTTAATCAGGTGATTTTCCCCTTTTCTGGCATCTAGCATTTGATACTTTAATGACGTTTCTCATTGTTTGGAAACCTTTTGACATCATCAACCAATCGCAAGTGACAGAAAAATGTGTCAACATTTGCTTTAGCTGCAGATGAAATTTTAGTTCGAAAAGAACGAGGGAAGAAAGAACTTTTCGAAAAGAACTTTTTGGTGAAGGATAACAGTTCCTTCGTTTTTTCTCTTGGAACTGTTCCTAGGAACCTGTTCCACGTTTTTCTGCCCATCCCTAAATCTAGGTAAGGGTAGGGGTATCAAATAATATTTGACACAGCGTTTATTTGTACACAATCTTTGATTCATACGAATACAACCCATATTTATTCGGCTTGACATCTGTGCAAAATTATATTTTAACCCGTTAAAGACAGACATTGCTTTTTTTTAATTTATTCGTTTGAGATTTTTTTATTTTATTGAGAATACCTTTTTCAACAAATTTATTATCATACAGTAGCCTCCCTCTTAACCGGCCTAAACGGGAACGAGGGTTAGCCGGATAAGAGAAAAACCGGTTAAAGCGGAGAAATAAATAAATTTAATTTAATTTAAAAAATAAAAAAACTTGACTGCGTAAAAAGCGAACTAATTAATTATTTCTGAAGAATGTGAAACTATTTTTTATATTACTTATCTATCTATTTATTTACTTGTCTTGATGACTTTTAAGTTGTATTTAATTGTTAGTTCCTATCTATAAACACTGTTTTGATGAGGCCTATAGATGTCTATGAAGGTTAGAGTTGCAGTAAAGCTAGCGATCCTACCTACACAAGTTCCAGGTTGTGTAATATTTAAACGGAGCTTCTGACTGTAAAATAGTCAATGAAACATCGTCTTCATTTTGAAAGACCTATCCAATGATATGCCACTCAATATGGTGGATAATTTTGTTTCGTCTCTACCGCCATTTTGTATTTTACGGCCTCCATTTTGAATTTATGAAAACAAAACATATCCTATAACCATCGGACTATTAAGACGAATCGATAGAGACCTGATTTATTAAAATCCATCCAGCCGTTGGGATGTTTCGAGGGTATAAAGAAATCCACATACCCAGATACGCGTGAAACACGTAACCCTTCCTGGCAGTCGGGTAAAAAAATTAAACAAGTAACTGCATATTTAATTAATTAAATGCGTAGGATGCATTTAGTTTTTTAATTTGTATAGTTTAAAAAAATACATATTTTCTATATTTTGTGAAATGATTACTAGTTGTAATTAATTTAATTGAAATAAAAATTATCACTAATAACAACTAATGAACAATATTTAATACAAATTAAATTATTCAAAATCTTGTCACATACCTTTATAAGAAGTTGAAATTATCCTACATTATGTAAATTTGAGTTAATTAACCATACAAAAATGAGAACCGAAACTTTCCTTCCTGAATTTTGCCTGATGTTGGGGAAAAAAAGTCGGCCGGTTAAAGCGGAGTTCCGGTTAAGAGGGAGGATACTGTATACTGTATATATGACTTTTATTTTTAAGGGGGAAAAATGTTAATTGATTCGAGCCGTAAAAAATTAGAAATATGAATGAAATTGTGCGGAAAGTTTTGAAAATTTTTATTGATAACTTTCGGATTATGTTCATAGATGCACCATGATAAGTATAAAAAAAACAGCAATTCCAGATACAGCAGGGTTCGCACGCTATTAAGCCACGCCTCATTTTGTAAGTACTCTACCACCACTACATAAATTTTTGAGCCTTTCATCAGAAATAATAAAAACTTTAAACTGATTTGATATGTACAAAAATTAAGAAGTTATAGTGTTTTTTCGGTTTTCACAAAACCTCTCCCTATTTCCATCCCCTTGGTCCGATTTTGCACATTAACGAACTTGACCGAAATTTTATTCCCCTTGATTTTATGTATCAGTTTGGAAGATATTTGTGCAGAATTATGGAAGTAATCGTGTCCTGAAGAAAGTGATATATATATATATAGATAGATAGATAGATTTTGCTGAAGGTGGTTTTGGGTTCTAGGCAGTGGTGGGATTCAGCCGGTTCGCACCGGTTCGGTAGAGCCGGTTGTTAATTGGTGTTGAGTTCGGCGAACCGGTTGTTAAAGTGATACAGCAAATGGGAAAATCGCATTTACATTAATTTGCTTTCTTTAAATGTTTATCTTCACAACATTGTTTTCTAGGCATAACTCTGTGATAAGTCTGGATTAATTTCATTAAATAAAATAATATTTCATTTGCAACAATAATATATTTTTTCTTCATCAATCCTGTGAGAGAAAATTCAACTAAAAAAACGAAATTTTGAAAAATTTTGGTAACTAAATTGACAACCTTAGGCTAACCCAAGTTATATGGCAAGGTTATTAAAAATTACAATAACTACTTATCTATACTAATAAAATAAAATTTAGCACTGTCTCTGTGTGTGCGATGGTTAACAAAATCTACGGCATGTATCAGGCTGAAAACTTTTGTTAGGCTAGCTCAAAGTGTCTCCTGATGCACCTGAGACACAGAATTTTAAAATTCTAATAATTAGTTGAGTTATTAATTAAAAATCGCAACTCACTCTCATTAAAAACTCAACTCGGTTCTTGCGAGAAATAAAAAAACTCTGGCGCACGCACAGGAGTTTGAAATTACACTTCAGTTGAAAATGAAGAACGAAAAGAAGAAATTTCGGGGTATTTTGTCATTATTTATTAACTTATATCGGCCAAACTGCTTAGTAGTAAAGTTAAAAACGAAAGACATATTCTGAAAGAACGTACTCTTACGTCTCAAGTTGCACAATCAATTAAAAAAAGTACTGCAGTTAATTCCCTGAAAAACTATTTTCAAAAGGGATCGTTTTTCCGAAAAACTTTTTCTACCTTATTGCAACGCCCCTCCAGGGCGCAATTTTAGAGGTACCGACAAACCAAAAATATGTTCGTAAAGCTGAAACCTTCATCTCATCGATTGTGTAATCAGATTTAAAAAATATGAATTTTAATCTATTTTAATACACTGGCAAACTGAGGTCACTTCGCTCCTCACGGAGACGAAATTCTTTCTACGCTAAAAGTCCGTATTTTAACACAATTACACATTTTAACACAATAACATTTTAACACTTTTTAGAACATCTCAATAAACTAGGTTTACGTCACCTACAAATATTTTGAAATGTATTGATGGGTAGAAATATTTTTAACAAAATAAAATGAGTGAAAATTTTGACGAAATCCATAAAAAATTGAATGTTTCGTCGAGGTTTTGCCCTTCCAAAGCGCTAATTTAAAGATTCCTACAAGCCAAAAATATGTTCTTAAAGCGTAAACCCTCTTCTAATCGATGGTGCAATCGGTTTTAAAAAATAGAAATTTTAACCCTTACAAATACAGGTCAATTCGCGCCTTACGGAGACGATATTTTTCTATGCTAAAAGTAATTAAACGACCGTATTTTAACACAATGTTTTAAAAACGTCTCAATTTGAGATACGATTGAGATTCTCAATAGATCAGATTTACATCATCTGCAAAAATTTTGAAACATCCGGACGGATAGAAGTATTTTTTACAAAATAAAATGTGTGAAATTTCGAGGAAATCAGTGACAACCCGGATGTTTCGTCGCGGTTTCGCTCGCTTTCGGTGCGCATAGACTCCACAAATAAAATTGCGCAGAAACTAAAATACCAAATAGCATGCACTTTCAATTCAATATTTTTTTATTTAAAAATATAAATTCAGATAAAATAGATTTAAAGATATAAAATCATACAAATTTCAGGTTAATTTAAGGGTCATTCATCACGGACCCGGCAACGCTATTATTCGAATAAATGGTACTTTGCTTTGGCACGGAATGTTCTCTGTTATCGATGATCTATTGCTAATACTTAAATCGTCAGATTTAAAGATATACTTCCAACTACAATTTTTTTATATCGTTATTCAAATTTTAGAAGTTCTTTAAATGAAAATAGTTATTTTCGTAAATGTAACATATCCAAAATTTTGATAAGATCCTCGACTACTATAAGTTATACTTAGAAAAATATTTTTCCAGCTCTGACAAATGAAAAGGCATTGTATGATCTAAACTTGCCGGATCACGATACTTTGTATTTTACGAATTTACAGCGTTGTCTGGCCCGTTTTTTTGTACTAAGAAATGGTAAAAATTCCTAAAATTTCAAAATGTCAAAATTCGAGAAGTTTCGGTCGTGCAAAAATTTGTCTCACTTGCTGTAGCATGGATAATATATTTCTAAATATGTTATATGCTACTTTAGGTCATGAACATGGGTTAATTTTTAAGCTTACATTTCTGCTATTTTTGTATTATATTGTTTTGATGCATTTTCTGATAGAAATTATAATCACGGTTTCATGATTGACGAATATTTATTAACGTCCTTTTATAGGGTAACATGTTTCAAGGATTTTTTTCACTGTACCAAAGGATCAGTTTTTTTAGCAATGTTCTTATAATATTGGAAAGTGTTTCATAATCTATGTGTGATGCTTCATTTTTCTTTCATTTTTGTACAGCAAAAATCATTCGAGTAGCGAACCGGTTAGAGCCATGTTGGAAAGAAAAATCCAACATGTCACAATTTAAATTTTTCTTTTGTTTATAACTTTATTTTAAAGTAATCCATAGAATTTTTGGAAAATATGCATTCAGAAATTTTCCTTTTATGAAATATCTTTCTTTTTTTTTAAATAATATTTATCTCAGGTAATTCTTTATGTAAGTATTTAAAAATAGGTTTTGACTTGCTGCTTTTTAAAAGCCCTTTTCAAATATCAAATTTTTTTTCTCTAAAATTAATCAATCTATTTTTATTTTTACTAAAATATTATTCTCATGTACCAGCCAGCACACAATATATTCCTTCGGGAAAATTCTCGAATCTTCATAGGCGACCTTCAGACGGACCGAAGTAATATCATGAACATGTATATCGTATCGTTGCTTTTGTGAACCCAGAACTTTGACCAATCGCTACCAATGTACGGGGGAAAATGAAGGAACCCCCACACGGCAGAGGAGCGATTTTTTCGAATTCGACAGGTCACTTTTTTTACGCAAGTCGTTGGGATGTAAAAAGATAAAAGTTTTCGGTGAAATGGGCTCCGGCCCGAAGAGAGATGAATCCGTGGGAAGAGGCCTACAATAATGGGCAAATATATGATTTTAATAACGATCCCATGCTCCAGGCCCACACCGTAAAATTACACGGGCCAAAAATATGGATCTCTACAGATGACACCGAGATGTGTAAAGAGGTATCAATCTACAGATCGACGGGTGAGTGAAGCCTATTCGCCACTTTTTTCTTGTGTGCTGGTACTTTTTTTTTATTTCTTTCATGATATTTTGGTAATTGAAAGTCATTTATAAAATCTAATATGGTCAATCAGAATAATAAGCAAATAATTAAATTTACGTGGACATATCTAATGATCAAATAGAAAAATAATAAAATAATATAGGGACAAAGTAAAGCATTCTTTATCTCTACTCGACTCTCACCTCTTTATTTTAAGTATCTACGTAAGTTTTCAAGCAAAGAAAAGATTTGTAAATTTGAATGAAATTTTGCCAGATGAGTGAAATATCATTACTTTTATTATATGTAAATTTCGTAAAAAAAAGGCAGGTTAATTTAAAATAAATATAAATTTATTCGGCATTTGGCATTCTGTTTTTTTTTTTCCTTGTGGTCTTTAAAATTTATTTATTAATATGCAGTTTGTTATTTTAGGAACGCGAATATTTTATTTTCAGGATCGCGCATATATGTATCCTATTCTTAAAGAAAAGTGTATTCAAACAATAAGGGAGCCTTTTCAATCATTTCTATTTTTCTCGTGCGTGTTAGGAAATAATTTTCTTTCCTTATATAAATATCCTTTTCCATGTCATAAAAAAATTTAAATATGCGGTGTTGTATACAGGATTAACGTTAAATAATTCGAACCGTAGCTTGCTCTTTTATAGCCAAAATTTCTCTCTCTCTCTCTCTTTTATTAATTTTAATATTACCTCATTTTGTCATTTTCACAACGCAATGACGAGGTGATATTTCTATCCCTTTTGTACTAACCCTATTACTTTCACGCGATCTTGTGTATGTTTGTGATAATCAAAAATCGTCACCACATACCTTTATTTAATGGTACCTAGACACCAGGAATTGATCCTGTATATGTCTTTCTTTAAAAATTTAAACTCTAAATTTCTTTATTTATATAACGTAATCATTTTCTCTATCGTTTTTCTGTTTCTTCTTTCTTTAAATTTTATTTTTTCAATTATCTTCCATTATAATTTAAAATTTTATATAATAATAATAATTGTTATTATTTAATAAATATAATAGAATAAAAATAAAATAAATAAATAAAAAGGAATAAGACATAAATAAATAGTTTATTAAACAAATAAATAAATAAACGTTTGTGGAAATTTTTGTTGTTTATATATTTTTCCTTTGTGCGAACTAAAATAATTTTAAATATAAGTGTTACAGTACTTTATATTTTCATGGTATATTAAAAAAGTATCAGTATTTTATGCTTTTTAAGAGCACTCAAAAAAGGTTGTACACTTCATATCCTAAAAGTAACGTGAAAATATTTTATGTAATATATACAATGTGTGTAATAATCACAAATATGTAGCTAAAGTGATAATTTAACATATAAAATTACAAAAAAAATTTTTTTTTGCTATAAATTGTTATTATTTTAGTATAACAGTTAAAACCAAGGTTTAATATTGCAGAATGCACTATTTCTTTTAATTTGAAAAAAAAATGTCACAATTAATAATAATTAATTAATTTTCTCTAAGTGCATCAAAGGGGTTGTATGTATATGTGTATTGGTATGTTGGATTTCAAATTTTATTGTTATTCTGAATATACCACGAATAATGGGATTTAAAAATATATATATGAAAAAATATATATATCTACATTTTGTTGATTAGATTTGTGGTGAATTATATATTATGCAACTATTAAAAATCCATGAAAAAAATAAACAATAACGGCTGATTTACGTAATTATTTGAATAATATGGTAAAATAATGATGCTGTTATTTGTATTGATTTTCATCAAAGATTTTCACGAATAACGTCCATCAGGATATAAACAATTTTTTTTTTTAAATGTTCTGTATACTGTTTATTATATATTGTCATTTATCATTGATAAGTAATATAAAAAATTTATAAAAAGTGTTGTTGCAAAATATGCGACATTTGTTTCTTGTTAGGTTTTATAATTTGCATCTTACACATCCAATGATGTATGAATATGGATCTGAAGTTTTCTATAAAGTTATACTGATATTTCTGCCAATAAAATAAAATAAAATAGATTCTTATCTATGTATTGAATTAGAAAAGAAATACAGAATTAATAATAATTATAATATGCTTTTATTTTTATTTCGGAATTAAGGTTGATTTCTTGTGTTTTAAAAGTAAATAAATACTAAAAAAATAAGAATAAAAATAAGAATAAAGTTTATTTAACCTTTTCATCTCATAAATTAATGGGATAGTAAAAATAAATAAATAAATGTGCTTTGAGAAAGTAAAGATTGCCAACATGCAATCAATAAAAACATGTTAAAATGAATATTTATATATATTGGAATATCATAATATTCTTTGAAACAAATGAAAAAAAATTAGAATATATGTTTGTTTACGTGTTTTATTTAGAATGTGTGTAGTGTAAGTTTTTCTATCAGGTACTGCTTGAAGGTAAATTATATATTTCGGCATAAAAAAAAATTATATATACTGATATAATATTGATAAAATAACTTTTGTTTTGTATATTTGGCTCATCAAAATTATTGTTTACCAACTCAAAGTTGCGCACAAAATTTTAAAGCTTTTGGAAAATATATATGAAAGAAACACTTTTAGTTAGCTCCTTGTATTGGTACTTTTACAGTACAGTTGGCTACAAATTAAGAAATTTAAGATAAAAATTTGGTATGTGGGGAAAATGTACAATTTTTCGTCTAGAGATGATTGTAACTATCATTTTCCAGTTTCTTGCGAGTTTGTAGTTTCAAGGTTAAAAGTGTAGCAAATCGTTCCCCCTACACAGCCCTTATCTCAGTAAAACTTGCTTCCGGTAATAGAAGCTCAAGGGGATACATGAAGTTGAATTCCTTTCCCGACCCTAATTGTGTTTAGGGAGTGTTTTTTTTCTTTGCAGTTGTAAATATTTCTTCTTCTTTTTGCAATGTGGAAATCACTAATTGTGGGTTAGAGATATTGTAGTAGGATTTGCGTGTAAACTCATTAAATATGTTTTGTATATAGAAAATAAATAAATATAAAAAACGATGATTGAATGAATAAAATGTTTATATATGAACATAAAAAAATGAAAGAAAGAAAGAAAATGATTAATAATGAAAAATTTATTTTAAAAATGAAATGAAATTGAATAAAAAAATAATAATCATCGTCTATTTTTAAATGTTTTGTGTTATATTTATGAGTACGCATACGGAACGTATTTTGCATATGGTGTTTATTTGTTCTCGTCACTTGTATATTTTTCGGAGACAATAAACATAATTTTTCCTTAGCAAAATTCAACGGATATTTACGGCAGGCATATGGACACAATCACAGAAAAACACTGATTTCAATGTATGGTTGAAGTCAAACACACATGCGAATAAAATAAAAATAGAAAAATAAAATAAAATAGAGTGTGTTAATGTAAAGATATTTGAGCAACACATAAACACAGGATATTTTTGACAGGTCATTTTTAAACACTACAACATCCTTTTTTTTTATTTTACACGCACCTGCAAGGATTTCCTAAACATTTTACAGACATTTGTTAGCTATTTTCGATGCCTTGTTGAGCAGCAAGGATATTTATACACAAACATGTTACAGACAACATATGATATTACGTATTCACAAACATGGGATTACTTGAAACTTGAAATTTTATTATGTATGAGACTTGATTAAGCATACATGCACGCACACATGAATTCAAGGTCGTAATTTTATGTTCATTTTGTTGCTCTCCTTTCTTCTTTTCAGCGTTCATTTTAAACATATATATAACGCACACAAAAATAAATAAATAAATAAATAAAATAAATAAATAAAAATAATAAATAAGTAAATAAAATAAATGAGGAAATAAATAGAAATAAGAAAACTATTATTAAGAAAGCTTTATAATTCAAATAACATAAATATTTCAAATAACTGTATAATTATAAAATGTTATAAAATGATTTATAAACAAAATATGGACTTTGATATAAAAATTTTGGATTAATGAAATCATTTTTAAATTTATTAACCTATGGTGGTAGTGAAGTAAATAATGGTAATAAAATATTGCACAACTAAGTAAATTAGTATGAATATATCAAATAAAATTAATTAAAATAATAATTATTAAATAAGTAAATAAAATTATTAAACACTACGTTAAAATTCCATAAATTTAAATAGTATTTTGCTTTATAAGCGATGACATTCCTTTTCTGTTGAATTTCTTTATTCCGGGTACATTTTGATTGCAGGCAATAAAATGCAAAAGTATTCTGTGGAACTGGAATGACATTGAAATTTATCAAAATACATATAATTACTTACTAAATTATAGAAGTAATAAAAATTAATTAATTAATTATTAAAATAAATAAGCAAATAAATTAAATTTGAGCTTAATAAATAAAAAATATTTTGTTCAAAATATATATTGTCTATAATTTGTTTTAATAAATTCTTATAAAATAAATAATTAATGCCGTATTTGGGAAATTATCATAAGTTAGTTACTATTAATTTGTTTGTAAATAATTTATAGCATTTCAAAAATGAATGTAGTTTAAAATAAATAAAGAAATAAACAAATGTATAAATATTATAATAATTTATTTTAGAAGGATTTCTTTTTTTTTTTTTTTGCAAAATTAAAAGCTAAAATTAAATTTATCAAAACTAAGTAATTAATTTGATTGTTGAAAAATTTAATTGTATGATTTGCATTTTTGTTAATCACATTTTGGTTCAGGAGCACAACACTTTATACACTCACGGAGTGTGCGATTTTAAGTCTGCTGTGGCAACAAAAAAATAATTACACCTTGATGTCAGGTCATTGAGTGTCACAACTATGCATGATTTGTCGCGCTTTTTTCACTCACACTTTATTTCACTTATTTCATACACGGAAAACACAGTGCTACCAGCCAGTCAATGTGGAACATGGATGTAAATGCACGCATTTAGAGTTTTTCAATGTTGAATTTATATGTATATGTAGTGTTCTATTTTTGGGGAATTTAAAAATTATTTCCCAACTTTTAAATTTATTTTTCAAGTTTATCATTTCCCTATAAATATTTTTTTTTTCATCTCTATTTTTTTTGTTATAACTGTTATTATGTCTGACGTGCATAACCAAATTTTATTCTGGTCATTGAGCTCGAATTATGGTAACAGTTCAGTTATTATTTTTTCTATGTTTCTCTTACTCTATAACGGTATAAGGCATTTATTCCGTAGTTTTTTTTTTTATTTAATTGTTATATTATGGACCGAAGTGCATATTCAGAATTTTATTTTGAAGATATGATGCTCTGTTTATGATATAGCAATTGAATTTCAGTTTATCATAACATATCAAAATACAAAATTTAAAATAAATAAATAAATAAATAAATAAATAAATAAATCATAAAATATTAATTGTATAATAAATATAATTTATTTTTGTTGTATAAAATAATTTAGCTCCATAAATATTTTCGGAACACTTAAAAAAAAAAAAAAAAAAAAAAATCTTTCCCCTTTAAAAGGGTTTAAAATTAAGTGGACTTCATATTCAGTTGGGTACACTGAGAGTACTCAGAAGATAAGAAAATACTAAGGAAATAATAAAAAAAAGGGTAAAACTATAAAATAAATATTCGCAAAATTTTTAAAACACATGCTTTGAAAAGCAGTTTTTGTTTCTTTACTAAACATGGGAGTCGTGTTTTTTTTTTTTTTCTTCGCTATGGTGGACAATACGATAGGCAGGCGATTTCCCTGCACATCTTGACTCCGCGCAGCTGTCAACAGTGATTGATTAGACGCACAGGAGAAGAGGATGCCTTTTCATCCAGTGGTTTCTCTTTAAAGAGCTGCGAAGCGCACATGCTCGATTTACTTTCGTTTTTAAACGTTATGGTGTTGGTAAACAAGTCTCTTTTATTTTTATTTTGTCAAGCAGCGTCTGATACACATATTTTGTTGATTTTGACTCTCCGGTAGTTCTAATGCTTATTTTTGTGTTTTATGTAGAAGTAATGTAAGATAAATAATTATTGGAATGAATGATAAAGAAATAATAATAATAATAATAATAAAATATTTCTCTGTACATGTGGAAAAATATACATCAACCTGTTGTATCAGCATATTGTTTTGAAATATTCTATAAACACTATTACTAATATTGATTTTTTTATTGATATGTATTGTTAAAGGAAAAAAGTTCGCACATTGGACATTTTTTTCATTTTTTTAAGTACTAGATTAAAACAAATTAAAATTTGCATATTTGCTTTAGTTATAAAACCAGCACTATAGGAATTTACATAATATAGGCTCACTCATCTGAAACCAAAAAAAAAAAAAAAAAATTAACTTTTATGAAGAATGTGATTTAACCATGCCTCAGTCCTCAGTTTTACAGATAGTAAGAAGAAGACGAAGCAAAACTGATGCAGATGGAGAATGCTTTGATGCAAGGGAGCCGTTGACTGTAGTACTAAATTGGGACTATTACTCATTTTTTTTTCAGTTTTTTTTGTGAAAAGAGGTGAGAGCCATGTTGGAAAGAAAAATCCAACATGTCACAATTTAAATTTTTCTTTTGTTTATAATTTTATTTTAAAGTAATCCATAGAATTTTTGGAAAATATGCATTCAGAAATTTTCCTTTTATGAAATATCTTTCTTTTTTTTTAATAATATTTATCTCAGGTAATTCTTTATGTAAGTATTTAAAAATAGGTTTTGACTTGCTGCTTTTTAAAAGCCCTTTTCAAATATCAAATTTTTTTTCTCTAAAATTAATCAATCTATTTTTATTTTTACTAAAATATTATTCTCATGTACCAGCCAGCACACAATATATTCCTTCGGGAAAATTCTCGAATCTTCATAGGCGACCTTCAGACGGACCGAAGTAATATCATGAACACGTATATCGTATCGTTGCTTTTGTGAACCCAGAACTTTGACCAATCGCTACCAATGTACGGGGAAAAATGAAGGAACCCCCACACGGCAGAGGAGCGATTTTTTCGACTTCGAGTGGTCACTTTTTTACGCAAGTCGTTGGGATGTAAAAAGATAAAAGTTTTCGGTGAAATGGGCTCCGGCCCGAACAGAGATGAATCTGTGGGAAGAGGCCTACAATAATTGGCAAATATATGATTTTAATAACGATCCCAATCTCCAGGCCCACACCGTAAAATTACACGGGCCAAAAATATGGATCTCTACAGATGACACCAAGATGTGTAAAGAGCAGAGGTGCCAAGCTCGCACTAATCTTCCGTAATGCTTGGATTAATTTAACCCAGTTTAACAACGTTTCGAACCATAAAAATTATTTGACGAACCTTTATTTATTTAATTCCAGTTTTCTACGTGGAATTTATTTAGTTTCATCTACTGAAAAAAAATTCTGGTGCGAAATGTATTAAACCAGGGTTAAATTAACTCACATATTACGGAGGATTAGTGACAACTTGGCACCTCTGAAAGAGGTATCAATCTACAGATCGACGGGTGAGTGAAGCCTATTCGCCATTTTTTTCTTGTGTGCTGGTACTTTATTTTTATTTTATTTCTTTCATGATATTTTGGTAATTGAAAGCCATTTATAAAATCTAATATGGTCAATAAGAATAATAAGCAAACAATTAAATTTACGTGGACATATCTAATGATCAAATAGAAAAATAATAAAATAATATAGGGACAAAGTAAAGCATTCTTTATCTCTACTCGACTCTCACCTCTTTATTTTAAGTATCTACGTAAGTTTTCAAGCAAAGAAGAGATTTGTAAATTTGAATGAAATTTTGCCAGATGAGTGAAATATCATTACTTTTATTACATGTAAATTTCGTAAAAAAAAGGCAGGTTAATTTAAAATATATATAAATTTATTCGGCATTTGGCATTCTGTTTTTTTTTTTCTTGTGGTCTTTAAAATTTATTTATTAATATGCAGTTTATTATTTTAGGAACGCGAATATTTTATTTTCAGGATCGCGCATATATGTATCCTATTCTTAAAGAAAAGTGTATTCAAACAATAAGGGAGCCTTTTCAATCATTTCTATTTTTCTCGTGCGTGCTAGGAAATAATTTTCTTTGCTTATATAAATATCCTTTTCCATGTCATAAAAAAATTTAAATATGCGGTGTTGTATACAGGATTAACGTTAAATAACTCGAGCCGTAGCTTGCTCTTTTATAGCCAAAATTTCTCTCTCTCTCTCTTTTATTAATTTTAATATTACCTCATTTTGTCATTTTCACAACGCAATGACGAGGTGATATTTCTATCCCTTTTGTACCAACCCTATTACTTTCACGCGATCTTGTGTATGTTTGTGATAATCAAAAATCGTCACCACAAATCCCACCACTGGTTCTAGGGGTTATGATCGGTGTAGATCTGCAAAAAAATTTCAGAAATTCCAACATCGAGCAAAATGTAATAGGTAGTATTTCATACGAAATCTACCTAATATATTAAATAAGAAAAAATTATTGCATTTATTAGAATTATTGAAAAATTTTCTGCCGTTCTTGTTAATTTGTAGTAATCATCTAAATCCCTAATCCCACCCAGCATGAAATTTACGCTACATCCCTATCCTTTGCTCAGCCAGCGCAAAAAGATTTTATGTATACTTTTTAATCCTGTATGTCCTGTATGATATTCTTCATCCGCCCAATGGTTTAGATATTTTTTTAAAAAACAGCAGAAGCCATTGAAAGCATAATATCCACTCTCTTTCTCCCTCTCCCCCCCCCTCCCCCCAATAATGAAGATTATCCTTTTTTCTGTTCAGCAGGGGAGGAGCATATTTACATATTAAAATATAAAAATTAGCAGGTTAATTTTTAGAAATGATTAACTGGATAAAAAGTAGTAATGCAAATAGAAAACTAATTGTCTGAGCGAAGCGAAGCGCAATATTACTGTGTGGTCAAATAACAGCTACGATGGATATTAACGCCATGTACTACTAAAAAAAAAAGCTTAATAAAAACCTTTCGTCAAGCATAACTCAAAAAATATTTGTCTGATTTCGATTTTGATTGCACCAGAAGGTACCTATGAGGGTCGCCTACTGAATGCACCTACTATGAAAAATTAGTTCCAAATCGTTTAAAAATTATATTAAAAAAACTGATAAAAAAGCACATTTTATCTGCATACGTCACAGATATTTGGTGTGCGTCACTTTCACCGGTAGATGTTTTCGTAAACAACTGGTTTGAACACATGGAGCAAATAATTAAAAAAAAAAAAAATAACCGCACGCAGTAATAATGAAGTGCCATAAAACATATTTAAATTTAATCAAACAGGAAAAGAAATCTGTTTGTTTTTCCATTTAAAATAAAAAAGGCATAAAAACTTTGATTTGAGATTTTGCTATGTTTATTCAATAGCACTTTTTAATCGCCAAAAGCATATTTTATATTTCGCATGTGAAAATTAGAAACAATTATATGATGTTTAATAAAATATTTTGCTTTATAACATCATTTCTTCTTATTTTCTTTATTTTTCAGGGTTTCGGTTATCTGACAAAACCCTACTCGTCTCGCTCCTTTGTCTGTCTATCCGTCTGTCACAGAGCCCGTTCTCAGAAACTATAGATGTTGAAGACTTGAAATTTTGCATACTTATAGCTGAACACCACATATCATACGACAAATCATAAAATTTTGAAAAAGTCGTACATTTAACCCTTTGGGCTCCACATGTGTATTTTTAACAATTCTTTCCAATTCAGTCCTAATTAGTTTGGAGGCGTGAAATTTTGCATACTTATAGCTGAACACCTCACATCAAATGACAAACTATAAAATTTTGATAAAGTTTTTCTTTTAACCCTTTGGGCTCCCACATGTGTATTTTAAACAATTCTTTCTAAATGAGCCCTAATTAGGTTGGAGGCGTGAAATTTTGCATACTTATAGCTGAACACCTCACATCAAATGACAAACTATAAAATTTTTTAAATGTCGTTCATTTAACCCTTTGGGCTCCCACATGTGTATTTTAAACAATTCTTTCTAAGCGATCCCTAATTAGGTTGGAGGCGTGAAATTTTGCATACTTATAGCTGAACACCTCGCATCAAATGGCAAACTATAAAATTTTGAAAAAGTCGTACATTTAACCCTTTGGCCTCCATATGTGTATTTTAAACAATTCTTTCCA
Source organism: Maratus speciosus (assembly GCA_963932465.1). Lineage (NCBI taxonomy): Eukaryota > Metazoa > Arthropoda > Arachnida > Araneae > Salticidae > Maratus > Maratus speciosus. The sequence goes on from OZ010798.1 coordinate 204,460,705, forward strand.
ATTGCGTCCTAATTAGGTTGGAGGCGTGAAATTTTGCATACTTATAGTTGAACACCTCACATCAAATGACAAACTATAAAATTTTGATAAAGTCGTTCATTTAACCCTTTGGGCTCCCACATGTGTATTTTAAACACTTCTTTCTAAGTGAGCCCTAATTAGGTTGGAGGCGTGAAATTTCGCATACTTATAGCTGAACACCTCACATCAAATTACAAACTATAAAATTTCTAAAAAGTCGTTCGTTTAACCCTTTGGGCTCCCACATGTGTATTTTAAATAATTCTTTCTACGTGAGCCCCTAAGTAGGTTGGAGTCGTGAAATTTTGCATACTTATAGCTGAACACCTCACATCAAATGACAAACTATAAAATTATGATAAAGTTTTTCTTTTAACCCTTTGGGCTCCCACATGTGTATTTTAAACAATTCTTTCTAAATGAACATCTAATTAGGTTGGAGGCGTGAAATTTTGCATACTTATAGCTGAACACCACATATCATACGACAAATCATAAAATTTTTAAAAAATCGTTCATTTAACCTTTTGGGCTCCCACATGCGTATTTTAAGCAATTCTTTCTAACTGAGCCCCTTATTAAATTGGAGGTTTGAAATTTTGCATACTTATAGGAGAACACCTGAGGCCAGGCGAGAAATCATAAAATCGTGACAAAGTCTTACGTTTAACCCTTTGAGCTACCACATAAGTATTTTAAGCAATTCTTTCTAAGAAAGCCCCTAATTAAGTTGGAGACATGAGTTTTTGCATACGTATAGCTGAATACCTCAAACCACACGGCAAATCATAAAATTTTCAAAAAGTCTTATATTATTTACTCCTCCGGGCTCTAACTTGTGTATTTTAAGCAATTTTTCTAACCTCCGCCCTTTTCACCAGGGAGCACTTATCTAACTTTTGCCGACACCCATTTGATCATTCTTTCTTATTATAAATCATAGCCTTGCATATTTTATTTCCACTTTTTACCGCCAGGGGCGCCTACTTATCTCGGGTGCTATCGGCCCAATCCCCTCGACTAATATATCTATGGATAGTATATAAAACGGAGTTTAGATCGAATAGAGGTTTATTTAGAATAGAGTGCGCCCCTGATTGCGAAATGTGGAACTAACAGATTTTTCAAAAGGATAAAGTGTTTTGAAAGGAATATTAAACGAAACACTCTGTACGATCTGTGATCACACTTATTCACTTGTTTTTTACATGCTTTCTTTTAACTCACAATTATATTTGTCTGTGACACTCAAATTTTGTGATTCATTTTTCACCCACTTCCTGTAGTCATAGAGTTTTGAAATTTGGAATTTCTATGCATTCCTAAGGGCAATACATGAATTGGACATTGATTTTTTAAAAATTCGATCACTAAGGGGACAACGTTAGGGGGGGGGGTGAATAAATGGTTATGTTTGATTTTCTATAGAGAAATCAGCATTAGCTTAAACAATGAGTATTTGTTGAAAAGTACTAATGACAGGGTTACCACGATATCGCCAAACTTTGTCCAACGTGGCGAAATATCGCAAAATTTGGCAACAAGAAAGTTTTTATATATGAATCCAACTTGGAGATAACTGGCTAATTTGGCAAAATTCCCATTTAAATCCCTTAATCTTCCATAATTGAACTTACCGAATTATATTTAAACTCCGTGCATTTAAGGTTTTTTTTCAAGACTTTTCTACTATTTAGTGCATTGAAAAACATATATTTTTTCTAAAATTTTGTGAATTTTAATGAAAGTATCATTTAAAAAAAAAAAAAACAATTTCCATTTATATTAATTTCTTTTTAGTCTTTAAAAATGAAATTGGTACTTTTCCTGTATAAGGGCCTTTGCGAGGTAGAGAAAATGGGTTTGGCGAGTCAAATAATCTTTTTATGCGTATTTTCGTGCAACTTATTCATTGTTTCATATACACAAGCAATGTCTTAAAGATTTATAAAATTTATTTTGTGTAAACAAGCCACTTAACTATTTTTATATACAAACAAAAGTAAATTGTATATAAAAAGCAATGATATCATATATATAAATAAAATGTTTATATTTATGTCACAGATGCCATATACGCACCGGGTTTGGCGTGATTCTTTATGTCAGTTTGGCGAAAACGTCGTTTTCGAATACCAGTTTCATATAACGTGTTATAATTGCAAGTTATTTTTTATTTCAATATGAAAACAAAATAAAGTGATAAACAAGACATTTTCTATTATTTTTAAAAGGAAATAACAATCAATTAATGATATAATTATAGAAAAAAATATAATAACGTTATATATGGTTACATCAGTGGTGGCTCGTGACGGGCATTTGGGAGGGGGGGCACTAAATCCATAGCTGCCAAATTTATTCTTCTCTTACGACTTTTGCTTTAAAAGAAATCTTTGCCATATTTGTCGGCGGAATATTCGACCATTAAACAAGGAAATGATTTCTTTCAAAAATTAATGGTAAGAAAATAGTAATACTGCCCGCCATGCATTTAATGCCCCAAAATATGACAGTTACGAGCCGCCACTGGTTACCATGTCAGGCAAAGTAACGCCACTTAACGCCAATTAGGTACCTCTGTGCGTTTATGACATCTGTGCCATATTTACTTGTAAAAATAAGCATAAAAGTTCATCAAGTTTGTTTTCATAGCTATTTTATCTTTTTGCAACAAATCTCATTTTTTGAGGCCGAAATTGCACAAAATTTGAAAAAAACTATAAAACGGGAAGTCTGTTTTTTCAGAAATTAGACCTCCGACGACAAACAAAATATATAAATATAGATAGTACAAAACATATTTCAGACTTAAAACACACGCTTTTATTTTGTACAGAATGACGTTATTCGTATCCGCTGAAGAAGTCTTCATTTACGATCCAATCTTAAAGAACTTCTACAGTAAAGTACGCATAGGACTATCGCTGAGGATATCGCTGAATAATACACAAATCCAAAAAAAGAGATGTCGTCTATAATAGCTCCACATTTTATCAGAAATCATTTATTCATATTTTTTCAAAATAGCACGTATTTTAATTATATATTTTTAAAGTTGTTAAGGGAAAAAAGGCAACAGAAAGGTATAATTACTATTTTCCAACTATTTCCCCCCTACTTTATACAGAAATGGAGTACTTGAGTTGCTAAAATTAAACAAATGGCGCTAAAAACTACAAAAAATTAATGTTTCAAAAATAAATTGAGATGCAGTTTTCAATCAAACTGCATTTAAAAGTACCTTTTCTCCACAATACGACGGTATAAAAATTGAAAATGTGCGATGTTTAGATTTAAAAATCTTAAAATAGTAGAATAGAGAAGATTAAGTTAAATTGCAGCACAGTATTTGGCACTACATAGTTATTCCGTCGACCAAAAATCTATCTGCAAACTATAAGATTGAATGCCAATAATGGTTGATCGGAAATGTCGCATTCTAAATACCTTATTACCATGCATTTAATGTTTTTCATGGTACTTTGCTGTTATATGGACTTTGGTATTTTTGTAAAAAAGCACGACATTCGGTGTTAAGAAAGTGAGACTTTTTGTCAAATCATATAAATGACTATGAAAATAAAACAGAATAAGTATTATACTGGTTTATCTATATATATAAAAGAAAGTCTGAATTTTGTATTAATCAACGCGCAGACCAAACTACTGAACCTAAAGTCTTGAAATTTGGTGTAAAAATTCTTCTTATGACATAGAGTGCCGCTAAGAAAGGATTTTCTAAAATTCCACCCCTAAGGGGGGTAAAAAATCGAACGAACTTTAAAAAAATTCCTTAAAAATCTGATTTTATAGCTATTTTTCAACTGATAACATATTTTGGTGTATTTTTGTATGCTGAATCGAATGGTACTAACTAAATTCTTTTAAGTCCAATAGTTCGCGAGATATTTCATATATTTCTAATTTGGCGATGTCTTTGGCGCCAAAACCTCGAAATACCTAACATAATAAGTGATAATTCATCCATATTCATTCATCTTATACATCCGTTACTGTAGCAACGGAAGAAATTCAAATTAAATCTTTTTGTTAAATCTTTTGATTAAAGAATTGAACCGGCTATATGAGTTTGAAAAAAATAAATAAGTACAAACGCCTTGAAAAAAAGAGAAAAAAAATATTGGATTTATTTAAAATACAAAGAAGCGATCCACTTAGAAATTAATATTATAAAACGAAAATATTTAAAAAATGAAAGCAATGTTTGTACGACTTTAAAAATTTTGTGGTACTTACATCCGGGCCATGTCAGATACAACTGCGTCAAGCATGGCAATTACATTAATTACAGGAACCCTTATTTTTTGTCCATTTGATAGTTTATTTAGTATAGTTTTAAATTAATTTTATTATTATAATTTTTATTTATTATAGTTTATAGTATGTAGTTTTATGTTATATATTTTATTTATTTATTTACTTAAAACAATTTGCCATTTTTAACAAGGTTATGTATTTAAGAATGTTAAATTACTTTTTTGAACGTAATTGGCAAACGATAAACAAGATTGACAACTGTCAACCATTTTTGGCGATCTATCACATGGTCCGAATAATGCGTAAGTATTACTTTTTTTAATGGAAGAAATTGGAATTGAAATAATACATCGCGGTTTATCACTTGCTCCTGGATAAGAAGAAAAAATGGCTACTTGATGTCAGCTGTATCAGCATGTAAATATCGTCATTAGCATTTTAAAAATTGCCAATAGCAGTAGTTACATTTCGCGTATGTAAATTAAAAACAATTCTTTGTTTTAAGTTATGGCATTATTTCCTATTGTTTTACTTTTCATCTTTTTCAATGACATTAGTGTAAAGCATGTATTATAAATGAAATGAGTGAAATGTTTTTATTTTGAGTGAAAATAATAAAATAAGAATAAGATATGGAAACAATCTTTGTTGATTTATTACTTGCGCCCGACTAACATAAAAGCATCACAAAAGCCATATATTCACCTTTCTTTGGGTAGTTGTTCATGGAATTTCTGATTAATCTTCCGTAATCGGAGACTTCTTCAATCGGTGTATTAATTACAATGTTGAAAGCATCGTTTATGTATGAAACGAAAACTTCATGATGAATTCTATTACAGAAAATCGTATCATCATCATCATCATCATCTACTACATATTTAAAACGAAAATTTGCATTTTATTCCTATTCTTTATAATATTTTGATAGGATATGCCACTATTAGTTAGGTAATGTTTTTGGAACGGTTTTTATGCATACACACAGTGTTCTACGTTGCTTAGTTTTAGTTATAGAGCTACTGGAAAAGCTATACAGAAAGGTGAACGCAATTATGAAAGATACATCTACTGTAATTATATAAAATGCAAATTTGCTTTTCCTTCCACCCGTTTATAATTTGAGTTTTGCTGGATGTATTTTGATGGGACTTACACTGTTAGTTAGATTATTTTTTGCGGATGGTTGGTACTTCTTGCATGGATGGTACTTCTCTGTAGCGAAGCTTTCTTCTAGGTTATTGTTTTTCTGAAGCACAAACTTGGCAACAAATCAGATTGCAGAAAATTAGATTACAAGAAAAAGTTTCAAAACTAGGTGAACCCGAATGTGAAAGATTACCTTTTATTTAAAGTTCTACTGAACGTATTTTGATTGGAGTTGAACAGTTACGTAATATTAGGGACTGTTGCAATATTTGAAATGTCATTCAACATTTTTAGTTATGGAACTATGAGGAAAGATCTCAGTGGTGTAGTTGAAAAAAAGTAGGATAAAATCTACAGGCAGAGGGTATATATTAGAAAGTATATATGTTATAGCTATGGAGTGCAGAGTTTCTAAAAAACATCAGAAGGTCTACGGCGTATAGTCTATGCTACATTCCTAAAAATTCTACAATCACGTTAACTTGATTATGAAAGATATATTTAACTATCAACTTCAAATATAAAATAAAAGGGCAATTTCGGCCCGACCGCTTATATCTTGAGTTCTTTTCAATGGATTTTGAGAAGATTTGCATTGTTAGATAACTTTTAAAAAAAGTGTTTCATATATAACACATATTATTCTACGTTGCTCAGTTATAGAATTATGTGCGAAAGTTCTTTAATCAGTGAACCCTAATTTGAAATATTAGCCTTTTTAAAAGGTTCTATTGAGTTAATTAGCAATGTTGTTAGATATTTTTTCAGGAAAGATTTTAGTATATAACGTATATTGTTCTACATTGCTTTGCTATAGAATTATAGCTGAATGTTGTATTATCTGGTGAACCCGATTATGAAAAATTAGTCTTATTAGAAGGTTTTACTGAACGGATTTTGATGAGATTTGCATTTTTTAATTTTCAGGGATGATTTTAATAAGCTACATATTGTTCTTCCGTTCTTTTTTATATTGAATTATAAATGATCAACTAAAAGATTTGCTTCATAACAGTCCAAATTTTGTCTGAGACATTAGAAGATATAAAACCGTAATGGCGTTCATATTGTTTTCAGCAACGCAGATGATCATTAGAGATAAATGTATTTATTGCTATAAAACACAAGATCAAATACACCGATATATTTCGTTTGATAAAAGTTTCGCTTGAGAAACCGACCAGCATAGCGGGCGAAGGCTTCTATTACTATATGTAAAGCGTAAATTCAATTCCTATTTCATTCCGATTGATTATAACTCAGATTCTACTGAACTTAATTTTGCAGAACTTGCACTATTAGATAGTAAATTTGGTTTATAAATAGTTTAATCTAAAAACCATCGTTCCAAGTTGCTTAGTACCTAATAGTTACGGGAGTTCTAAAATTAGGTGAACTCGATTAAGAAAGATTTCAAGTTTTACTGAATGGATTTTAATGACAGTTGCTCAGTTAGTTAGATAATATTTCAGGGATTTTTTCAATATTTATCATATCTTTCAAAATTGTTTAGTTACGAAGCTATGCGGAAAAAGTTCTCTTTGGTATAGTAAAGAAAATTGGAGGATAATACGCTAGATAAGGATGTATACCAGAATGCTATAGTTTTGGAAGTTGTGCAGAGTTTCTTTAAAAATCCAGAAATGATGCGACGTATACCCACCCCTACATCCCTGAGAGTTCTATATAATCAGGTTAATGCGATTATGATAGCTTTATTTAACTATCTCAATGTATATAAAATGCAAAGAGAAATTTCATTCCGGCCGCTTTTAAATTTACTTCTACTGAATTGATTTTGATGGGACTTACATTGTTAGTTATATAATTTACAGAAAAGATGTTAGTCTAAAATATAATGTTCTACGTTGCTTAATTAAATAATTATGGGTAAAGATCTAAATCAGATGAACCCAATTTCGAAAGATTGGCTTTTCTTAAGGTTCCGCTGAATGAATTTTCACGGGATTTAAACTGTTAATTAGATTATTTTTATGAAATGTTTCGGTACATTTTCCAGTTTAAAAGATCCTGCTAAGTGGATTTCGATGGAACTTGCTCGGTTAGTTAATTTTCCAGTGAATGTTTTAGTATAAATCATATATCATTCGCTTGGTCGTCAGGTTGCTTGATTATAGAATTAAGGCTGAATGTTTTAGAAGCAGGCGAACCAAATTATGAACGATTAGTCTTTTCAGTATGTCCAATTAACAGATTCTGATGAGATTTGCATTAATAATTTTTCATGAACCCTTTTAGTATATTACATATTGTTCTATCGTTCTTCACCGAATACTACACTAAATGATCAACGAAAGAAGTTGGCCCTTAATAGCCTAAATTTTGTATGGCTCAAAAGATATAATAGCGTAATAACGTTCATATTGTTTTCACCAATTAGATTGGGCATTCCAGGTAAATATCCATATTGCTTTAAAACGCATGATCAAATTCACAGATATATTTTGTTTGATTCAAGGTTTCTTTAGAAAAACTGACCAGCGTAGCGGGCGTTAGGCTGCTAGTATATATATATATATATATATATATTAAAATGCATCTGCTAACACGTATTAGATAAGTTATTTATGTTTGTATATAATCTAATATATGTCTGTTTGGAATTCTATACAAATCCACAGTTTGGAAGCCAAAATTGTGAAAAGATACGTACATGTGTATTGAAACACGGCCGAGGCAACTAAAGTAATCTGGAATCGAAATAATTTTTAGTTAAATTTTAATTAATAAAAACCATCATTTTAACAGCAATTTCTTATCAAATTTAAACATTTTTCGTTATAGCAGTTGCCAACAATTAAAATGCACAATAAAATTCTTACTACAACAATTAATTTTTTACTGCAAGATTTCCACAGGAAAAATGAAAATGAAATAAATAGTTTGCCGAATTTAAAAAAAAAGGTGAATATTAACGTCATAACTTTTCTATTGCAAGATATTCATGTGAAAAATGAAAACGAAATAAATAGTTTGACGAATTTAAATGAAAGTGAATATAACTTCATAACTTTTCTATTTCAATGTTTCCACGTGAAAAAGGAAAATATTACGTCGTATTGGAAATATAAAGGACGTGGTAGATATAGTATAATGTCATATGAGTGTGAAAAAACGTATTGAAGCATGATAAAAACCCGATTATGGAAATATTGGCGTATTTTAACATTATTGCTCCAATGATATATTGAAATAAGTTCATTTATAAATGTATTATTTTGCGTCTGTTATATACATTTATACATTTTTATGTTGTGTTTCCATTTGATTCCTGTGTACAACACTTCGACTGCTTTTTTTATGTTTGTTTTATGTTGTATGTTAAATTTTAAAATTGATTTTTCAGAACAAACATTCTTCAAATTCTAGACAACGTCGGGCACTTTTGTTTGTAACAGATAAATGGCTTCTGTATCTTTACATCTATGCTAATAATATAAAGCGTTCTGATATTATAAAATGTATAATATTATTAATGTTTGTGCGTTTGTGAGGTGTTATCTCTCAAACTACATAGCCAAATTTAAAAAATGTTCATGGCCATATCTACTCCGCAAAAAGACTATATTTTATGTCAGTGCAACAACCTACATCGCTGCAGGAGCAAAAAAGTTCTAAAATTGCGATTTCTGTGATATCGATTGGGGTTAGAAATTTAAATTCGGTTTGGTGGTTACTTTTAAGATGTAAATACTCGTTGTGAAAAGGTTCGAAAATTCAATTTGACAAATAAACGTAAAAATTTCTAGAATGGTTGTAAATTATGAATTATTTGGAATACTGAAAATTCTGGGATACTGTTGGGATTAGAAACTAGAACTTTGGCATGTCAGTAATTTCTAAGATGTAAATGCTCGTTGTAGAACGAATTCTAAAAAATTGAAAGACTACACAAAACGGAAAAAGATCTAAAGATGATCTAAGTAACGAAGTGCATGGAATTATTAGGAATAGAAACATGAAAATTGACATGGCTGTATTTTTCATGTCGTAAATTCTCGCAATAGAACAATTTCTAAAAATGTCGCTACATAAAACACTGCAGAAACAAAAAAGTTTCGAATTTTTTCTATTCCTGTGTTACTGCTGAGCCCAAAAACTTGAAATTTTACTTCGGGTTAATTCTAAAATGTAATTTTTTTTTATGAATGGTTTCTAAAAAATTTAAAATTTAAAAAGATAAAATGAACGGAAAGCGTTCTCAGTTACCATTAATTTGGAATTATTAGGTATAGAAACTTTAAATATTTCATAATGCTGCCGTTTTATATTTGATATGAATTTTTTTTCTGATTCATTTTTTTAGGCATTTTAACATAAGGTCATATTCTCAATTGTCATTAGTAGATTTTTTATATATTAACTTATTCTCGTAAAATTTCATAATCGGATTCATATTGGCGTATTTTAGCTTGCATGATTTGCTGAAAAAATATGTATGGATTTGTAAATTTCTTCAAATGACACTTTGACAGCTCAAAGGTTATACAGACGACATATTCAGATCTTGTGTCATACTTTATGCTGCAATCATTGCCGATTTCTTTTATTTAATACGCGCTAAATACAGCTCAACTTGTGCAGAATATGTTTGAAAACAAAACAATACAGCTTATGTAGTGCACAGCATACACTCATCATTTAAATCCAGTTGCTCATATCTAAAACACACTCTATCGACGTATTGCATGCCACTGTTGATGTGTTCGGTACTTTGATACTATATCAGATTTTGAAGAGAGAATTATTTAATTCTTATCGACAACCTCATTGCATCCGTGGAAAAAAGATATTGTACAATATTAACTATGCCGGGCTAGCACACACCATATAAAGTATAGTTCATTCTTTTCAAACTTCTTATATTTGTCATTTAAAGTTACTCAAATTGGTGCGAAGCGTCTGATTATGCTCTTGACATCATTTTATACAGTTAAAATTCCGATATAAGATAATTTAGTGTTTCATTTTCAATTTTACTTTTAATATATTGCGTACTTTCAATTTTATATCCATGCATGGCTGTCTTGCATGGTTTGCTTTCCCACTTTTTTAAAGATTGTATACGAATTTATATATAAGATTTTGTAATTCTACGATTCGTTTATTTTCATCATTTCAATTTAACGCAGTATATGGGCAATTAAAGATAACATCTCATTTTCTTTGCTTACACACGTTATTATTAAATCTATGTTCTTTGCAATATCGCTCAGACTAATCCCTCTGAGGGAAGTCCTAGTTTAATATATTTCTATTAATTTTTATGGCAAAAGCATATAAAGAACCATTTCCGTCCAAACAATCGGCACTGATGGTTTTCGAGAAACACTATTGACGCAAAGAGGACAAGTTTCATGAAGAATTGGTTATGTCCTGAGTGGATATTCTGCGTTTCGATGGCTGTTATTAAAAAAATCATCTAAATCATCGGGCGGATGAAGAATATCTATCATACAGGACTCTAACCAATCAGATTTTGAGATGGCAAAACGTGGTTGGGAAAGAAATATGATTCTGACGCATTTCGCTCGATTAAACGCGATCAACGAGGATTCGAAAAAAATATTAAATGCAAAAGTTACGTATTTTTCCAAGTAGAATCTGAATCTGCAATAAAAAATCGGGTTTATCATTCAAGATGTCAAAGTTGGACCACTGCAACACTTAGGGGGTCGGGGTGGGGTATCAATTTTGGTATCACTGTATAGCTTTAAAAAAATATTTAACATGTACTTTCCCGTTTCTCAATCTCATATGTATTTCACGAGTTATTTGGCCGTTCTCAGACTTTTCGGACACCCTTTATATATATATATATATATATATATATATATATACAACTCTCCTTTTTTTTTATATAGATTTTTACTCTATAATCTTATTTTGTACTAACGGTCATTAATTGTCATCTAAATATCTTCTAAATATCTTCTTTACCGAGCTGCTCCTTATTTTTATTAAAATATTGTCTTTCTTTTGTTATTTTCGGTTAAGGGTACAGTGGACTTTGAAAACTAACTTTTTTAATTACCAATATTTTTTTTTTGAAATTTTCAGGATATAGTTATAATATAAAAAAAGTGTTATTTACCAAATTTTATGAAAATATCTTAAAAATTTTTTGAGATATTTAAATTTTTAAATTGCCAGATTTCAAAACGCTCCATGCGCATTCCAAATTTAACCACATTTCCAATAATCTCGCATAATACTCTTTGAATATATAAAGACAAAACTTACTACAAAATTTTAGAAAATTTTATTAAAAAAGACAAAAAAATTGATTTAAATTGATTTTTTTCAATTTTTTCATTAAAATTTCATTAAACTTTGTATATTACTCTTAAATTTTCAATTTTAAATACATGTCACAAAGTTTATTTCTAGTAACAAATATGTACACAGATATTAAGGACGTTTCTGAGAAGTTTCATTAAAATTGAAAGCTGTGTGTTGCGCATGGAACATTTGAAAGTCATGAAAACGGTAAAAATATTGATTCTGAGAAAAACACGTTTTAATGATTTAAATGTTCGTAAATTTTTTAAAAGCTTATATTGAAACAATTTTGGATACAAGTGAAGGATATAATATTATTAATAACCTATATAACATTTTTTATGTCTCTAAGAGAAATATAGATGCGTACTTACTCCGTTGCAGAAACGGGGCGAACAGCAACATTGTCGCAGAAACTAAACGACATATTTCAAAACGACCTTTTACAGAAAGATACCAACATATATATATATATATATATATTAACTTTCTATATATATTTATAATGCGTATAAGAACTAATGCACAAAATTTAGTTATAATAACTCCAATAGAACTCGAAATATTCAAAACTAAAAAATTATAAATGACGGAAATTACCATATCTATGAAATCAAAACGCTCCATGCGCAATCAGATTTCAGACACATTTGAAATAATCTGATATAATCATCCTTGAATGCACAAAAACAAAACTTACTACAAAATTTTAGCAAATAATATTAAAAAAAATTAAAAAAATTGATTTAAACTGATGTTTTTCAATTTTTTCATTAAAATTTCTATAAATTTTGTATATTATTCTTACATTGTCAATTTTAAATACATGTAATAAAGTTTATTGTAAGTAAAAAATATTTACACTGGTATAAAGAAAATTTCTGAGAATTTTCAATAAAATTGAAAGCAATGTGTAGCGCATGGGACATTTGAAAGTCGAGTAATATACCCCGTTACAGAAACGGGGCAACACAGCAACACTTTCGCAGAAACTAAACGACAGTGTTGATTTCCGGGGGTGGCATCCTCCCCCCCCCCAAGGATTTGCCGTTTTGTGTTTTCAATGGTCAAAAGGTGCAATCCCCCCCCCCCCCCCCAACTCTATAATGTCACCCCGGAGCCACAGAAATCCCTCCCGGAGAAAAGTGCCTGAATTCAACATTGCTAAACGACATATTTCAAAACGACATTTTACAGAAAAATACCAGTATATATATATTAACTTTCTACATATATTTATAATGCGAATAAGAATCAATGCACAAAATTTGGTTATAAAAACTCTAATAGAACTCGAAATATTCAAAACTAAAAAATTATAAATGACGGAAATTACGTTATCTATAAAATCAAAACACTCCATGCGCAATCAGATTTCAGACACATTTGCAATAATCTGATATAATCATCTTTGAATGCTCAAAAACAAAACTTACTACAAAATTTTAGCAAATTATATTTTAAAAAAATTGATTTAAACTGATGTTTTTCAATTTTTTCATTAAAATTTCTATAAATTTTGTATATTACTCTTACATTGTGAATTTTAAATACATGTAATAAAGTTTATTGTAAGTAAAAAATATTGACACTGATATAAAGGAAATTTCTGAGAATTTTCAATAAAATTGAAAGCAATGTGTTGCGCATGGGACATTTGAAAGTCGAGTAATATGCCCGTTGTAGAAACGGGGCGACACAGCGACACTGTCGCAGAAACTAAACGACAGTGTTGATTTCAGGAGGTGGCATCCCCCCCCCCCCGAAGATTTGAGGTTTTGTGTTTTCAATGGTCAAAAGGTACAATCCCCCCCCCCCCCCCCAACTCTATAATGTCACCCCGGAGCCACAGAAATCCCTCCCGGAGAAAAGTGTCTGAATTCAACATTGCTAAACGACATATTTCAAAACGATCTTTTACAGAAAAATACCAGTATATATAAACTTTCTACATATATTTATAATGCGAATAAGAATTAATGCACAAAATTTGGCTATAATAACTCTAATAAAACTCGAAATATTCAAAACTAAATAATTATAAACGACGGAAATTACCATATCTATACAATCAAAACGCTCCATGCGCAATCAGATTTCAGACACATTTGCAATAATCCGATATAATCATCTTTGAATGCTCAAAAACAAAACTTACTATGAAATGTTAGCAAATTATATTTAAAAAAATTAAAAAAAAAATGATTTAAAGTGATGTTTTTCAATTTTTTCATTAAAATTTCTATAAATTTTGTATATTACTCTTACATTGTGAATTTTAAATATATGTAATAAAGTTTATTGTAAGTAAAAAATATTGACACTGGTATAAAGAAAATTTCTGAGAATTTTCAATAAAATTGAAAGCAATGTGTTGCGCATGGGACATTTGAAAGTCGAGTAATATGCCCCGTTGCAGAAACCGGGCGACACAGCGACACTGTCGCAGAAACTAAACGACAGTGTTGATTTCAGGGGGTGGCAACCCCCCCCCCCAAAGATTTGAGGTTTTGTGTTTTCAATGGTCAAAAGGTGCAATCCCCCCCCCCCCCCCCCAACTCTATAATGTCCCCCTGGAGAAAAGTGTCTGAATTCAACACTGCTAAACGACATATTTCAAAACGACTTTTTACAGAAAAATACCAGTATATTTATATTAACTTTCTACATATATTTATAATGCGAATAAAAATTAATGCACAAAATTTGGTTATAATAACTCTAATAGAACTGGAAATATTCAAAACTAAAAAGTTATAAACGACGGAAATTACCATATCTATACAATCAAAACGCTCCATGCACAATCAGATTTTACACACAATTGCAATAATCTCATATAATCATCTTTGAAAACACAAAAACAAAACTTACTATGAAATGTTAGCAAATTATATTAAAAAAAACTTAAAAAATGGATTTAAATTGATGTTTTTCAATTTTTTCATTAAAATTTAATAAAATTCTTTATATTACTCTTAAATTTTCAATTTTAAATACTTGTAATAAAGTTTACTTCAAGCAACGTTAAACCTATCAAGAGTCGACAGTATAATAAATTGAAATATTGCCAAATGTTTCTAATTACAATACATACAGTGAATATAAACGATAAAATAAAAGAGATCTATGCATTTTATCATTCACAGTAATGATAGTAAAAACTTTCAACACATACCTTTTAGATAACTCATTGCTTTGCCAAGCGACTCTCAGATTCCTTTTTATTGTATCTTTAATATATATAAATTAATAATGAATGCTTGCAAAAAATAAAAAATGTAGCGTATGTCATTTCTAAGTATATTTGACTTTTCAAATCACTTACTATCACTGTTTCACAAACCACTACCAGGTAAAAAATCTAATTTTAATTATGTAATACAATTGAATACACAATAAAATAATTCGAAATATACAATTTTCAAAACCTTTTCCAGTGCGGCATGACCCTCCCCAAACGATAAAAATGCAGCTGTAAGTTTTCTGTTTACATCAAACTTTTTTGTTGCTACTTCACGATCACTAGTATAAATATTAAACATATCCATAAGATTTTGCACAGGTTTCACATACAAGGTCTAATTTTGATGAGAATCCAAAAGAATTATGCTTCAAATTATTTAATTTACATTGTTGACACTCACTACAAGGTACTTTCTGAAGTAAATCTGCCCAAATAGAGTTGCTTACTAAACTGTATTCAGTAGACATGGCATATAAACTATCAAAATGATCGCTTGTATTCAAGGAAAAAAAAACAATTCCAGGAACAATTTCAGGATTAATATTCTTGATGGAATCACCATCAATTGATTGCATTTCAAACTATATTTCCACTTTAAAATATTTGCAGAACCAGCCTTGCTTCGCTTAGTTGGCGGGCCTTTACGCTTCCGATATTTTGAAGTTACGCAATGCATGTTTACAAATGCATTCAGAAACAAAACAAATTAAAAAGATAATTTAGTAAATTATTACCCTAACAAATGCTTTTAAAAAAATCTAAAAAACAATGTTGTTAACAACAGGCAGTTCCAGTTCTTAAAAGAACTGCTTTTTAAACTGAAATTATAACTAGAGAGAACAGCAACGAAATTCAAAAAATGAAAACAAACTATGTAAACAAACCAGAAACAGCCAGTTTAGGTCCCAGTTAAAATACGCTGTTGCCAAATAATAAAGAAATATATATCCTTTATGAAAATTACATGGAGTAAGCTCAAGAATATCATGTAAGCATGATTTCACAGCTTTTAGATTAGGCGTATCTACGTCGCGAAAGAAGAAAAACAATGGCAGAAAGGTAAACAAAGGGGCGTGGCGCATCAGCTGTTAAAATTAAAATGGCCATAACTCCGGCAAAAATCAACATATTTGAAAAAAAAAAAGTGCATCCGGTAGATATGATTATATGTGTTATTTCTACATTAAAAATGAAAAATCGACTTTTTGATATATTTTCGCGAATTTCAAAGTCCACTGTACCCTTAAATCAAATAATAAATAATCTGATTCTTCTAAAAAATGCCACCTTTCCTACTCTGTACCTCCTTCCTCTCAGCACAAGTCTAAATTTTTCTTAGCACAAGGTTTATTTTTTTTTAAAAGAATATTGAAAGAAAGTTACTTTATTTAAATTTTCATGCCTTTTCTTTTGTGTGCATTTAATAAAAATAAGGATCTTTATATTTCCTGAAATGTCCGCATCTTACTTTGCCCTCCCCATCAAACCTCGCACTTAATGTTTAAAAATTTTTAAAACTCCTTTATTTTTCCATTGTATTCAATGCATTGAAATAAAGGTAAAAAAATATAATAAATCTAACCCCCCCCCCCCCTCACACACCCTGAGCATATATAAAAAAATATTTGTAACAGTGCACTTTAAATTTTTGTCCTATTTGATAGTTTGTAATAATAATAATAATAAAGGATAATCTAAATCCTCTTTTTCTGAAATCTTTCTTTTCCCAATCTACACAAGTTTGAAATCTTCAAGATAATTATTTATTTATATATTTATTTGCATTTTTTTCTTATTTCTTACCTCTCGCGCTGACCTTGGCTTCATATGAAGCTCCGAAGTTATAAAAATCAATTTATTAAAATCGTTTTTTTTACTGAATTTTATTTTAATTCAACCTTTTCACATCGAGGCATATAAAATATATTTTATCTTTTATTTTTTTAGCATTTTACATTTGTATTTTAATTATAAAAATTTTTTAAATATGTTTTTTAAATCATTCTTGAGCGGCAGGATTAAATTGTACTTAGATGTGTTATTATCCCGGGGTCCGCCATCTTGGATTTTTTTCTTGCATGAAAACTTCTTTTTCGTCAAGTAGTAATGTCGCCAATGGTTAAATATTGTTGATAGGTTAATATAATGTTGGAAAAAAAATGGAATATAATGATTATAACTATTAATAATAATAAAAAAAATAATAATCCAAGCCAAGAAAAAAATCCAAGATGGCGGACCCCGGGATAATAACACATCTGTTCCTTAAATTGCCGCGACAACAAATAAATTACCCAATCGTAATCTGATAAAGACAAATGTATATGAAAGTGGATTAAAGTCATTAAGGAGAATGAAAGATTTTTTGTTTTTTTATAGATATATTTTATTGTTATAAATAGTAAACAATACTTTCTGAGTATATTTTTAAATACGTGTATAATGCACATGTATAATACACATGTACAGGTAAATATGCTATAAAAAAAAAGCAAAAATTAAAACCTAAAATCATGGGAATGAAAGTAGATAGTTCCTCATAAAACTTTGAAAAGAATAAAACCCGCTCCGCATTTGGTAACTATTTGTACATTGTGCGTTGAATTTCTGTGCGCTATGTGAACGGCGAAACGGTATTGTAAGTATTAGCACGGAAAATATAAAATAATTTGTAATTATAGTAACAAATAAATAGATCAAGATAAACGTACTCGATTTAATCGTATCACTCACACCAGAAAAAGTCTAAAGAACATTTGTATATTTAAATTAAGTGGCATAAGTAAGCACGACAAAAATTTGCATAATAACCGTCTTGTAAGAAAGCAGCTTATGCTGCTTTATAAGAAAGTCAGAATTAGCTTCTTTTTAGGGGTGGGCATTTTCACTCACTTTGAGGAGTCGACGCTGAGTCGACTCACTTGATTGATGAGTCGACATACTCACTCGACTCTCGACTCACTTGCGGAAGTAAGATTGGTTGATTGTAAAGATGACGCAATGCTATTTTTCGTATCAAATTTATCACGCAGGAGAACATATTTGAGCGTAAGCTTCAATTACTTTGGTTTTGATTTTATCGAGAAGAAGTCTTTTATATTAAACTTTGTTGGATGGTAACTGGAAACAGCCAAACTAGATGTCTCTACGAGCCGAAATTTGCAGGCCCTGTCCAGTCCCGTCCACAGAAAAAAAGGTCGGCTTGCTCACAGAAAAAAGTTTGGAGCAGCCCGTAGAAAAATAATCAATTACCGGTCCGGTATAAAACCTAAAAGTTTATCCCGTACAAAAAAAATTTCTGGTACGGCCCGGTAGAAAACTTAAAAGTTCGGGCTGATCCCGTCTTGGCCCGACCGGCCCTCAAAAAATGTTAAAATCTAGATACTAGAAACTGGAAAACATGGATTTTTACGTCGATAGGATTAAAAATTGTTTCGTACGAGGAGTTCTGACTAAAAATGCTTATTTTATCCTTTTTTCTTTTCATTTCTATAATCCTCATTTTTAAAAAGATCGTGTACTGCGATATTTATTTTTTTAATAAATCTCTCTCTGTATGTAAATGATTCAGTTAACATTAATATCGTTAATCCATATTCTATGAATTGGAGGCTTAAGAATCTGATAACTACAATACAGTAAAATCGCCTAAGACAAAATTGCTTAGGAAATAAAAATATATACGTTATAGACAAGATTCCTTCTTAGCAGTTTTAAATATATTATATACTTTTCTTCACAGATTATTATATTCATTTTTCATGTATCAACGCATTTTTTAGTTTAAGACAGGATTCCGTCATATACAGGTTCTTTTTCACAAGTTTTATTGTATTTTAATTTTACTGCCTAGAAATTGCTATTCTTTAAAAAGAATATATTTTAATTGTACAATAATGGCAATTTAAATATATATACATTTTTTTTCCAAAAATTTTGAGCCGGGACAAATTTTACTGATTTTTGCACGGATCAGACCAGGCCGGGACAATAATTTTCGTACGGGGCGGGTCGAGCCCGGCACTTAAAATGTCGGCCCTTGCAAACCTTGGAAGAATGAAGCCAGTCCCGGATCGGTACTAAAAAATGAAGTTAAGGTCGGCGCAATCTTTTAGAAAAAAGAAAGGCCCTAGACCGGTCTGCAAACAGCTGCCCAAAGCCTTAAAAAAATAAGGCCCGGTCCGACCCCAGCGTTGCGAAAAATTGGCCCACGGGCTGGGCCGATGCACACATCTAAGCTAAACTGGTAAATATAGGAATATTCTTGTTTAATTCCGTACCATGTCTAAAAAATTACCTTCTTTTTAACTGGGAGTGGAAAGTTTTGAGGTGTTATTTTTTTATATATATCAAGTTTTAAAAGTTTAAATTTTCTGTGCTGAAAACAAAGCGGAAAACGGATTTTTTTTCCTTCGTGTGTGTGCACGCGCGCGGGGGGAGCGTGGGGTAAGTGAAATTTACTGCTAACAAGGACAAGAATCCTTCAAAATATCCGAAATCCTCCCCAATCACAACATTTTAAATTCTTAGATCTCTTCTTCATTGATTTTTTAAGGATTCCGTACTTAAAAAGTAAAAACGGAGCTATTATAAGTTGATCGAGTTAACAAATTTATAGATTAAAAGCTATTCACAAATATTTTTCGAAAAAAAGGGGGACTAATTTAGTTACTTGATTTTTTTTCGTGTATGTGTATCGTTTGAAAATATTGTTGGAAAGACCTCGTAACACCGAAATCAAAAATAAATTTCTTCTAATTTTAGATACTGTCAAAATGTGATACAAAAATATGCCCCGCCCCCCTCCAGCCTATTTCCGAATCTACTAAAACTGAAATGATGAAAAATAACTAGGGGCAATAGTAGTTTATTCAAACTTTGCAGGAAAATTATAGCGATTATCCTCGGTCTCACAGTTTTGAGAAAATCGAATTTTTCCGTTACACACAAACTTTAATTTGCGTGGCTCACTGACAGTACTTTTAACTATAAAGTTATAAAATTGACAGGCCTGACTATTGTGGCGATTTGGAATCAAATAGCGTTTTCCATTTTTTACATAAATAAATTGCTTATCAAGAAAAATGCGATTTTTGTCACGTAACGACAAGTTTTTCTCTTTTCCCCGTGCTATCGTGTAGCAAACTTCGTTTTAAAACTTCAACTTTGACAGCATTTTTTGAAGGATATTTCGGTAAAAAAAGAAAACGCCATTCGATTACTTAGTTCCTGAATAAGAACACCTGTCAATTTTATGTGTTTCCGGGCAAAAAATAGTTCAATAATCAGTCCCCCGCCACCCGGAAGGGGGGGGGGGCGGAGTAAGTTTTAAAAAGTTTTTTTTTTCTCATATTTATAGTTTTTGATTTACTCCCTTTTAAAATTTTATTTTTGAAACCATGATAATATATTGAGATTTATTCATAGAGAGACATACACAACCTAGCTGTTTACTAATAAAAAGGGGGAGGGGGGCGTGGAAGTGATAGGATTCTGAAAATATCTTCCATATCTGGGTTTAAATAAGGAACGTTAAAAAAATCAATTGGCTAAACTGTAAAAAATATATATGTAAATTATATCCATTTAATACTGCTTGCGAACATTTTTTTTTATATAAAACTGAATTAAAATAACATTATATATGCAAACAAATAAAGGATATTCACTTTTATCTAAAATACATCTATTATAAAATAAATTCAGTAGCTTAGTATAATTTAAACAACCTGCTACTAACGTAGAATTATATTTTTCTTTCTTCTGAGTTTTTTTTTTAATATTTCATGATATGAAAACAGTTGAAAATATTTCCCTAACTAGCCCTACTTTTTTTTTTTTTTTTGCCAAAAATACAAAGGTAACCCCTGCTCCTTTTTTATCTTCTTTCCCCTAAGTATATCGTAAATTCAAATAATCTTTAACGAAATATCTTGTTGCCCGCCCCCTTGTCTCTGTCCCTCCCTCTCCTTTCATTCATACCGTCATCTTCCTAAACGTACATCCAGGGGCGGATTTAAGGGGTCGCGATGGTCGCAATCGCGAGGGGCCCCGCATCCCAAGGGGCCCCAAAATCTTCTTTTGAGTTCAAAGAGAAATGTAACGTTTTGATAAATGAATTTTCTTAGTGTTGTTTTTTAAATTTTTCAGTTAATATTACAATATCATTTTCATGTAATAAATATAATTTTTTCTAACATTTGCTAGTCCCAGAAATGTTTTAGTTTTCCCTTATCTTGTTTTTTCCTTTATGAATTATCAGGACTATGATCGTTTGTGGACGGATAAGGTGAGATTCAAAGGA
The DNA here is from genome assembly GCA_963932465.1 of Maratus speciosus. Classification (NCBI taxonomy): domain Eukaryota; kingdom Metazoa; phylum Arthropoda; class Arachnida; order Araneae; family Salticidae; genus Maratus; species Maratus speciosus. The sequence continues at coordinate 204,482,010 of OZ010798.1, forward strand.
AACTTGGGTCTGAGCCGAAAGAAGCACTGTTAGAGACATTCTATGACGATTTAATTATACAGATTGAGGGACTAATTAAATCATGGTCCGCCAACCTGAGGCCCCTGATTTTGGGGGCCCCACATTTGGTATGCAGTTTTCATAAAGTTGATATTTTAAGCGAATTTTTACTTTGTTACTGATTATCTATACTAATAAAGCTAAGTTTCGCCCTGTCTGTCTGTTTGTGTGCGAATGGCTAGCAAAATCTACCGCCCATAGAAGTCTGAAAATTAAGTGAGGATAGTCCAAGACAGGTCTTAATGCAGCTGTGGCTCAGATTTTTTAATTTTTTAAGGGCCGGGGCCCCTTTAAGTTTCTATGCACTAAATTGTTAATAACTTGTCCCCTTTTTATCCAATCATCTTCATTTGGGGAACCTTTCTCCATTTAGTTATTCTCGCCTTTCTACTCTCCAGCTTCCAAACCTCTCTCCAGATTACTCTCTTTCTACTTTCTACTCCCTGACACCTTGTGGCTCGATACAGGCCCCCTTCAAGTTTTTGTGCAAATAAAAGGTTAATAAATTGCTTCCTTTTAATCCGATCTTCATTTTTGATATCCTTTTTCCATTTAGTTAGTCTCACATTTCTACATTCCAGTTTAGATCCTGGGACACCTAGGCTACCGTAGGATCCGATCCAGGGCCCCTTGAACTTTTTGTGTGCCAAGAATTTATCACCCCCTGATTTTCTCAACTTCTCAGTACATAATTTTAAAGTTGAGTCTTGCACTCTTCTTCCCAGATCAACATCCTCATATTTTTACTGGGGGCCCTAGGGCCCTTTTTTAAACATTTACCCAATTTTTTGTGCATTTCTTTAAAATATTATTCTATGCTTAATTGTGACTAATTGAAGATCTAAAGTGCTAAGAACTTAGATCTTTTAACAAGCTTTCACGTTAGGGCCCTGCTCTTTACTATCAGTTGACCCTTTTTGGGCCCTTTGTTATAGATCCCTTAAAAACGGTCCGATTCCCTAGCTTCTTTTTTTAAACAACTTCTTAAGTCCTCCTGCTACTACATGAATGACAGAAACATTTCCCTGACTTCAACTACCACCAATTTTGAATATTAATCTGCTTCTTGGGGCCTTTGTTGCAGCTTATTTAAAAACTATCTGATTCTATTACAATTTTCTTTAACATAGTTTTAGAGTCCTCCAGCTACTTTAAAACTACTAAAATAATTTCTTATACCCAACTACATTCCAGTTATAACAATGGTTCCCAGGGCCCGGTCTTTATACCTCAGCTACCACTTTTTTCAAACATTAATCGCCTTTTGCAGCATCAACTTAAGGTTACAAACTACAGCGGTAAATTAAAAATCGCGTTACTTTAAAGGTAACTTTAGATAAGAGATTTCATCCGTTTATTAAATATCGTGTTAATGTTAAAACTAATTCGTGAAATTTACAAGGGGAGGGGGCATTTTCCACCGCTTGGGGGCGCATTCTTTCCTCGGATTCTAAGGACCCAATTTCAACTGGATTTGGTTCATTCAACTTAGATTATAATTCGGCTACTTTCTGTATTATGAAATTTTACCTTAGACTTCAGTTACCAACATTTCCTAACATTAATGATGCATTCTTTGGGCTTGATTACTACGAGGTTTGGCTCAATCAACTTGGTTTTTGATTGTCTCCGGCACGTGCGAAGCACTTCCGGTACATGCTGCCTTAGATAACGGAACCCCAGGTTACAGGTTCGTTCGGAAATAAGTTTGTTGGGAACACTGTAGACGCTGCGGAAGGCAATGGGGGCCTCCGGAATTAGGTTCATTTAAAAGAATTTCTAAAGGTATAAAATCATACAAACTTGAGTTTTGTATAAGGTTATTATTTACGGACCCCGGGCAACGCCGGGCGGGTCTGCTAGTCTATACTAATAAAATAAAGTTTCGCTCTGTGTGTCTGTGTCCGATGGTTCTCAAAATCTACCGCACATAGAAGTCTGAACATTTCGGTGAGGATAGTCTAAGCCAGGTCCTGATGTACCTGAGGGTCAGATTTTTAATATTTTAAGACCCGGGCCCCCTGAGCCCTTCAAGTTTTTATGCCCTAAATTTTTAATAGCTTGCCTCTTTTTTATCCGATTTTCTTCGTTTTGGGGGGCCTTTTGCCATTTAGTTATCCCCCTTTCTACGTTTCAGTTAAGATCCTGGCTCCCTGGGAACCGATACAGAGTCCTGGAAGTTTCTGTGCCCTAAATTGTTAATAACTCTCCTTTTTAAATCCAATATTCGCTTTTGGTACCCTTTTTCAATTTAGTTTATCCCCAGATTCTACATTCCAGTTAAGACCCTGGCCCCCTAGGATCCGGTCCAGAGGCCCTTGAACTTTTTGTCTGCCATGCATTATTCACTCCATAATTGTGTCGCCCTCTCAATGCATAACTTTAAAGTTGATTTTTGGATTTCTGTCCCCTGGCCCACACTCTCATATTTTTATTGGGGCCTAAGGCCTTTTTTAATGCATCTCTCCCAATTTTTGCGTATTTCTTTAAAATTTTATTCTAATAATTCATACCCTATGCTTAATTTCGTCTAATGGAAGATCTAAAGCGCAAAGTAGCTTTTTAACATGTTTTCATTTAAGAGCCCTGCTCTGAACTACCAGTTGGCCTCTTTTGCAGCTCCTATTATAGCTTCCTTAAAAATGGTCGTATTTACTAGCTTTTTTTATTCTAACAACTTCTTATGTCCTCCAACTACTACATGAACTAGGAAAAAATTTCTCAGACTTCAGCTACCACCATTTTGAATATTAATGGCTTTCTTGGGGCCCTTCTTTAAAAATAATCCAATTCTCTTTTACATAGTTCTTGGCTCCTCCGGCTACTTTATAAACTACTAAAAAATTTCCTTATATCCAACTACATTCGAGTTAAGATTGTGGACCCCTGGGACGTGGTACAGGGTCCCTTGAAGTTTCTGTGCCCTCAATTGTTAATAATTGCCCCCTTTTAATCCGATCTTTGTTAAAAGGAACTTTTCCATTTAGTTAATGAAGGCCCTGGCTCCCTGGGGCCCGGCCCGGAGTCCCTTGAACTTTTTGTGCGCCACGCATTTTCCCTGTAGCAGAAACAGTGCAGCACGGCAGCAGTGCTTCAGATTTTTTTATACCTTGCAGATCAATTCTAACAACTTCCAAAAAATTCTGGGCTAAGAAAATTAATTAAAATAGAATTTTTGTCTCTAGATTTATTGTATTTTCTTTGCAAATGCAAGTTTTACTTATTTTATGGGCTACTATAATTTTTTATTATAGTAAGCTTGGCCCAGTATTCTTGGTTCGCAGATAAATTTTGGTTTGCTGCAGATTAACACAGAAAATTCTGCTACTGGGCGCATTTTTCACCCCCTAATTCTGTCACTGTCAATGCATAAATTTAAAATTGAGTCTTGGACTCCTGTCCCCGGGTCAACACCCTCATATTTTTATTGGAGCACTAGGGCCCTTTTTAAGCAACCCCCCATTTTTTAGGCATTTCTTTAAATTTTTATTCAAATGATTAATTTATACCCTATATGTAATTTCGACTAATTAAAGATCTAAAGTGACTACTAGAACCTTTTAACATGTTTTTATCTCAGGGCCCTGCTCTCAACTATCAGTTGACTCCTTTAGGGCCCCCTATTATCGCGACCTTAAAAATGGTCTGATTCACTAGCTTTTTTTCTAACAACTTTTTAGGATTTCCACCTACCCCTCATATTTTTATTGGGGCCTTAGGGCCCTTTTTAAGTATTTCCCCTTATTTTTAGCGCATTTATTTAACTTTTTGATTCTAATGATTAATTTGTACGTTATATTTAATTTCGACTAATTGGAGATCTAAAGTGCGAAATACTAGGACCTTTTAACATGTTTTCATCTTAGGACCCTGCTCTCAACTATCACCTTGGCACCTTTTGATCCCCCTATTATAACTCCCTTAAAAATAGTCCGATTCACTAGCTTTTTCTTTTCTAACAACTTGTTAGGTTTTTCAGCTACTCCATGAACAACAAAAAAAATTCTCAGACTTCAGCTACCACCAATTTTGAATATTAATCGCCTTCTTGAGACCCTTGATCCGATTCTCTTGCAATTTTCTTTAATATAGTTCTAGGGTCCTCCTGCCACGTTATAAACTACTAAAAAATTTCCTTATACCCTTGCTACCAACTTTTTCGAATATTAATCTTCTTTTCGGCATCAACTTACGTTTACTCACTACAGTCGTAAATTAAAAATAACGCTACTGTTAAAGGTAAGTGATTAACTTTAGAGAGGTGGGGGTATTTAATCCGTAAATTAAATATTGGGTTAATGTTAAAGAGACTATGTTAAATTTATAGATGGAGGGGGCACCTTCCACATTCTTTCCTCGGCTTTTATCGGCATTTTATTATAAAACTTTATCTTGGACTTTTGTTACCACCATTTTCGAACGTTAACGGGGCATTCTTTTCTCGATTTCTACGGCTCGATTTCATCGAAAATTGGTTCGTTCAATTTAGCTTAAGATTGTTATACAGATTTTAGTTCCATATTCTACCACTAGGGGAAGCATTATAATCTAATCTCGGGTTCTATGAGCTCGATAACTACGGGGTTTGGGTAATTCAACTTGATTTTCGATTGTCTTCGGCCGTGCGGAGCACTTCGGGTATACGCTACCTCAGACAGGGGCAACCTAGGTCACAGGTTCGTTCAGAAAGAGATAGTGGCATAGCCAGGGAGGGGGTCCAAATGCTCTAGATACCAGTAATATTTTAAAGTTTTCTTCGTCTTGATTACTAACAAAAATTTCTCCAATTAGATAAGGCGAACTGAACTTTACAAAATCACTGGTATCCAGAGCATTTGGACCCCCACCCTGACTACGCCACTGGAAAGAGGTTTGTTGGGAACACACTCGACGCGGCCGAAGCCATTGGGGCCCCGGAAAAACTAAGTTCGTTTGAAAAACTCTATGATGCCAAAGGCATTGGGGCACCGATTTTCCAAAGATATAAAATCATACAAACTTGAATTTTGTTTAAGGTTATTATAACGGGCCCGGTCAACGCCGGACGGATCAGCTAGTAATCAATATTTTATTATTGCAGAAGTTTATTATTGCATCGTAAGTGTTTATACTTTTTCCCTCTCAAAAAATTCTCCACATCCAGATCAAAAATGACACACGACAATCAAATATATCATGATTGTCAAAGACAATGTCCCCAATATAATTTTTTTTTCATTTTAGCAGATGTTTTGCTAATCGCAATTGTGAAAGTGGCACTTTTACATTTTTCGGACCATTTTTTATGGCATTCGCTAATAAGACACACACAATTACAAACTTATATGCAGATTAGTTAATTAAATTGGTGTTTAAAAAATATCTATCATATATATATATATAATCCTAATGAAACGATTTTATGAAATGACTGATTCTATTTCACAGCTATTATTTCTAAAATATGAAATCCTTGCCGGTGAAATTAGCACCAATTGTCCGTATTGATCTACGTATGTCAAAACTACTATTAGAATTTTAAAATTTGATTTAGTTTTCGAGGTATTAATTTTTTTTTTCTAATTGTAACAATATTTTTTTAATGATGACAACTAGATGACTCCATTTTTGTAGAAAAAAAGGGAGGAAAGGGAAAAATATAAGGATTATTAAATTTATTTTCCTTTTAGTCAATTTCAAATTCAAATTGAAATTATCTTTTATTTCAATCAAAAGTGAAGACAATATTGTGATAATATTTTTAATATGTGTGCAATATTTTCCTCATATTTTAGAAAAGGTTACTATTTTATATTGTTGCCAATTTTAAAAACAGCGCAAAGAACAATATTTCATTTCAATTAAAAAATTATTTACACGTGACTATTACAGGTTTGCAGGGGCAGACCCCTCTAGTATTTATATAAAAATGCAGTGCAGATTGTTATAGCCCAAGAGCTGACAGCACAAAAACCTAAGTTATCAAGCACAAGAAAAAAAACCTTTCTTTTATGGGAGAGTAGAAGTAGGGGAATCTAATGATCCATGTCTGCCGAAAGTGAAGTGGTGCATCAGCTAAAAATTAATACCACCAGTGGTTCACTCGTAGGTTTATCATTGTGTTTTCCTGCTCCCAGTCCTCCATGTTTTCATACCTTTGTTTGTAGGACAAACACGATGATAAACCTACAAGTGAACCACTGGTGGAATTTATTTTTGGCTTATGCACCACTTCACTTCCGGCAGACATGAATCTTTAGATTCCCCTACTTCTACTCACCCATAAAATAAAGGTCTTTTTCTTGTGCTTGATAACATAAGTTTTTGTGCTGTCGGCTCTAAGACTATTAAGGCACACACCAGAGGGCACCCACATAACACACCAGAGACACATGCGACAATAATCGTGAGACATGAGGCAAATTCTGCTGTTCAAACCTGTTTTTTCTTAGTTAACAGGGTGAAATTGTCGCATGCTCACGTTTTTGTGCCGCATGTCTCCCTGGTGTGTAGCGCGCCTTTATAAAACAACTCGTGGAGCTTCGAATCCTTTTTATATCCATAAAGCACTTGCCATTCTTTGAGCCCAGCTGTGTAACGAAAAGGAGAAAAATATAATTTAATTTGGTTATAATGGATGAATATATTTGATTTCTGAAATTGTTTTATTAAAACTATAAGCAAGATAATGTCAATGCCATGCAGTGCAGACCACTGCAGCCCCATGCATTAAAACCCCATTACATTTAGATCTTATTTCATGAAATAAATGAGTCAAAAACGAAAAGCAGCGAAAAGAGGTTTTGAGTTAAGGCTCAGCAGATGCTAAAATATTGTCTCCTTAGTTTCTGATTAATTTTGGTTGGAATTATCATTTTATGTTCTTAAAAAATTGAAAAGAAAATAAGATACACAATTTTAGCACATTTATCCGTCACAGTATCTAAGTTCGTGTAAAATAATCTGATGTAATTTGAATATGAAATGAATTTCGTATAATTAATCGTTAACGATTGAATACATTTTAATTTATTTCTTAGTAATTATTATAATTAAGTTTTGAACAGCTATTATTTTTAAACTAGCTGATCCACCCGGCATTGCCCAGACCCGTGATGAACGAACCTCAAATTTGTATGACTTTATATCTTTAACTCCATTTTGTCTGAATTTATATTTTTAAATGAAAAAATATTGAATTAAAAGTATATGCTATTTGGTATTTTATTTTCTGCGTAATTAAATTTTTTGGAGTCTACGCTTAACAAAAGCGAGCGAAACCGTGACGAAACACTCAGGTTTTTACTAGGGCGAAACCGCGACGAAACACTAAAGTTTCTACAAATTTCGCCAAAAAATTCACACCATTTTATCTTGTAAAAAATATTTCTACCCGTCCGAACGTTTCATAATTTTTGTAGGTGATCTAAATCTAGTCTATTGGGATTCTCTAAAAAGACTGTGTACATACGGATGTTTAGCAGGGCAGTAGCAAGGTCTTAAGAGCCCCCCCCCAAACATATTTTTCAGCCCCCCCCCTCTAAGATTTTAGAGAAATATCTACATTTAATTTTCCACCCGAGTTCCATTTTATAACAACACCAGCGGAGTTTCGCTGGTCGGATTTTCCAAAACGAACTCCAAATTGAACGAATTTGTAGTTGGGCTGCACTGCTTTCGGCAACGTACACCCATAGGGGCTATGTCCGCTCCGATCTCGAATCATACGAACCTAGAATTCTTGTAATTTTTTTATTTCGATCCAGATTAAATTCAAATTTTCAATATTTCGTTCACGTTGCTACAGGAACAGATTTGATATTCTTACAAAGTGAATTTAATCAAAGGACTTGCAAAATTTAACTGAGAAAACTTCCATTTAGGAAAAAAATGTCAAAAAAATCGCCGAAGAACGCAAAAGAACGCCAAAAATTGCATAAAAATTTTCGAAGTTCATAGAGATAAAACTTTACTTATATTGAGCTAAAAGATTGAAACCGGGTTTATATCTTTTACGAATATAAAAAAAACTACCAGAAAAGTGAAAAAAAGCTAAAAATCACATAAAAATTCTCGAAAATTTTAAAAACAGCAGACGACAAAATTTGGCAAAAAAGTTTGAAACTGAATTCCTTTTACAAATGTTATAAACCACTAAGTAGTGCTCATAAACAAAATAAATAAATAAAAAATATGGAAGTCGTTTTCGTATTTTCAATTTTCTCTTCAGTTTGACAATGCCATCTGCGTTGTCCAGACAGATTTTCTTTACGCAGAAAATATTCACTTATAACATTTTTTTTCCTGCTCGGATTGGTGCCTTTTATTAAACTAGGGGGCTCGGCCCCCTACGAGCTACGCTCGCCAACCCCTGTCCAGACACCGTAGACTCTAAATGCACGCTAATTTGATCGGCTTTAAAAAGATTTCGAAAGATTGAATTATAATTTAAAAAACAGTGGCGATCTCTCTAAGCGTATTTCTATTCATTTCTCTTTGATTGGGGAATTTTAACGCCAAATCCGTTGCGGTACTACTTGATTATCCCGTCGACCCATTTCGCCAAATTATATAAATCGCCAAACCACTCGCCAAATTATACAAATTGACATAATTTTTATTTTAAATAACGAAAAAACAAATAAATTAGTACAACATTAATAAAAATACAAATAAAACGTCGAAATAAAAATAACTTGATGACGTAGACACGTGTAATTTTTAATAAGTTCCTGCTTTTTGTACATAATTATTTAATTCTAATTCCAAATGTTTTTTTCTGTTTATAATAGTCACGTGTAAATAAATTTTTAATTTATTTACACGTATAACTATTTTTTTTTTTTTTTTTTTTTTTTTGAAGCAAACATTATTGCTTCCGCTGTTTATACAGTTGGCAACAGTTTAAATTAATATAACTTTCTAAAATCTGTTAAAAATATCTCTAGAAATGCTGAAAATCTGAATTTAAAATAGAAATAAAACCTCAAAAAATTAGTCAAAATAAAAAAATTAATGCAATCTGCACTCCGGCAAATTCTAACGCATAAAATGATCTAAAAATGATTAAATTCCTATGAACAGTTTTTGCTCCTATAAAACTTTTTTAGTGGAACGATTTTGTCCAACTTTAGCATTAAATATCTCTTAAAATAATTCTTCGATCTGAAAACTGTCTGCATCAGCGTGTTTATCAAACATTTCTGTATAATACTACCGATTTTCATATTTTTGTATGCATTATTTTTCTTAATATTAACGAAGAAAGACCTCCGGTCACAAAAAATTCAAAACCGGCGGCGGCGGCGGCGGCGGTGACAGCGGTAGTTACTTTTTTTTAGAATAGAGAGATACATGTATATGTACAGATTTACTAATTTAAAAAAAATTACTTTTGGGATGTCGTTTTCATACATTCAAGTTTTCTCCAGTTCAAAATTGTCACCTAAGTTGAAATTTAAGAAGAAAAAAAACACCTTCGGATAGAAGGTACCTTTCTGTGGGCAATGAAGACGGGTTTCCTAGTAGCTAATAATAAAGGCACACGTTTGTCTGTCCAAAGTTTTTCTTTGTCTGGCCAGATGTTTTTCTGTTCAGGACAAAATTTGACAGGAAGGTTACCTGAATGCCTGAAGTTATGCACCTCGAAACAGGTTTTTAAATTTTTTGATTCGAATTTTTTTCATTTAATTTTTTACACTAATTTTTGTATTTTTTCGAGTTTCGTGGTTTTTTTCCCCACATTCATAAAAGGAATCTATTTTCAATCCATCTTTCCATTTTAGCCGAATATAGTAAAGTAGCTTTTTTCGATTTTTAAATATTTCGCGAATATTTTGTGATTTTTAACTTTTTTTTGCGTTCCGACGTGATTTTTTGACATTGGTAAAAGGAATCAAGTTTCAGTCTTTTAGCCCGATGTACTAAATTTCGTCCCTTGCAATTTTTGAATTTTTCACGAACTTTTTTTTTCCTTTTTTAAGACCCCTGTGATTAGGAGAGATTTTATCTCACATTTGAAGAAACTTTCGTCTTTTGAAAGGAAAAATTCTAGAAATTTTGATCTTCGATTCGCGACTTCTTTGTGTTATGAAGGAAAAAAAGTCATGCGTAAAAGTTCAGTTTCTAATAGGGAAAAGTACAATGCAATTTGACAAAAATGCATCTTTATATTTAGTAAGGATATTAGGTAATTTTTACGTTAGATTGGTGAGTTTTCTATATTTTCGCGAATGATGAGCAAATCAAATCAAAGCTTTTTGTGTGTGTGTGTTTGAACGAAAGAAAAAGTTGCGGAAAAAATCCTTCAGATCACTGATTTTTTTTTTTTTTTTTTTTTTTTTGAGAGAGTTTAAAAGGAACCCAGTTTCAATCTTTTATCCCAATATAGTAAAAATTTTTCCATCTGCGGCACGGATTTTTTACATCCCTGAAAGGAATCAGGTTTCAGTCTTTTAGCTCAATATAGAAAATATATCCACAGAAATTTCTGAATTTTTTACGAACATTTTATGTGATTTTTAGCGTATTTTTGTCTTTCACGGCGATTTTTTAACATTCCAGTTTCAATCTTTTGGCTCGATATAATCAATTTTCTCTCAGCGATTTTTGAATTTTTGCCCAATTTTTTATAAGATTTTTACACTTTTTTTTCGCGTTTTGCGGAGTTTTTTCGACATTTTTTTTTTCTGTAACCGAAGAATTATCCAGTAGATTTTGCTGCTGTCATAATGAAGCTGAAGTGGAAAAATAACAAATTTGTTCCTGTAGCAACGTGAGCTACGATGCTGGAAAATTTCACTTTTATCTGGACACTATCACTTTTATCGAAAAAAAAAAAAAAATACAATAATTCAATGATTGTTTGATTCAAGATCGGAGCGGCAATATACGGAACAGGTTTACGCTGCGGAAGGCAGTGAAGGCCCCCAATGGAGAACTCCAAAAACTAGGTTCTTTTTTATAAAAAGCAATCAGCGAAGCTCTGCTAGTAGGTTAAATAAATACACAATATAATTTGTGTATTGTTAACATAAGTAATTTATCGAGACAAGAGAAATGAAATGTTGAAAACGAAACAGGTCGAACATAAGGGGATAGGCGGCATATGCAATGAACATAGATGCCCGCTTATTGGGGTCCCCAACGAGAGTAAGAAGCATAAATTTTTTGACCATTTGAAAAAAATATGAGGCTTAAAAGTTTTGAATCTTGAGTTCTGAATTTTGCTCACTTTTAAGAGTGGCCCCAAAAAAGAAAATTTATAAAGTATTTAGAGCTTGCAAAATTTCTTTCATCTGGGCACCTTTAAAAAGAATGGTAGCTATAGAAAAAAGGGCATGACTGTTTTGGTTAAAAGAAGTAATAGTATTAAGAAAGTTTTTAACCTTATTGGGGCCCCGACGAGATTAAAAGCATATTTTTAAAACGTTTGAATAATAAAAATTGGCCCTAAAAGTTTTGAATCTTGAGTTCCAACTTTTCCTCACTTTTATAGGGAGCCCCAAAAAACTCAATTAAAAAAGTATTTAGAGCCAGCAAATTTTCTTTCATCTGGGCACCTTTAAAAAGAATCGTGACTGTAGAAAGAAAGCACATTTGGTTGAAGGAAGTAATAGTATTAAGAAAGCTTTGAACCTTATTGGGGCCCTCAACAAGATTAAAAAGCATATGTTTTTTTTTAATTTGAATAAAAAAGTGGGGCCTAAAAGTTTTAAATCTTGGACTCCAACTTTTCCTCACGTTTATAGGAGGCCTTAAAAAGACAATTCAAAAAGATTTTAGAGCCTGCAAAATTTCTTTCATCTGAGAACCTTTAAAGAGAATGCTGACTGTAGAAAGAAAGTGCATATCTGTTTCGGTCAAAAGAAGTAATAGTATTAAGGAAGCTTTGAACCTTATTGGAGCCCCCAACGAGATTAAAAAGCATATTTTTAAAACATTTGAATAAAAAGATGGGCCTAAAAGTTTTGAATCTTAGGCTCCAACTTTTCCTCACGTTTATAGGGGGCCCTAAAAAAGACAATTCAAAAGAATTTAGAGCCTGTAAAATTTCTTTCATCTGGGAACCTTTAAAGAGAATGCTGGCTATAGAAAGAAAGCACATTTGTTTGAAGGAACTAATAGTATTAAGGAAGTTTTGAAACTTATTGGGGCCCCCAACGAGATTAAAAAGCCTATTTTTAAAACATTTGAATAAAAAAAATGAGGCCTAAAAGTTTTGAATCTTGGGCTCCAATTTTTCCTCCCGTTTATAGGGGGCCCTAAAAAATACAATTCAAAAAGATTTTAGAACCTGCAAAATTTCTTTCATCTAGGAACCTTTAAAGAGAGAAAGCGCATATCTCTTTTGGTCAAAAGAAGTAATAGTATTAAGGAAGCTTTGAACCTTGTTGGGCCCCCCAACGAGATTAAAAAGCATATTTTAAAAACATTTGAATAATAACAAGTTGGAAATTGCTCGTCAAACGTGGCAAATGAGGTGCGTTCGTACTATAACTAGTTTTAAAATTATTTTTTGCACCCCATATGGTACTGAATGTATAATTTTTTGCACTTCATAACGTGCATAGTCTGATACATCATTAAAATGCACTTCCAATAATTTTTTCGGAACACTTTTGGCTGTCCCTGTAATTAAACTATACATCCGATTTTCCTAAAATTTGAAATAGCTCAACAAAATTTTGCAACAATTATATCTTTAAAATTTCAGACCATTCGGAAGGCTGTAATATCATTAAAATGCACTTGCAATAATTTTTCCCATTGGCCGTAATGTAAAGAAAAACTTTTGGCTGTCCCTGTAATTAAACTATACATCCGATTTTCCTAAAATTTGAAATGGCTCGACAAAATTTTGCAACAATTATATCTTTAAAATTTCAGATCATTCGGAAGGCTCTAATACCATTAAAATCCACTTGCAATAATTTTTCCCATTGGCCGTAATGTAAAGAAAAACTTTTGACTGTCCCTGTAATTAAACTATACGTCCGATTTTCCTAAAATTTGAAATGGCTCGACAAAATTTTGCAACAATTATATCTTTAGAATTTAAGATCATTCGGAAGGCTCTAATATCATTAAAATCCACTTGCAATAATTTTTCCCATTGGCCGTAATGTAAAGAAAAACTTTTGACTGTCCCTGTAATTAAACTATACATCCGATTTTCATAAAATTTGAAATGGCTCGACAAAATTTTGCAACAATCACATATTTGAAATTTCAGACTATTCGGTTGGGTAGTTTTTGCTCTGTTACATGCGGACAGACGGACAGACGGACAGACGGACGGACAGACGGACGGACGGACTGAACGACGACTATAGGTGCTACGTATTTATATAATTACGAACGCACCTAAAAATGGGCCCTAAAAGTTTTAAATCTTGAGTTGCAACTTTTCCTCACTTTTATTGGGGGCCCCAAAAAAGACAATTTAAAAAGTATTAAGAGCGTGCAAAATTTCTTTCATCTGGTCACCTTTAAAGAGAATAATGACTATAGAAAGGAAGCACATTTGGTTGAAGGAAGTAATAGTATAACGAAGTTTTGAAATTTATTGGGTCTCTCAGTGAGATTAAAAAGCATATTTTTTAAAAATTTGAATAAAAAAATGGGCTTAAAAGTTTTGAATCTTGGGCTCCAACTTTTACGCTCTTTTAAAGGGGGCCCTAAAAAAACAATTCAAAAGGAATTTAGCGCCTGCAAAATTTCTTTCATCTGGGCCCCTTTAAAAAAAATGGTTGCTGTAGAAAAAAGCACATATCTGTTTTGGTTAAAGGAAGTAATAGTATTAAAGAAGTTTTGAACCTTTGGTTTCACCTTTTTTCGCCCATTGATAGGCGCACCCCAAAAATATTAAAATGCCATTTTATTTTTTAAGTAGAACTTACAGCCTTCAAAAACTTTTATAAAACATGGTGGATATAGAAGAAAAGCACATATCTGTTTTCAATTTCTAAATCTGATCAAGATCTTTGACAAAAAAAAAAAAAAAAAAAAAAAGAATTTCGATAAAACAAAATAAAATGTTATTAAAAAATACATAAATTTTTTTTAAGTAAAAAAAAAAAACATTCGGCTGAAAGGTACAATAGCTTACTACTGGGCCCCTGACTTTGCCCAGCCCCCCCCCCCCACTCCAAAATGGGGGGTATGGGGGGCGGTCGCTACGGCCCTGATGTTTAGTTACTTTTAGCATACAAAAAATATCGTCTCCGCGAGGCGCGAAGTGACCCGAGTTCACCTGTTATTTGAAAGGGTTAAAATTCATATTTTTAAAAACCGATTGCACCATCGATTAGAAGAAGAATTTATCTTTAAGAACATATTTTTGGTTTGTCGGTACCTCTAAAATTATACCCTGGAGGGGCGTTGCCATAAGGGGGAAAATCATTTTTTTTTTTTTTTTTTTTTTGAAAAAATGACCCTCTTTGAATTTTCTTTTTCAAAAGGTTAACCGCGATATTTTTTTTTTTTTTTTGAATTGATTACGGGATTTGAGACATAGGGGTACGATCTTTTAGAATATGTCGTTGACTGAGATGAGTTTTTAATGAGAGTGCGTTGCGATTGTTAATGAATAACTCAGCTTATAAGTAGATATTTTAGAATTCTGAGTCTCAGATGTATCAGGAAAGGCCTTGGACAACCCTCACAAAAATTTTCCGCTTTGTACGTGCGGTAGATTTCGCTAGCCATCGTGAATACACACACACAGAGCGAAATTTTCTTTTATTAGTATATATTATAAATATACCCAATTTTTCAAGATGGAAGGGCCCTCAAAAAGTTCCAGTGAGAGGGGCCCCTCACTTAATAAATCCGCCCCTGCGTACATCTACGCTGCTTTCTCCTTTCCCAAAATCGCCAATACATAATCAAATCAAGATCTCCGTTCTCTGCTAAACAACCCAGCCCGGATTCGAAGAGTTGGAATCCGATACTGAGTGGAAAGAGTGCTTTTTGAAGAGTCGAAGTGTCGAAGAATCGAAAATCCACTCTTCAACTCTCGACTCTCCAAGCCCGACGCTGTGTTAAACTCGTCCAACCACTCTTTGAGTGAGTCGACTTCGACTCCGAATACCAAACTGAGTGGAAATTAAAGTTCGACTCTTTTGAGTCGAGGCAATCACTAGCGAGGAGTCGACAATTCGACTCACTTGGAAGGAGTCGAGATTATGAGTCGTCTCTTCGACTCTTCAGCCAACTCTACTTCTTTTATTCTAGGATTTGCTCTCAAAGGCAGTAAGTTGAGAGGGTCAGGGATCACATCGAACAGCAGACAGGTACAACGTAACGAGGTGATTGCCAATGTTGCCAGATGTAGTATTTTTTCGCCCAAAATTAAGGGTGTAGTATTTTTTGTAGTATTTTATGGTATTTCCGAAAAAGACATGAACAAAATTGCAAAAATTAAAAAGATAGTGAAACTTGTGTCAAACTAATTATCTGAAAATCTTCCATCTGCGCACACTATCGAGCATAGTTTTTTTTTTTAAACAAACCATCGTTCTACTATTCGAGATGATATTTCTGTGTTTTATCCTTCTTTGAGACTAGATGGCATTGATCAAAAATTGAAAGTGGATTAAAGTTCAAGGAAAAAAAGTTTTTTTGTTTTTAAAATATATATTCTTTGTATTATTATGTATACAAATATATATCAAATTTTATTTTCATCGTATATTTTTAATTTTTATGTGTAATTCATACTAAAAATATACTTTAAATTTCCAAAAACTGTCCCTAAAAATGTGTGAGAAAAAAAAAAAAAAATCCCTCCTAAAATTTTTGAAAAGAATAAAACATTCAGCAGTTGTTAATCATTTGAAAGATGTTATTTGTAAATGACAAAATAGTATCATAAGTAGTCGCAGAGAAATTGCAATCTGTTATGATAATATTAAATAAATGTATCGACTTAAAATTATTTGATTTAATTGTTTAACGCACACCATAAGGAATTCAGTACTTATTTTATTGAATTATATATTTATATTTTTATTAATATTACTTTCAGTGAAAGTTCCCTTATTGCACCTGCCCCTTATTCAAAATTTATTAATGTAATATAGAAATGTATGGTCACTCAAAAGTGACTTTTTTTCAGGAACTTAACTTGCCTTTACCTAACCCATTAACCCTTAAAGGCGTGATTTTTTATTTATTTTTTCAAAAAATTATATATGATTCTCTAAAAGGTTTATTACACAGGAAAAATAAGGAAAAATATCAGAGATATATATTTCTCATATAATACGTCAACCTTTTCTTCTGTTGAACATCTGCAATACAAGTAAAAACTACTGTCGTGTGGCTGTTTTACGCTAAAATATTGCAAATTAGTAAACATTTTAATAGGTTTGTCTCCAAATACCTTATTTTATATAATTATTTATTTTACAAAACTTAACCTTTAACCGTCTAATTCCTATGATAGAATGCGTTTTAGAAATTACGGGTATCAGAGAATTTGACTTAAAACCCGAAATTTTCAATGGTTAATTTCGCTTTATTTAAATGCGGAATGTCTCTTATTAATATTGCTATTTTAATTTTCTGGTGAGAATTGGGTATATACGAATAAAAAAAAATCTATCTATTAAATTCAAAACATTGTTTTTCATATGTGCAAAGCTGCGCACTAAAGAGTTAAAGACCAACATGTTTTACAGGAATTGTATTCAGTTCACACCACTTTTCCTTCAATACATATTTTTATTTTAGGAATCGCTGAAATGTGTTTATTAAGTAAGGTAAATTTTACCTTCCTCTTTCACTGGTATCAGAAATTTTTTTAAAATCACAAGTATAATGTTGCGTAAACGCAACGCCACTCCTTATTGGATTAACCTTTGTCGGCGTTTTGGAACTTGTAAACACTAGTGTTGGGTAGGACAAGGAAATCTTTGGAGGTTTGTATGAGGTACTTCAAAAAAAAACTTTTGTCATGACAATGTCATGCTTCAAAGGAGTGAGGTGGGTAGGGTTTATACGCAAGAACTACAACGAGTTAGGATGGATGTAATTCCTTCCTCTTCCTCGGTGTATGGCTGTATGCTGCTTAATAATCCGACAATCTGAGGTTAGGGGTGTGGAACTTTAGTTATTGTCAGGAAGGTAAATTCAAAAAAATATAGTTCTTGGAAGAGAGAAAGGGAATTACTGAAAAGTGATGGGGAATGGATACAGTAGAACGCTGTTTATGTGATTATTTGATGTTCTTTTACAGAAATAGTATTATATAGACATAAACTATTGTACTTCTAAGGAATAAAATTGACTTTTGAAAATATAATTAGATTGGAAAAAATGTAAAACTGAATGCTTATCTTGAATTAAAGTTTTGTATATATAGAGAAAGAAACAATTCTTTGGAAATTCTTAGGGAGGAATTTTAGTAATTTTTCACAAAATTACTTACTACAAATTATAAAACATATTTATGGTTGATATGATTCATCTAAAAAATTATTTTCACAAAATACTTAGTACTGTTATATCTGATAAAAAAATTTTGTCTATCAAAAAGAAAACTTCATTATTTTCACTCCCCCCCCCCTCTTAACCGACCCCCTTGCTTTCACATGACGCTATGATCAGCTTATTTATTTATTTCTCAACAAAGTAATAAACAGTACATTTTAAACAAAAATAAATAAATAAGTAAAAAATAAAAAAGGCAGAATAATTTTAAAATATAGAAGCATTTTTAAAATTAGCTCCCTACTGTGACGCAGAGTGTATGCAGAAATCTTTAGTTATTCATTTTTACTGCAAATTAAGGCTGTTCTTAACTGCTTTGCTCAACAAGCGCAAAACGTTTTGACACATTTACAAATTCATTTTTTAACGGAAAGATATAAAATTGGAAAGCCTGGCCGTGGAAGCAATTTGGAATTGAACTGTTTTTTCCATTTTTTTATCCATGAATTACCTATTGAGTTATAAGCGAATTTGATCACGTGACAAGCACGTTTCTCGTCTGCTCTTTCTTCCTTCGCGCAGAAATTCGGTTCAAAACGCCCACTTTGACACTATTTTCTGAAAGATCCATCGCGTTTGCAAAAAAATGAAAAAAAAAAAAACAGCTCAATGACATAGTTTCTGAACAACAACACCAGCTAGTTTCATGCATTTTTGAACAAAAATAAATTAAAACTTATGTCCGAAAGCTGCCCTTTTGGATTTGAGAACAGTCTTAAGAAATGCAGGAGAATTTTTTGAAAATTTTAAAGCTTTATATGGGGGGTGGGGGGGGGGGAGGTAGAGTAATTTAACTTATGAAAAGCATGCTAGCGGTATTTCTACGTGCAGGTAATCAGCCGTAACAAAATCCCCTAATACTTTACACATTTTCTCTTACATATTTTTCGGATGTGGGCGGAGGAAACGGATAAAAGTGCCGACTGGAGACAACAATCGCTTAAACGCAAGATCTAATTCATTTATCAAAAAATAAAAAACTCTTTGATTTCAAATCACTTTAATAATCATGCTTGCAAGTACCATGCTTTAAGTTTCAAAAGGCAACGGAAAGTTCCACATTGTTGAGAGGGGGATACTCTTTTGAGAACCAAAATGTAATAACATTTATATTCCAATAAAATCTTTTTGCATTCAAAATTTTGAATAAATACGATATTTGATTTCAATTCCAGCATTACACCTCTAAACTTAAGCTGTGTGACCTGTCTCGAACTCATGCTTAAAATTTATCGATTTATAAAATTCCACACATAATCACGAATAAATATTATATTCATGACTGAAGTAGCACAGTTACACACTTCAATTGTGCTATTCCAGCCATGAATATTATTTATCTTCTTTAAAAAAAATCGTTATCTTCATTATGAATAAATATTATTATTTTTATTTTTTTAGCTTTGAGACGCCCCCCCCCCTTTTTTTTTAAATATGGCATGACTCCAAACCCATGTCGTATCCGTCGGCATAATCATTCAGAGTTTTCCTCGAATCTAGCTTAGCTAGCGTAAATATGAGTTAATATATCTTGCCCCCTCCCCAATTACATGGAGGGTATTCGTTTGCCTGTATCCCTTGTGCAGATAATCGGCCATAACAAAAACATCACAAATACTATAACTATCGACTGCTGTCTGTAGGCGGCAGATTTTTACTTTCCTTCGCTGTCACGTCCGGAAATTCAGTCGAAAATGCTAACTTTTGCAATATTTTCTAAAAACCCTTCTCCCTTTATTGAAAAATGGAACATATTGTCCGATTATACAGTTTCTGCATAAAAGAACTTCAAAATTTAAATGCATTTGCGAACAAAACAAATTCAAACATGCATTAAAAAGTTGTAGTTTGGATTTAAAAGCAGTCTTAAAATTTCTTTAATATAAAATAGATGTTATGTATATAATTATAAAGTACTTTTTATGAATGAATTAAAATATATATATATATGCTGTTCTGTAATTACTTATGAAAAACGAAATGAATGCTTTTATGTTGCACATAAAATACAACTTAATATTATAAAAACTTATTAAATAACATTATAAAACTTATATGTTCGTGAAAAAATGCATAAAAAGAAAATTTTGCATGCAGAATGTTGAATAAATTCACCGTAAGGGTATTTATGAGAGCTAAAAAAACGTAGAATAACTTGCAATTTTAAAATTACATTCCAGTCCTAATTTGTATTTTTACTTAACATCTGAAATGTTCCGACATTGCAATAACACTCATTCATTCGCTGACTCAATGTCAGCCCTCAACGACAGCTTGACAAGTACTAAATCAATATTTATTAAAAGCAATGGAGAAAAACAGCTTTTCCTCTACGATCACCACACTTCTTTACAGAAAATATCACATTATTTCATTATCCCCTCAATCTTCCCTTTCAGTCTATCCCACAGACTTCTGAGGTCTCCCTCCTCTTAGCTTAAGCTTCTTCAAACGCAGACCGCAACTCACTCCGATTCCGAGAACTCCACACAATCATGACACTCATACATATTCCTTCATTCATTCTGAAACGGCTCTCATCGCCTGAAACTGAGCAAACATGACAAAATTTTTGAGGTACCTCCAATCTGAAATTCGAGGTAGTGGGACAAATTGTCACAATGTATGGGACAAATGAGGTGC
This sequence comes from Maratus speciosus, assembly GCA_963932465.1. Taxonomy (NCBI): domain Eukaryota; kingdom Metazoa; phylum Arthropoda; class Arachnida; order Araneae; family Salticidae; genus Maratus; species Maratus speciosus. The sequence goes on from OZ010798.1 coordinate 204,502,188, forward strand.
CTCTTGTATGAGTTACCCAACTCTAGTAAACACTTCTTTTCCATACTTTCCTTGATTTTCTACTGACCTCTAGGACCTCCCATAACGGTGAAGCTCCGCCCTCCCAATTTTCTCTATATTCAAATTGATTGCGTGGGGTCGTCTGAGTAACTTGTCTATTTCACATTCTTTTTAGCCATCCTATCATCTATTTTTATCCTCCTTTTTAAGTAGTCGGATTGCACTACAGCTATACTTTATCTACTTCTTTTTACCCGACTGCCAAGAAGGGTTATGTGTTTCACGTGTATCTGGGTATGTGATTTCTGTATACCCTCGAAACATCCCAACGGGTGATTGTATTTTAATGAATGAGGTCTCTGGGTGAAACCAAAAATACATGTGCTTTTCCTGTCCAAAACTTTAATATTTTTTTTTTCTCAACTATTATACAGTGAAATTCCAATTTTTTTATGACATCTTTTAGAAAAAACTATTCTTAACTAGTATGAAATATGCTCTAGCCAATTTTATTGTATTTATTGCACAATTTATGCACTTTATCTATTCTTAGCTATGAAAATTAGCTGTCCAAATGACTAGAGAGACAACTTTAAACAGACTACAATTCTAAATATTATGAACAACACAATATTTATCGGTTTTTATTTAAATAACAGATATAGTGCTTTAATAAATTTGTACTAATGAAATAAGATATGTATTTTGTAACTGCATAAGTTTAATTTAACATTTGTCCATGAAAATGAAACCTCTGTTACTTTATTTACATTTAGTAGAATAAATAATAAAAATTTTGTCCAACAAAGTGCGCTACTAATCTGTATTGCTCAAAAAACTTTCTAGAATAGAAGTCAAGTTCCATTTTCACTTTGTCTGCCCCATGTTTAGAGTATAGAGCAGTATTATGAAGCTCTAAGGTGAGTGTGTTTTCTCTTTGTAACTTCTGTTACTCCAATTTTAGGTTTAAATATTGTTTTAAAAATAAAATTTCTCTTTAAGTCACAAAACACTAAGTAAAATAAGTTTATGTAAATAAAAAAGTTATTTTTTTAGAACATTATTATTTAAGAAAAAAAATTGTTTTTGCTTAAATGTAACCTCTGTTACATTACAAGTAACCTCTGTTACAACTTTTGGTAACAGATGTTACATACATATAACAGAAGTTACATTTTATCCCAGAATATACATTTTTGTGGTACTTATTGTCATTCTTATTACTTATTTATATTTATTTTTGCAGTAGCACGTATTATTTATTTGTGGTATTTTCCAGATCAAAAAATGTCTCCTAAGAAAACAAGTTTTCAAGTTCTTGAATCTACTGCTGAAGAAAATTAAATTATAGAAATAACGCTAGATAAAATAATTAAAGGAACATATATACTAGTAGGATCTGTAATTGAAAAAAAAAAAGAGAAAAATGAAGTATTACTACATAGCCGTTACACAAGATGATTTAGAGTGCAAGTTATGTTTTTGAAAGCTTGTGATGATGCATTATCTATTTTTTAAATTATATGACAATGATATTGCATACATACAGTTCGAACAGATCCAAAAATGTTTGCCCATGCGAACTGTAGTACAGAAAGGGGCTGTATTTAGCCTCTGTTACTGGATGTAACCTCTGTTACTGGATGTAACCTCTGTTTCTTGAAGAATTTTTCTATTTCTTTTTAATAATTCTAAACTGATAATAAACCAAATGTATTTATAACAAAGAATATGTTATGTACTTTAAATACAATTAAAAAAATATATTCTTTAAAACTATAATAAGTGGCAATTATGAACTTTAACTTAGTTTTTTTTTCTAAACGAGATAAAATTACACATGTAATGATAATTAAATTTTATTATTTATTATTCATCTTTCTAAAACTATTATTTTGAACTAAAGGACATTTTTGCTAAAGTAATATATAAAAGATATATTTTTTGCTGAAATATTTGTATCATAAATTAAGCAAATACTGTCCAGTAACAGAGGTTACATTTTTCACATTAATATGACTTTGCAAGGTTATATTTTAATTGTAAAATTGACTTTTTTCTGTGCGGATGCTAATTTTGTGCAGCTTAAATATATATTTAAACAATATTATAGTTATTTAGTAAAATCTAGATAATAAAAAAATGACGAAAAAAATTCTTGAAAAGCGCAAAGAAAATTGGTTTTACCCCTCTATCAATTCGTCTTAACCGCCCGATGGTAATAGGCTAGGTTTTGTTTTTATAAATTCAAAATGGCGACCGTAAAATACAAAATGGCGGTAGAGACGAAATTTTTTTTTTTTTTTACGCACCCTATTGAGTGGCATATCATTGGATAAGTCTTCAAAACGAAGACGATGTTTCATTGACTATTTTACAGTCAGATGCTCTGTTTAAATATTACACCACATGGAAGTTGTGAAGGAAGGATCTCCAGCTTTACTGCAACTCTAACCATCATAGACATCTATAGAGGCCTCATCAAAACAGTGTTTATAGATAGGAACTAACAATTAAACACAACTTAAAAGCCATCAATACAAGTAAATAATAAAAAAAATAGTTTCGCATTGATGAGAAATATTTAATTAGCAGTCGTGTTTTTTGATTTTTTAAATGGAATATATTATTTCATGATGTGTTCGATATCTACTCATCAACATGGCGTGGATTTGCACTGCAAATAGGTAGCCCCTTGATTGGTTTATCTGTTTAGTCTCTTGTATTCATAAACAACTAATCATAGATGTTCCTGTACAAAGGAAAGGGTTGATCGCAAATAAGATTATCCATTTATTAGAAGAAAACGAACCCGAGGAATGTCCCTTGCATTGTTGCCTTTAAAATGCGATAAAACATTGTAGGACCATTTGATAAACTCGTTCAATCATGTTTCAATCGTATATTATAATTGGGAGCACCCAGTGGATAGGTAGCAGTCATGGATAGTAAAGATTAATCAACATCGGAGTTCATACGTATTTAATAAGGCTATAAACAGTTGCGAAATTACATGTAAAATGATAACATTACAGACGGGATTTCAGAACTTTCTTTTAATGTTTTGTCCGAAATTAAAGTATAAATTGATCAGTCATCGGGGATGAAAAATGAGAAATACAATAGCAGATTTCGTTTTGCCACTATTTCCATAAAGTAATTTTCATTTCCAGTTCATTGCGTGTTGTAAATGCATTACATTCTTTTCCCGAGTACTATGACACTCATTTTATATAGATCAACATATTTTACTTTTTTTTTTGTTAAACAAGGGATTCCGCTATAGGCAGGTTCTGTTTTTCTGTACTTTAATTTTATTTTCTAGAAATGCATCTACCCATCTTAAAAAATAAAAAATAATAAATTTTAAGTGTGGAGTAATAGGAGTAATAGAGATAGATTTACAAATACGTGCATTTTATGAAAAAAAAAAAAAAAATTCTGGGCGGGCCAAATTTTACTGATATTTTTATCTCGGGCCGTGCCGGGCAAATTATTTTCAAATGAGTTGGGTTGGATCAGGGACTGAAAATTTCTGCCCGTTCAGTCCTCTAGGCAGATGCAGTCCAGTCCCGGCCCATCTCGGTCCGAAAGTCCAGAAAAAAATTATTCTCAAAAACAAGGCCAGACCGATTGTCGTGGAGGAAAATTGGGCCGGGCCCATGTAGACGCTTACACTGAATAACCAAAGTATTAGTTCATAAAATTTTGCAAATTTTGACAGTAAAAGTTCTAATCTATATATATTGGTTCCCCTTTCTTAACCTTCCGTCTACCAGACGGGTCCATTGGACCCGACATGTACATTCAAAATATTTATTCAAACCAGAAATTTCTTCAAAACAAACTAAATGTATAAATCAGACAATAATAAGTTAAATAAACAAATTAAATAGTTTTAAGTAAAAATTCTGGTGTAGAATGTTTTTATAAAACTTGAGTAAAATTTCCGGTAGTTCTAGGGTTAAAATTCCTTTGAAATTAGCTTGATCAGCCGCAAGCTCCGATCCAGTTACAAGTGTATTCTTCCCCTTCCCCCAACAAACTGGGTACACGTTTCTGTTCTAAGCAAAACATTCCCCGTTTCGAAATACGGAAGGCCGTACTGCCGAGTGCCACAACATTCGAATGTTATTGCACCCTCTGATTATAGCAAGTGCGGGGAACAAAATCCCTTTTTTGTCATATTTTCACGAACATCAAGACCAGTGTGATTCGTCTGAAGTAATGTTTTTAAGAAACTTTCTCGACAGCTGCATGGAAGAGGATGGCCAATTTACACCAGATGAAGCTTCCATTTAAATCATTGTAAGGTTTTTGTTTAAAAATAAATTTATTTTCATGTATAATTTGAATTTAGATATTTATTTAGCAGTTAAAATAGTCATAATAGCAGTTCGATTACGATGTTACATATTAAACTAAATGATTATTGCTAAATTCTCGATTATCCGATGTAGGTTCGGTAATCCTCGCCCGATTACGATAGAAAATCGAGGTTCTACTGCATACATATATTTTTTTATTAATTTTTAGTGAATTTCGTCGCTTTTATAGATGAGTTTTAACTCAGTGGATGCGTTTGAAAAATTTTGAGTTTGAGTGTAATCGTGACTCATTTTAGAGAAATGGAATTTGAGTTTGAATTAGTTCACTTTTTTTGTGAGTCTACCCAGCACTGCTCGCAACTGGCAGACAATACTCTATATCATAGCTGCCAACTTTTCCGCTTTTTCAGACCACAAAAATTTAATAGAAATTTTTGCCTTGTTTAATCGGCAGATTACGACGATTTAAAAAGGTGAAATTTTCCAGAAAATTTTTGTGGTCTGAAAAAGAGTAAGATGTTGGCAGCTATGCTCTATATGTCCCTTCCTCTTTATTCACAACTCCATTCTTTTAACACATCGCGGATCAGCAATTTTTTATGAAATCTGGGTTTTAAATAAGTCTACCCTCGTATAAAAACTTTTGGTAAATTGGTTCCTACACATGTTTTTCAAGTTTATTCGTCAATATAATTTTTTTTTCAACTAGGGGGCTCGGCCCCCTACGAGCTACGCTCGCCAACCCCCCGTTCAGACACTGCAGTTTCTAAAAGCACGCTAATTTGATCGGCTTTAATTGAATTTTTTTGGAAGATTGAATTATAATTAAAAAAACAAAGGCGATCTCCCTATAAACGGGTTTCTATTCATTTCTCTTTGATTGGGGAATTTTACGGAAAAATCAGCTGCTGTTAAAAGATACAATGGCATTTCAAAATCATCTAATATAAAATGAATTAAGTAAACAGAGTCTTTGTCTCCCGGTATTTTTTAACAAAGCGAAAAGAAAGTCCTTTTAAATAAAACATTTTAAATATATCGTTTTTAATCTGACGTAATTTTCACCAAACTTTTCTTTCCCTTTTTAATATTCACGTGAAAATGCTTTTATTAGAAATGAAATATTATTTGCGCTGTCCAAAACAAAAAAATAGTTGAAAAGTTCATCTCAAAATATCAAGTAAATGTCTCGCGCTATTTTAAAATTTAAACTACTATTTTGCAATATTATTTTTTGTTCATTTTACGTAATAAGTGTAATGTGACGTAAATGTGATGTAATTTCTCCTATTTAAGACTTCTAACGCATGTTAATGAATTTATTACTTTACAATATCCTTTCTCTGTTAAAATTCACGTGTAATTATAGATGAAGTAATTTTCAATAAGTTCCTGCTTTTTATACGTAATTATTTAATTCTAATTTGAAAGTTTTTCTTTTCTGTTTATAATAGTCACGTGTAAATAAATTTTTAATTTGAAGCAAACATTATTGTTTCCGTTGTTTATACAGTTTGGCAACAGGTTAAATTAGTACAAGTTTCTGAAATAAGTAAAAAATATCTCTCGAAATGCTGAAAATTTGAATTTAAAATAGAAATGAAACCTCGAAAAATGAGTCAAATTAAAAAAATAAATTAATTCTGCACACCGGGAAATTATAACGTATAAAATGATCTAAAAATTATTAAATTCCGATGTATAGTTTTTGCTCCTATAAAACTTTTTTAATGGAACGATTTTGTCCAACTTTAGCATTAAATAACTCTTAAAATAATTCTTCGATTTGAAAACTGTCTGCATCAGCGTGTTTATCAAACATTTCTGTATAATACTACCAATTTTCATATTTTTGTATGCATTATTTTTCTTAATATTAACGAAGAAAGACCTCCGGTCACAAAAAATTCAAAACCGGCGGCGGCGGTGACAGCGGTAGTTACTTTTTTTTAGAATAGAGAGATTTTTGAATGCAACACAAAATTTTTCCCAATCTGAAAAAATGTGGACAACATTATATAAATGCATTTTCTATAAGGTAGACTTATAGGAAAGGACTTATACTAAGGTTGCCTTCAGTAAATGATGTTTATTCAAATAAAAACGAGATTTCTAGTTTTTCGTCTGTAATGTGTTAATAGATTTATTGTTATATATATTAAGAGTATTGTCGTGTAGAAACTTACACAACAAGGATTGTTATTAATTTAACTAATTAAATAATTTTTCGCACGATCCAATAACATTAAAAATAATTTAATTCTCGAAAAATAATTCTTTAGTAATTAATTAATACAATAAATTAAAATAACATAAAAAATACTCCAAATAAAAGTATATTAAAATGAATAATTATATAATGTGTATAAAAAAAATATATATTGTTTGGTATTGGTATGTTTAGAAAAAAAGAAGGAATATGAATTTTGAATTTATTTTGTATTAATATTGAAAATTAAAAATTTCGAATTGTAAATATTTATATGTGCAAAAAAACAGTGTGAAAAAAAAAAAAAAAAACATCCCCAAATAAGACCAGACAGAAAATAGGAAATTACAGATAATGCAAACAGTACTGACGCCATAGTTGGACAGAAAATGTATAGCGAAAGAATAGAAAACATACGATGTTGAAATCATAAATTTTCTGTCAATGAAGATGATTTTACGACACTCGACGCGGGTGGCAATTTACCACGAGAAACCAGATGCAGGGGCAAATAAAAGTTAATGCTATGCAGTGAAAAATAAATCGGCACGCCCAAGGTTGGGGGATTCCTGGAGTACCAATAAGGGACCAGTAGTCGCCTCCAATAAGAACGACAGCTCTGGGTTAATTTAGCCCTCCCAAAAATTGGATCTTGGAAGATGGAATGAGAGAAAAATGATTAAGTCTGGTGTCTCGTCCTCAAGAGGTTCTAAAACAATTTTAGGAGTTGACTTCCTCTAAGGCCAATCAAGATATTACGAAATTTTACATCAAGTTCCTTCGCAACATGTCATATTTAAAAAAGGAATTATGATGGATATTGCTGAGAGCAGACACATCCTTGTTTAGAGCTAATGATGAGGATCGCTGAGAGCTGACAAGCCTTTGTACCAAATGAATAATTGATGCAGAATTTTACAGAAAAATTCACCTGATTTGGAGATATAAGTTAAATGGGTAGCGATGAGATGCGAATGCATCGAAGATATGAAGTGTCTGCAGATTTTGCCAATTAAAGTGTGCATTGTGGAGATGGAGCTCGAGTAATTTTCATGCGTCACAGAGTGTCTAAAGAAAGCGAAATTGGTTGGTGAAAGATCCCCATGAACTCTATATATATAAAAAAAACTTTATGCTCAGATGAACTCATTTGTGTTTGCTTTGAATTCCATGAACTATGATAGAACTTCATAATTTAGATGATTACAGAAAAGATCGAAGTCTATTTGGGTGAGAAATTCCTTATATTTATTTCCATATATTTGTGGCTACTGTTTTTATATTTTATTATAATGTGTACAATTAATCCTACGTAACTAGTTTTCTAAATTTTCACTAAAGTTTATATTCTTATATCATTGAATATTATGATTAATTATGATAAAGATTTTAATGATAACGGGAATATTATCTTTCTATAAATAAAATTTTGATTAATGTTTTGGCAAAAGCCTCATCATCGGATCGTGCTGTGAACAAAAGGGCAAGTTAAGGTAAAATAAATTAATGAAAAAAAAAATGAGTAACAAAAATAAATTTTTGATGAAAATATTTGCTGTTATAATGAGGATGGAACTATGTTATATTCTATTTAAAAAAAAAAAAAATGTATAATTTGAATCGTAATCTGAAAAAAATAGGGTGATATATCAAATCATATTTGAATCATGAATTTTATATGAATGAAAATAAAGTTTGTTTATGTATGTATACTTATATGTCCTTTTCTTTGATTTCTCTCTTTATTTTTATTTCAGCAAAATGTTAAAATTAAGTGTCTTAAGATTTAATAATTTAGCCATAATATAATTTAGACGTCTCTCTATGCAACTTACAAGTCCGATATTTCCATTTCTGCGTTAAATAAGGCGTCCTTGAGTTATTGTCAAAATTAATTTTATTCCAATATTATCTTCTCTCCTGATTCATTAATTAACATTATCCCATTTGATCTTTTCACAACGCGGATCGGGATAAACTGTTTCTATTGTACTAACGATTTTACTGTCGCGTGACCCTGTATGTTATGGCTTCCAAATCGCCACAACAAGTATTTTAACCCCTTAATTCTCGCTCCCGTCATATTCACGGGCTGTGTCTTTTTTTCAGATTATTCAGATTTGTTTGATTCCCACCAGTTTTATACAATAGTGTAATTGGCTTTATTATGGTATCATTTTACATGTCATCAAACAAGGTGAGCATTTCTTTTTCAAAAAAGTGGTGCCAATAAGCAATTTGAATTTTTTAACCGTAATTTAATGCGACCGTTAAGGGGTTATATATATATCTTTTCATATGAATGTATAATACATACAAAAAATTTCCCCAGTTTCCCCTTAAAATTTCGAAAACAATATAATACTCCGACAGTGTGAAGAGGCTACTTGTAAATGTCAGCTTGAGTTTCAGTGTGCCATATAAACAGTAAAATTGTCTCCCAACTAGTAGCAGTGAAACTACAATATATAATAAAAATGTTTAATAAATGAAAATATCTAAATCGATACCATTTAAATTTGTAACTCACGCCGGAAAATGTTTAATAAAATATTATTTAATATATAAAACGTGTGTTGGTACAGCACTCAATCTGTAGCTTCTAAGCTGAACAGACGTGCCATTCTTCGCTTTTCGAGTTCGGTCGTATGCGGTGCAGACGAGGCGCTCCTAGGGATGGGCGTTTCTGCTCCTTTTGAAAAACGAACTGTTCCATAAGAACCTGGAACTGTTCCTTTTACCTGTTCCTTAGAAACAGGTCATGTGATCTCGTAACAAACGAGGAGAGGAACGAAGACACCAAGACCTGATACTGGGATTGTTGCTGTAACAGACAGGGCATTGATTGTTCGGTTTCAGGGATTGAAAAAAGGCCTCTTTTCTTTACTGAATACATAACTTTGAGGAAGGGATACAAAAGAAAATCTGGATACACCATGTTGCTTTTTCTTTTTCTTTTCTCTCTCTCTTTTTTTTTTTTTACTTTGAGTTTTCAAGTGGAAATTTTGATTATACAAAAAATGGAGAGGATGTTACTTGAAAAAGAAATGAAAAAAAAAAAATACATTTAATAATATTTCCAATAATGTAAAAATGGAACTCATGGCCAATATTTAAAACAACTGCGATAAATACTATGTTAGCATTTGACTCGAAACTGGCTTTAAGATAATCCGATAAATACATTCCGTGAAATACCTTTTTTCAAACTTATTAGTTCTAAACTTAAACTAATATGATTAGATAAACTAAAATTTTTGAGACTTCTTATTAAAATTAGCAAGCTAAAAATTGAAAATAATGCCAAGAATTGAGATATAGTTATGGCTCTAGGAAGGCGGGGAGGGAAGGAAAAGTGAAGGTTCCAAGTTCAATTAACTAAATTTTCTTTTTATCAGATGATTTTAAAAAATGAATATTATTTATTTATTTTTCAAGTAACTTAAAATAATTATACACGAAGAGAAAAGTAAATTAAGGATTTTTTGGTGAGCGGGTAAGCTTTCTCTCCCTAAATCTGTCGTTGAAGACAATATTTAATTCCGTTTCTCTTAAGTTCATGAGTTTAAAATTATCTTAAACGGCAGATCTTCGACAAAAAAAGATAATAAAATAATTTAATTCTTCAACGTTCTACTTCATGTGTATATACCCGATTTAAAGAAAAAACAGACTAGGCAATTGATGACAGACATATTCGTTCCAAAATCTAGTGCGGCCCAACCAGTGGCCAAGAGGTTCTACTTTCGAAGGTGATAAGCGGGAGGGGTTGTGCTCGAACCCAATCGGGCCCGTCGGCCTAATCGTTCGAAATTTTTCGCGGTTTTCTTCTAACCTTGGGTTTCCATACGTAAATACGGGTTAGGTTCCCTTAGAAAGACCCCACGGATGGCACTCCTCCTCGGGCCTATATGCCTCGTGCAGATAATCGGCCGTCATAAATAACACCAAAATCTAGTGTCAGCGTGATTTTTTTTTTTTTTTTTTTTTTTTCTTTTTTTTTTTTTGCGGGCGCTCTTGGTTGTGTATTTCAAAATTGCATAACAAAATCGTTTAAAAACTTCTAAATCTTTTTTTATAATAGAACCTAAGGAACTCTTTAAATGCAAATATTCTCAGTGTTTAGTAGCTGCTCTTGTAAACCTTAATTCCGATATCAATTAATTATGGTACTGCTTCAATTTTTTTTAGTATACATTATTAAGCTCATACCAGAAGTATTTCAAACGAATACATGAACAAAGATTTGTAACTCCAAACTGGATGCAGTTTCTTTCTTACATTCTTTTTATTTTATTTTATTTTATTTTATTTTATTTTTTATTTATTTATTTTTGCGTAATCTTCTAAAGGATTGTTTATCCGATTGACTTCAATTCATAAAACAACTCATGATAAAATATCTTTATTTTTTTAAAAAAAGCAAAAAAAAAAAAAACTTTTAAGGAAAATTTTCTTTTGGTTTCATTGGTCATCATAATTAAAATTCTATAAATACAATACTAATAATAAACTATATTTTTCTACCTGATGTCTATGAAGATCGGAAAAAGCGCATAAAGTATAATGAATTTTTCCCGAACAATTTGTTCAACTGGTGTAGCTTTTTTTTTTTTCAAGCTATAAGAATTAAAAAAATATCTGACCTCATGTATACTTTCTTGATTATCTTAAGTCTGTTCTCAAATCTGAACTGTGTTCTTTCTGACACTTCCTTCATTTCCTTTTTATTCACAAACGCATAAAATTACTAGGTATTTTTGCTCAAAAATTAGCTAATCGAATGTGTTTTCCCCGTTTTCAATAAAGGCAGGTGTTTCAGAAAATTCTGCGAATTTGATATCTTGAACCGAATTTCCGGACGCGACAGTGCGGAGAAGAAGAAAAACTGCCATCGTGATGCAACAATAGTTTGTAGCTCAATATGTATTCATTTATCGAAAATTGGAAAACCATTCGATTACAAATTTTTAAAATACCCTTTTTAAGAATCTACAGCAATATTTCTTTATTCTTTTAATTTCAAGATTTAAAATGAAATTTTTTGCTGCAATATTTTGTAATACAAATTTAAAAACTGAATTTAAAGAATAACATTTATTGAGTTGCTTATTTAATTAAAATTACATTTTTAAAACTTTTAAACGTTCTTTGTGAATTTTTTCATAAATTAAAAGATTTTATTGACTTGTTTGTTAGAGGCAAGCATTTTCTAGAAAAAGCATTCAACTTTTACCTTATAAATAAACTTACTAGGGCTGTTTTATTATTATTATTGTATTAACATTAATTTAACCTCATTACTTTTGCTATTTTAACATATCCTTATTATTCAGCTGCACAAAAACCGTGTTTATAAAGTAGTTAAAAAATAATCTTTAGTTATAGTAACAAATTTAGAGGGGTGGGGGACTTGTGGAAACCTGCATTCCGATGTAAACGAAAACGTTTATTATTACTATTATTAATACTAGTATTGATTTTTATGTGCCTATTCCCATCCATACAATTGTTGAACAAACATTAAGAACGAAAAGAAAAATTAATATTTATATCTAATTAATATTATTATCATAATTCGATACTCACAATAAAAAATAAATTGACATTTTTGTATATTAAATATGTAAATTGAAATTTTTGTGTATTAAATACAAAATAAATATCTTATGTTTTAAAAATAGTAATTATTTTTTACATTAATAATGCGTATTAAATTATAGTACTAAATTACATGTCTCCTTTATGTAACGCCTGTTGTTCTTAAAAGAAGTCATGAAAATGCAAAAGACCTTTAATCTGACGTATCTTCAGTCAGAAAAAGGGATAAGAGACCTTCTCCCCTTTCCTTTACTTGTCTAATTGCATCAGTGACCAACAAATTCTATCCGTCATGTCCTCATGTCAAAGTGAAAACTGAATTTTCAACCTGGCACCAAAGTTCCTTTCTTACCAGAGCTTCTTATGCACCCCCCCTCCCCCGTCCTCCACACACACTAATACAAGCAAAATACCTCTAAAATGATACAAAGAAGGAAGAAACAGCAAAAAAAAAAAAAAAAAAAAAACATGTTCCTGAAGTACGTTTCTCGATCTGCTCCTGTTCCTGCTCCATTCCACATTCCACTATCTGTTCCTTGCGTTTTTCCGCGGCCGCGCAATGATGAGAAACAGAAACGAGAAGTCTCTCTCCCCCCCCCCCCCCAAAGATATGTTCCTTTTCAACTGTTCCTCGGATTTGGCATCGTTAATCAGGCGATTTTTTCCTTTTCTGGCATCTAGCATTTGATACTTTAATGACGTTTCTCATTGTTTGGAAACCTTTTGACATCATCAACCAATCGCAAGTGACAGAAAAATGTGTCAACATTTGCTTTGGCGACAGATGAAATTTTAGTTCGAAAAGAGTGGTTCTTTTTGGCGAAGAGTAACAGTTCCTTCGTTTTTTCTCTTGGAACTGTTCCTAGGAACCTGTTCCACGTTTTTCTACCCATCCCTAGGCGTTCCTGCTCGTGCTCTTATATTGAGATTAACTCTTGCTTCTATTATGTGTATTGGTGACAGCGGTACGTAATGTGAGTTCCGGTTCGTATGAATAGGACTTTATTGTGAACTGTTGTTACAGCATAGTAGTACCATATTGGGAGTTCTACGAACTTTAAAATGATGGATGCTAAGGATCCATTTCCGATGAGAATGCTCAACGCATTGTGAGCGGTATCGAATCGCCAGACCTCGCTTCTGCTTGGAACGAATTTCCTCAACTTTCGGATGAAAAACAAAAAATGATCGTCACGCAATTCTTGTTGGAATGTGACAACCACCTGAAAGGACTGATTCATAGCCCGGACTACTCCACCGGCAAGATCTACAGCAAAATGTGAGTAACCTTTTGTCTACTGTGATGTTCTTGTTTAAAGAGCCATTTGACCCCCTTAGGTTGTGTAAATTATCTGAATTTAAACTTTTTATTTCTAAACATAACTTAGATCTAATCGAAACATTAACTGATCTTAAAGCAATTGCGGTGGACCCTACTGAGGGCTTCCTCCCTGCTAAAAATGTAACCCGTAAGAGAACGCGTACTGAAAACGGTAGTTTACCATTACAAAACAAATACGCCATGTTAGCTGATAAAGCTAAAGATAATCATGAATCTGATGATATGGACAGCACCCACATGATGGCGACGTAGCTGGTGGCTCTGGAACACCCACCACCCCTAAAATTAAAATACACCCCTTCTACATTGAAATTAAGGGTAAATGGCATGAACTTGCCGCCAAAATTAAAGAACAAAATGAAACCAACCCCTTCATCAAAATGGATGGGAAATTACTAAAAGTTCATTCCAAAAACGACTCAGACTTCCGTAAAACTCAAGCTTATTTGGATACTAACCAGGGTTGTAGTGGATAGCTGCCCGCCCGGGGTGGGTTTTTTATAAAAAGCCCAGGTAAAAGACCCGGGTTTTTTTAAATATATTTCTGGAAAAGAACAGATGATGTAATTGTTAACAGTTTATGGTTATTTTGTTTTATTTATTCACTTCTTTGAATCTTGGAAAATATATTTGTATTAATTTACTTGCACTTTTAGATTGGAAACAATTGGAAAACACACAATTGATAGCTTTGCAATTTAAAATTTGTTTGGGTACTTCTTAGTTATCCCGTTGACCAAATTACTGTCCCCAAATTGTAAGATTAAATGCCAATAATGGTTGCCATTAATTAATTAATTGTAAGATTAAATGCCAATAAAACCACTAATTCGACGTTTTATTTGTATTTTTATTAATGTTTTACTAATTTATTTGATCTTTTGTTATTTAAAATAAAAATTATGTCAATGAGTTAAATTTGGCGAAAGTGGTCAATGGGATAACTAAGAAGTACCTTTGTTTGTTATTTAAATTAAAGTGATCATATCTATATATGTATTTTAAGAACAGAGAAAAATGGTGAGATCATTATTAAGACTATGAAGTCTTTCCCATCTATTAGACTATGAAGTGTTCACAAAGATTGTATTTGAGATCAGGATTGCCACTTATTTTGGCAATCAAATTTCTTGTGCTTTACTGAGCAAAATATTAAATTTTCCCAGAGTAATTCCTCTGAGAATTTTCAAAATTTCAAGGGATAAATTTTGAAAAGTACCAAAGTTTAGTAAAATTCCTTGTTTTTAATACTCATTTTTAAATTCCCTCAGATTTTCTAGTTTTCCCTATACAGTAACAACTCTGAAGATTATTATTTGTAAGGAAGGTGGAATCATCGTCCACATTTTGGCAATTTAATTTACCCGGGGAAAATTGCCCATTTAACCCGGGTTTTTTAATAAAACCTGCCCGGGCTGGGTTTTTTCTAAAAAACCCGGGTTTTTTACAACCATGATACTAACGCCATAGCTTACACTACCCTGAGCCGTGCGGAACAGAGCCCTCGGAAAGTGGTAATTCGCGGAATCCCCTGTTATACTGACCCGCAAATCATCATTGATGAACTAAAACAGCATAATTTCATAGCCAATAGAGCTTCCATGATGAAAAACAGAAAGACCGGTAACCCAATGCCTCTTTATGTAGTAAATGTCTTGCCAAGAGCAAAATTCGAGGAAATTTACCAAATAACCGAAATATGTTATATTAAAGTCACAATTGAATGTTTTAAAGGCACGGGCATTGTAAAACAATCTTACCGTTGCCAAAAATTTGGCCACTCATCTGAAATTTGTAACCTCCCTGCTAGCTGCGCTAAGTGCTCAGGAGGGCACTTAACCCCTGAATGTGATAAAATCGGAAAAATAACTCCTAAATGTAGTAACTGTTCTGGCCCTCACCCGGCTACTTATCATGGTTGCCCTAAAACCCCCCAATTTCATAAAAATAACCAAGCCTCAAAATCTTCCCCAAAAGGAAAACCAGCTAAATCTTTCCCAGACATGCTAGCCCAAACTATGGCAAGCTATAATTATGTAAAACCAGCCTCAGCCCCTCAAGTTACTAAGAAAGCCCCAGATACGGTTGCAACTCCAGCACCCAAACCTGAAACTGCAAATTCTAACGAAAATAAGCCAAAAGACCCTGAAACTGCAGCACCAGAAACTTCTAACAGCTCTATTTATATAACTGATCTAAAAGATATTCTTAAAACTTTCCAAGAGATGAAAGAAATCTTTAAATTTAACAAATTCATCCAATGTTTCCAAAACATAGCTAGACTTTCAAAAAATTGCAACGATCCAATGGAAAGAATATTTATAATTATCAACGCTTTTGACAGCTTGGCCACGGAATTCAACTCACCCAATAATGAGTAATTCCTCCCCTTCTTTTTCCTCTTTAATCTTCCTCTCTTGGAATTGCAACTCTTTACATCACAAATTAAATGAACTTAAACTTTTCATTTCTGATCACCCTCATATAGATGTCATTTTCTTACAGGAAACTTTCAGCCCTACTTTTAATATTAACATTCCTGGGTATAGGCTATTTCACACACCCCGCTCAGACGGCACCCCGAGAGGCGGCACTGCTATTTACATAAAGCACCATATCCCTCACTATCTTTTTAGCAGTTCTAATTTTAATGACATTGAATACACTAGTATAGTCATTCAGCTTTTCCACATTAACATTAACTTAGCTTCAATTTACTCACCCCCTACTGGTAACTTTCCTGTTAATAGTTTAACTCAACTCTTTTCTCATCACCAACACTGCTTCTTGGTTGGCGATTATAATGCCAAGAGTAGGCGTTGGAACTGTCACGGCAAATCTCCTCGGGGTACCTCTCTTCATAATATTGCCCAACACCTTAAATTAAGCTTACACGCACCTAATACTCCTACACACATAAGCACGGCGCCTAATACCCATGATTCCATAATTGATCTTGCTATCTCTAAAAATCTTCCCTATCCTATCACCTCTACTGTCATTAAAGATCTTTCCTCTGACCATTACCCTGTCTGTTTCAAAATTGATATAATAAACCCTATTTCTCTGCCTCCTTCCGTGGCCATTGATTGGAAAAAATTTACTAACCATCTTGATAATCAATATATTACTTTTCCCATAATAAACTCTACAACTGATATTGATGATGCTGTGGATTTTCTAAATTCTAAAATTATTGAAGTCCAAAACCATGCTACCTTCAATACCTTCAAAAATAATAATTCATTCATTCCTCCCCGTTATATATTTAACCTGATTAAACATAGTTACCAACTCCGGCGACAATTTCAAAATTCTAGAGACCCCTCCCTTAAACCCTTAATCAATAGAGCTAATAATAGAATCAAAAATTGCCTTTTTAAAGAAAAGCAAAAAAGTTGGAATAATTTTCTCAAAAATCTTGCTAGCGAGGATAATTCTCTTTGGCTAATCAAACGTAAACTCAATAAAAAATATTCTCCCATTCCCCCTCTTTCGGACAATAATATTAACTATGCTTATACTGACCAGGATAAAGCAAACCTACTTGCCAACTCCTACGCTTTACAATTCTCTCCGAACCCAAACCTCGCTAGCCAGGCGCATCTTGATGAGGTTAGTGAAACTGTTCGCAATTTCCTAGCCGTCCCTCCTGATGACCCCCCCCCTATAATTCAGCCTATTGTAATCCATAATATTATTAAAAAATTGAAAAAACGCAAGACCCCAGGTTACGACAAAATTTCTAACACTGCTCTTAAAAACCTTCCACCTAACTGTATTATCTATATCACCAATCTTACTAATGCTATCTTTAAATTTAACTACTTTCCGAAACCTTGGAAACTCTCTATCATATCACCCATACCCAAACCTGGAACTGATCTCTCTAATCCTACTAACTACAGACCTATCTCTCTCCTTCCTTCTCTCAGTAAAGTCATCGAACGTGTCATTAGGACCCAGTTGCAGGACTTTATTCAGCAAAACAACATCCTTATGCCTGAACAGTTTGGCTTTTGCCTTAACCATTCAACACAACACCAGCTCCTTCGCGTTGTAGAGTTTTTCAGCGAAAAGCTCAACGCGAAGATCCCAGCAGCAGCCATATTCCTTGACGTCGCAAAGGCTTTTGATAAAGTCTGGCACGAAGGCCTTATATACAAACTAATTAAGCTGAAATTCAGTGCCAGATTAATACACTTAATATACTCATACCTTTGCGGCCGTACATTTCGCGTCCGCATCAACAACATCTTATCCATCATTCTCTTTATCCTAGCGGGCATCCTTCAAGGGAGCGTGTTGGGCCCAATGTTATTCAACATATTCTTCAATGACATCCCACGCTCATTATTCACATATTTAGCTCTCTATGCGGACGATACATGTATCTACGCATATGCACACCACCCGTATAGTCTATTCAGGTACTTGCAAGCTCACCTTGAACATTTCCTGGACTGGTGTGACCTATGGCGCGTTCTTATCAACGAAAATAAAACTAAAGCTGTATATTTCTCACGTAAATTTATCTTCCCTTCTAGATTAACAATCAATAATACAACAATTTCCTTGTCCGACGAGGCCAAGTACCTGGGTGTCATCCTTGACCGTAGGCTCACGTGGAATAAACATGTCCTTGCCATCAGGGGGAAAGTCGCTGGAGCTGCTCTTGCACTTAAACCTCGTATTAATAGTAAAACCCTTTCTGTCTATAATAAACTTCTCCTTTATAATTCTTGCATCCTTCCAATCATAACTTATGCCAGTCCTGTCTGGGGCTTTACCTGTAAAACTACTATGGATAACCTTAGTAAACTACACAACAAAAACCTCCGTATTGTCCGCGGTGCCTCTAGGTACTTACGCAATTCCACCGTCCGTAGAGACCTCAATACAATCACCCTTACAAAAAGAATAAAAGTCCTGGCAAAAAATTTCTATACTACCTTATATGACCTCTTTAACGAAATTGTAGCAGAGCTCCCAGGCTACGACGCCTTCGAGCCCCATCATCGTAAACGCCCTAAATACTCGTCCATAATGGACTCCCCGTGAGCTTTGTGTTTACCGCATCAGATTGCTATTGTCAATTTTCTCTTTTTCATTCTTTTTCTTTTTAGATATTAAAAAAAAAACCTCTATATATAATTATATATAGGAAAAAATATATATATATTGCCCTGATTAGTGCCTTTTTGTTTTTGCAAGCAGCCTTGCTGCCTTCCTTAACCACCTTACTTGCCCAGGCTTGGTAATAGTTACCTGAACTAGTGCTAACTTTTATTTCTTTTTACATTATTACTCTATCTTATAGCAGTCTTGAACTGCAGTTAAACCTATATTTAATATAATTTAATCTATTCTTTCAAGCTTTTAACTTAAAATAACTTCCATTTTTCTTTATTATCCACAGCACCTATGCTAGTAAAATCTTTCACTTATCTATTTTTAGTAGTTGTAAACAACTACACTTTTATTTCAATCCCAATGGCTCAAATTTTATAAGACATCACAATACTCAGACTGGGTGTGAAGTTGATGACAACTGGGAAACCCCTGAACTGCTGCCTCACTGTTCAGCACTTAGAGCACTCTGACGAATCGTCTTTTAACCATCTTGAAAAGTGGTCTGCAGAGGCTGCTTAAAAAAGAAAAGAAAAAGAATGGTGATGGTAAATGTTGAATAGTTAAAGCTGGGTAAATTATGGTCATACATTCTTATTATGGTCAGACCGGGAGTCGGCAGCACTGACGCTTGGCAAAGAAGTGGAATAGTACAAGAAACTCAACTTCAAAAAGACGTAACTGCGCCATCTGGAGGCTGTTTTGTAAGTTCGCGGCGCTTTCAACATGGCAGGAAGGCAAATATTACAGGATGAAGCAGCTCGCGCCAAGAACGAAATACTGTCGAGTTGATATGTACGCGCATTCCAGATGAAAAAAACCTGGGAAGACTACGTTTTCCCACCGAAAACTTCCTTCAAACCTCTATTATCCGAAGTAATTGTGACCGACCCTCTTTCGGAAAATCGAAATTTTCGAATAATCGAGAATGCTTCATTTTAAGATTAAGGCGAAATATATACAATATTTCTTATTATGGTAAGAAGAGCTTGATAAAAATAAAGCAGTAACAAAATAGAAACAAGAATAAATTTCCCGAACTTTAATTTTTACGTATATCACAAGAGTTTAAACTTTTTTTTTGTCGCAGTTTCGATTGCCTTTGCTTTGTAGCTCTATCACGGAGTTTTTTAATATTATAAGTTCACCAGTATCACAGTCTTTCTGCTGCTTCAACCGTACCAAACCTTTTTCAAAATATTCAAAAGCTTGAGAATTGCTAATTTGTTCGTTTTCTTCGTTCCATTCTTCGTAGTTTGTAAAGAAGCGCTTGCACACAAACAATATAATAGTAAAGAAAAAAAAAAGGCTTTAAAAATAGATTTCGGTTAAGCGATGTATAATATTTAAATTTTTGATGATTTTCAGCCTTCTTATTTAAAACATGGTAAGTGACAGATGCTTATGTATATGTTGTTTATTTAAATGTTCCCATACGTTTCCATTTTAATTTAAGGAACTGTCAAAAAGAACATTATTGTACTATTGTGTAATAAAAATGGGGAAATATATATTGTAAATGCATTATTATTACGATTTCATATTAGTGCGCTTTTACATTATTATTATGTTGATAGTATTATTATAATTTTATGGTATAATTGCATTATCAGTGATCCGTATTTCACAAAATTCAGTCTCAGGAAAGTAGACACTTCACAAATCTAAAACCTTTATTTCCACTTTTTTTAATAAATTCATTTAAAATTATTTCGAAGATTTCACTTACCGCTGTTCATTCCTCATCTTAGAGAGTAAATAAAAAGAAATAACAATACCATTATTACTAAATAGTTAAATTATGCTGTAAAACATAAAAATGCAAAAATAAAAAAAAAGGTGTTTTTACTAAAGGTGTAAATAGCTGTGAGAATATTTTGTCATTTAGGAATTATGTATTGTAAAGTAATATTGTAAAGGTTATATCTTTCATATATATATATATATATATATATATATTAAATAATAAAATCTATATGGACGAGAATATTCCTATTATTCTCGTTCAATTTTTTTATTAGCACAATTAATAAAGTAATTTTTTTAAAGAAAAGTTTTAATTTTAAACTCTCTGTGATAGGTTTGTGCTTGGGGGGGGGGGGGGGGCGTGTTTGGAGTATTATTATTATTAATTGAGAAACATTTTACACCACCGGGTTTAGCGATATTAAATTTGTAGCATGAAGAAAGGAAATGCGGTGACTAAAATCTGGAAAAATATTTAAAATAATTTAATTAGAAAGTGGAAATCTAGGTTTTAAGAGTAGTGAAGGGTCCATTTTTCTGAAATCAGTTTTTGCGAAAGATAGATCGCTAACAATGTAATATATATAACAACGCAATTATAATGTATTATACTATTATTCCTCTTTTATTGAACATTAAAATGTTCTTTTCAAAAAAAATTTTTTTTTTTAATCAAAAGGGAAACTTATGTTAATATTTATATGGAATATAAATACATAAAAATCTGTCACATATCTTAAAATGAGGAGGCTGAAAATGATTAATTGCAAAGAATGTATTGCTATCACAAATGAAGTAAAAAAAAAATACCAGAATGAAACGAAAAGATTTTATTTTATTCTATTTGCAAAAGAATTAAAACGATGTCTAAAAAACAACAACATTTTGCATTCTTTTAAGACATAATGCAAGATCAGCTATTTCAAATATATACATATATTTTCCTTTAACAGAAACATAAAAAAAAATAATTGAAGCTCATTAAAAAAAAAAGTCTTACATTATATATAATTAAAATTGAAGAAAAAAAAAACTATAAATAAAAGTTATTCTTGAATCATTTCTTTACATGTCTGAGCAGAAAAGTAGCTGAAGACAAAAGCAGGAATTTCAAAATATTAAAAGGTCGAAAAGCGCGGACTTTTTTTTCTGTTTTGGAGCAAAGTGAGCGCGCGCCTCATCCCTGTAAAGTTTGTTTTGCAGCTCTGTTCAAGGCGCCATCATGACGTAGATCGCAGTTTACATTGGCCCTATGAGAGCTTTCTGTCTTTAATCGTTCAAGAGCTTTGTACATGGTTCGTACGGATACCGTTATTTCTCCAGGAAAAATGCTAGTATGTTTTTGTAGAAAAAGAAATCTGTGTTAAAAGCGAAAATTTCGCCTTCTTTTAAGAAGAGACTTTTTATAAGATAATACTGGTGCCGCAAAATTTTCTGGTCTGGAAAATTCAAGGAGGCGTACGGACCATGAGACAACCGCCTCATCGAATTGGAGGATGAAATTCCAGAATTAACTCTTGGTTGAAAACACCTAAAAACCCGATTTTACCGGTTGACTCGCAGGTTTACCATTGTGTTTTCCTGCTCCCAGTCCGCCATGTTTTCATACCTTTGGATGCAGGAAAACGCAATGGTAAACCTACGAGTCGACTACTAAAATCGGATTTTTAGGTGTTTTCCACCAAGATATGACTTGGCAGACAGATTGCGCTTTAATATGGGAATCGAGTTTTAGCTAATTCTGGAGTTTCAGCCTCCAACTCGATGAGGTGGTTGTCTGTGTTGCCAGTTCCCTGTCTATAAAGGGCACTAGATAATTTTTGACACAGCGTTTTTTGTACAAGTACGTTGAAGCATATTTCATACGAATATAACTCATGTGACGAATCTAATGGAATTCACAAAAAAAGTCCCACATATGTTCAAATAGAACTCTAGATAGGAAAAGCAATGTATAAGCATAACAGTTCAAAATATTTCTAAGTCTCAAGGTTCTGCAGGAAATGATAAAAAGAAGCAATCCATCTAAACCAATCTTAAAGGTTGAGTGAAAAGGAGAATGGCGTGAAAAGAATAGGAGTTATGGAATTCCTTTTAAGTAGCAAGCTTGCCGATATTTTCCCAGGACAATTTAAAAATGAAACTAGATGGAAAATTTTCTCACGCTAGCAGCGAGGGTCTCTCTTGGCCTATGATATCGAAGCTTGTTAGTGATGTCATTCAACCTAGACACTGAGTGGGTCCTGAGTGGGATATAGATAGCCTTGGTTTTAAGAAAGGCAAGTTAACGGGAAGATGTGTTTGGAATCCCAAGGAGGGAGTTGCTCTCAAAAAGTTTGAGGCTGAGATTTCGGACAGGTCCGAAGCAGTCTGCCGATTCGGGCAGGGTAAGATTTCTCCGGTGGAAACCGCGAGATATGAGTAGTTGACAACGGATTGGTATACACAAGAAAACAGAGGCAGCTGTTTCTTACGAGACTATCGTGACAGGATTTTGGATTTATATCGAGAAAGAATCCAGTAGAATTTGAATGCTAATCCTATACTCTGAACATTATACTTTTAATGAACATTGTCGCCAGATGTAAAGTACCCAGAAAATATAGTATAGTTGTAATGCAAGTATTAATCAAGAAATATTAATTTATCTTATGTCATTTAAATAAATCGTTTGATTTAAATATTACTTGGGCCTCCGCTTGACTGAAGTTCCACGCTACCACTTCCACCTGTAAGTCGAAGGTTTTACACCCATAATTATTTGGCTTGACCTCTGTACAAAACTACTTTTTAACCCGTTAAAGACAGACGTTGCATTTTCAAAATTTTTCGTTTGAGTTTTTTTATTTTATTGAGAATGTTTTTTTAACAAATTTATTATCATATATTGTATGCATGACTCTTTTTTTTTTAAGAAAAAAAAATGATTCGAGTTGTAAAAAATTAGAAATATGAATGAAATTGTACAGAAAGTTTTAAAATTTTTTATTGATAAATTTTGGATTATGTTCATAGATGTACAGGGTGGTCATAAAAAAAAAAACTTTGCCGATATATGGAATTCCAGCGGCCGTTCCGTTTAACCGATCGAGATGAGATTTCAGATATAGTTATTCAGGGGTATGAGCTCGGGATTCTGTGAACGGCAACAAATTAGCGCTCACGGTTACATAGGTACAGAAACTCGAAATTTTCGAATGGCAACGCCCATTTTTTTTTCGTCGCAAAATGCTCAGCGCATGCGAAAACCCTAAATAGCGCTGGAACGGTACGTGTATCGCAATAAACGGACGCGTTATGCAGACAGAAAAAACAGCTTAGCAAACGGCCAAAAACAACACGATCGGTGCGCACGGAGGAAATTTGCACATGACAGAGGCAAGACAACAATCATAGAATGCAGTTCGACAGATAATCAGCGTAGAAAACCGATTCTTGCCTCTGTCATATGTTTTTTTTCTCCACTGTTTATGAATGTAAATTATTCAGTTTTGATCTTATTTACCTTTTTAATAGTAAAATATATTTATTTTATTTTTTAAATATTTTCCTTATGTTTTTATTTTAACTCTCTCTCTTTGCTTTTTTTTCTTTTTTTTTGTATGTGTGTGTGTGTAGGGGGGGGGGGGAGGGGCGGGGGTGATATTATTTGAACTAAGATAACATCAATATCATTTATACTTCTATAGATTTTTTTCAGCGAATGATTAGCATGATATGATGTTTTTGTCACATTATAATTATAATGCATAAAAATGAATAACGAATTGATATGAAGCTGTGTTTAGGAACACATTCAAATAAATATTAGTCTTATCTTATGGCAGTGATCGTTCTCTTTTATTTCACTTCATATATAAATTGTACCTTAATATTATGGAACATCATACATCTATCAAAAAAAAAAAAAAAAAACTTTGCAAAGATATTGATTATTATTAAGAGGTTTTTTTTTAAATTTAAAATAGAGTTCATTTTAGTTATGACTTTTATAAAATTAAGTTATAATACTCATTAATTAGATAATTAATTATTTATAATTAATAAATAAGCAATGGGCAGGAAATGTAGAGGGTCAGGGATCAAAATGAACAGCAGACAGGTAAGACTTAACTAGGCGATTGCACAAAACTCAACTGGGAAGAAATGGGATGGAGGAAAACTGAATGAAAATTCTGTTTTTCAACTGTTAAATGTAAACTTAACTGGTGCAAATTGTAAGCATAAAATATGTTTTTCAACTAAATTTTATTTTAATTAATTACCATCAAAGCCACATATGTGAGCAAAATATTTTTCTTAGACAATCTATAATTCAATTTTAACTATACCAATTTCAAGAATGATTCTTAAAGAAAGTGTGTGACACAGAGGACTAAATTGCAATAACAAATAAATTCCCAAATTACAATATGCTGCATAATCAAAAATAGATAAAAGTGGATTAAAATTCAAGGGAACAAAATTTTTTCTGATTTTAAAAGATGTATTCTTTCTATTATTACATATTCAAATATATATCAAATTGTATTTTTAATGTATATTTTTAATTTTTATGTATAATTCATACTAAAAATATACTTTAAATTTCCAAAAACTGTCCCTAAAAATTAATGTGTAAAAAAAAATTCCTCCTAAAATTTGTGAAAAGAATAAAACACTCCGCAGTTGTTAATCATTTGAAAGAGGTTATTTCTAAATGACAAAATAGTATCATAAGTAATCGCAGAGAAACTGCAATCTGTTATGATAATGCTAAATAAATGTATTGACCTAAAATTGTTTGATTTAATTGTTTAACGCACACCATTCAGTACTTTTTTTTATTGAATTATATTTTTAATCATATTGTTTTCAGTGAAAGTTCGCTTATGCCTACTGCCCTTTATTCAAAATTTATTCATGTAATGTAGAAATGTATGGTCACTGAAAAATGTCTTTATTTCAGGAACATGGGCTTTGCCTAACCCATTAAAAAACAGCATATTTTACAGGATTTTTATTCAGTTTACACCACTTTTTGTTCAACACCTACTTTTATTTTACGAATCAGTGAAATGTGCTAATTAAGTAGAATAGGACTTTATTGTGGACTGTTGTTAATTCCTAGTAGTGCTTTTTTGAGAGTTCTACGTCGAATATACCATGGATAATACGGATCCATTTGACTTTAATGCGAATGCCATGCGCATAATGAAAGGTGAAGAACCATCTGACCTCGCTGCTGCATGGAGCGAATACCCACAAGTTTCGGACGAGAAACAAAGCGAAATCGTCAAGCAATTCCTAAAAGAATGTGACACCCACATCAAAGGATTGGTGAATGAGACAGGCTACTCCAGCCGCGAAGACCTACAAAATAATGTGAGTAACACTTTATCTTCTGTGATGTTTTTATTTACAGAGCCATTTAACCCCCAAAGACTTTGTAACTTATCAGAATTTAAAGCTTTTATCTATAAATATAACTTAGACGTAATTGAAACATTAACTAACTTAAAGGCAATAGCGGTGAACCCTAATGAGGGCTTCCTCCCTGCCAAAAATACTACCCGGAAAAGAACCCGTGAAGAACCCAGTAGCGTACCCTTAGCAAATAAATATGCCATGTTAGCAGATAAAACTAAAGAAAATAATGAAAATACCGATATGGAAATCCCAGATTCATCTGAAGGCGGCACAGTCGGTGGCTCTGCTTCACCCACCACCCCTAAAACAAAAATCCACCCATTTTACATATAAATAAAGGGTAAATGGCACGAACTTGCTGCCAAAATAAAAGAGCAAAATGAGACCAACCCACTTATCAAAATGGACTGTGAACTATTAAAAGTCCACTGCAAAAATGACCCAGACTTGCGTAAAACCCAAGCATACCTAGACACTAATGCAATAGCTTACACCACCCTGAGCCGTGCGGAACAGCGCCCTCGGAAAGTGGTAATACGCGGAATCCCATGCTATACGAACCCACAAATCATCATAGATGAACTTAAACAACACAACTTTATAGCTAGTAGAGCTTCTATGATGAAGAGCAGGAAAACTGGCAAACCAATGCCCCTGTATGTAGTAAACATCTTGCCAAGAGCAAAATTTGAAGAAATCTATCAAATAACCGAAATTTGTTACATAAAAGTTACTATCGAACGATTTAAAGGCACGGGCATTGTAAAACAATGTTACCGTTGCCAAAAGTTTGGCCACTCCTCAGAAATTTGCAACCTCCCTGCAAGCTGTGCCAAGTGCTCAGGAGGGCACCTAACCCCGGATTGTGACAAGATCGGAAAGATAGCTCCCAAATGTAGCAATTGTTCTGGCCCCCACCCGGCTACTTATCGTGGTTGTCCAAAAAACCCCCAATTTCACAAAAATAACCAAAATTCAAAATCTTCCCCAAAAGATAAACCAGCTCAATCTTTCCCAGACATGCTGGCTCAAACAATGGCTAGCTACAATTATGTTAAACCAGCCTCAGCCCCACAAGTTACTAAGAAAGCCCCAGATACGGTTGCAACTCCAGAACCAAAACCTGAAACTACTAAATCAAACGAAAAAGAGCCAAAAGACCCTGAAACTGCAGCACCTGAAACTTCTAACAGCTCTAATTATATAACTGATCTAAAAGATATCCTTAAAACTTTTCAGGAGATGAAAGAAATCTTTAAATTTAATAAATTCATTCAATGTTTCCAAAACATAGCTAGACTTTCAAAAAATTGCAATGATCCTATGCAAAGAATATTCATAATTATCAACGCTTTTGACAGCTTGGCCACGGAATTTAACTCGCCCAATAATGAGTAATTCCTCCCCTTCCTTTTCCTCTTTAATCTTCCTCTTTTGGAATTGCAACTCTTTACATCACAAATTAAATGAACTTAAACTTTTCATTTCTGATCACCCTCAAATTGATGTCATTTTCTCACAGGGAACTTTCAGCCCTACCTCTAATATTAACATTCCTGGGTATAGGCTATTTCACACACCCCGCTCAGACGGCACCCCGAGAGGCGGCACTGCTATTTACATAAAGCACCATATCCCTCACTATTTTTTTAGCAGTCTTACTTTTAATGACATTGAATACACTAGTACAGTCATTCAGCTTGCCCACATTAATATTCACTTAGCCTCAATTTACGCACCACCTACTGGTAACTTTCCTGTCAATAGTTTAACTCAACTCTTTTCTCATCACCAACACTGCTTCTTTGTTGGCGATTATAATGCCAGGAGTAGGCGTTGGAACTGTCACGGCAATTCTCCTCGGGGTACCTCTCTTCATAATCTTGTTCAACACCTTAAATTAAGTTTACACGCACCTAATACTCCTACACACATAAGCACGGCGCCTAATACCCATGATTCCATAATTGATCTTGCTATCTCTAAAAATCTTTCCTATCCTATCACCTCTACTGTCATTAAAGACCTTTCCTCTGACCATTACCCTGTCTGTTTCAAAATTGATATAATAAACCCTATTTCTCCGCCTCCTTCCGTGGCCATTGACTGGAAAAAATTTACCAACCATCTTGATAATCAAGTCATTACTTTACCCGTAATTAACTCCATAACAGATATTGATGATGCTGTGGATTTTCTAAATTCTAAAATTATTGAAGCCCAAAACCATGCTACCTTCAATACCTTCAAAAATAACAACTCATTCATTCCTCCCCGTTATATTTATAACCTGATCAAACACCGTAACCAACTCCGGCGTCAATTTCAAAATTCTAGAGACCCCTCCCCTAAACCCATTATCAATAGAGCTAATAATAGAATCAAAAATTGCCTTTATAAAGAAAAGCAAAAAAGTTGGAATAATTTCCTCAAAAATCTTGCTAGCGAAGATAATTCTCTCTGGCAAATCAAACGTAAAATCAATAAAAAATACTCTCCCATTCCCCCTCTTTCGGACAATAATATTAACTATGCTTATACTGACCAGGACAAAGCAAACCTACTTGCCAACTCCTACGCTTTACAATTCTCCCCGAACCCAAACCTCGCTAGCCAGGACCATTATGATGAGGTTAGTGAAACTGTTCGCAGTTTCCTAGCCGTCCCCCCTGATGACCCCCCCCTATTATTCAACCTATTGTTATCCATAATATTATTAAAAAATTGAAAAAACGCAAGACCCCAGGTTATGACAAAATATCTAACACTGCTTTTAAAAATCTTCCTCCTAACTGTATTATCTATATCACCAACCTTATTAATGCTATCTTTAAATTTAATTACTTCCCGAAACCTTGGAAACTTTCTATCATATCACCCATACCCAAACCTGGAACTGATCTCTCAGACCCTACTAACTACCCTCATAGCATGCTTGGTCACAGTGACGTCATTATGACGTCACTGTAAGTCACTGTGGACACGTCACATCTGTGACCAAAATGCCACCACTCAGTGATGTCACATTGTGACTGAGATGTGAACTTCTTAGAAAACTTTAAAAAATTACAAAAATTATTAAAAACATGTTATTTACTGTAAAAAAATATTTTTCTGCTTAAAATTTTTTTAAACCGTGGTCCAAGTTGCCTCTGTGTCTCTGACCAAAACTTTTTATTTTCATATAAAATAAAATGTAATTAATTCATCAGCGACACAAAAAGATTTCCTAATTTTGCGAATTTCATATTATTAAAAAAAAAATGTTTTAGGTAAACAGACCTCGACTTATCTTTTATAAAGATTTTTGTAAATGATCATCTGTTATACTAGAAGTTTCTCAAAGAGTAGTCGAAACATTTCTGTGGTTTCAAACTAAAAACTTTCTATTACAGTTAATTCTGCAGCTTTTAATGAGCACGCAGAAAGCGTCTTCAAAGTTTAGTCATATATGCATTTCTTGCTTTATATTTTGCATTCAAGTCATTTTTTTCTTCTTAGTGTTTCACTATTTTAAGTAACATTTTTTTTTTTTAATTCTACTTCTTTCAGACACTTAAAATAAAATTGACATTTTCCGAATATAAAATTAATGTACAAAATTTATGCAAAGCCCATGACATAATTAATTATTCATATTTTATTTTTTGTTTTCAAAATATATCTTTAAAAATTATTTTACAAGATGTTTTATTCTACAGAAAATTAATATTAAGAGAATGACAGATTGACAACGAAAAACTCATATCTCTTCTCGATAATCTTGTTGTATTTTTTAAGCAGATATTTTGTATATATTACCTGTGATACATATTTTACTTTTAAAAAAAGGAGGAGGTCATCATTATTACCATTAAATTAATTTGTACACATTTTGAAAAATTAAGCATTGTTTTATCTAGTAAACTCTAATTATGGATAATATTATTATCCTAATTTACGTAAATGAAACTTTACAATTCAATAAAACTGATAAAAATAAAAGGTGAAATACAATAAATCATTTTCAAACAGGAAATTGAATTAGAGACAACTTGATAAAATTATTACGCATTTAATTTCCTTCCGAAACTGTTGTATAGAAAAACAAATAAAACCGAAAACATCTGCTTCGAAATTCGAAACTTAAAAATCGTCTGCATCTGCACTATTTCAGTTGTTACGACTCGACCGCAGAATAACGGATAAAAGTAACAGTGAAGCTTTTTAGAATAAACGCGGAAAGTTCTGTGGACACTGGACAGCATAGACGTGTTGACACGGATTTAAAAACTGAAACAAGAACGTTCTCATGATCCAAGTTAGTTCAGCTAACAAAATATAAACCCGAGAAAATTACGGTAGCTTTGACTTGTTGAAGATGATTCAAGTCATTGCTATCGTACTTATTATCGGATTTAATTGGTTCCCCAAAATCAAAGTATCACGTACAACGTCAATGAAATTAGGTATGTAAAAATATTATTTTGCCTGTTTGCTTATTTTAATCACAACAATTTTAGTTAGCTTCTCAAAAACATGCTGTAGAACATAAATATTTTATTACATTTATTTTTTATTTTGTTGAAATATCTAAAATATTATTTTCCCTGTTTGCTTTTTTTTTAATTACAATGATTTTAGTTATCTTCTAATAAACATGTTATAGAAGACAAATATTTCATTACATTTATTTTTTATTTTGTTAAAATATCTAACTTCCTTTTCAACAGCTTTGATCAGATTATTAAAATTAGTGATTTAAATTGCATTTTAATCTGGTTTATTTTCTTATTTAAATATTTGGTTAAAACCACATGGTGTCATAAATATGAAAGTATATGGACAAGCATTAAAATCAATCATTAATATAATTAATAAACATTTAAAGATAATTAAATTATTTAAAAAAAGGCTTTTTTATGGAATAAAATTATTGGCAAACATATTTTTTTAATTTTGTATTAAGTGATAGTCTTAAACAATTTGCATTGCATATTTTTATTTAAAAAAATTTGCATCTGCTCAGAAGAGGAATTTATACAAAATAAGACACAACGGAAACGTATACTATTAAAAGAGATCGTTGATATGTAATGTTAAGAAAAAAAATGATTATTTAATGTATTATTCAACCTGAGAAATGTTTTAAAATCTATAAAGAAATAGTCATAGCGGGTGAAAGCTTTTCAGTTGTTAAACATTCTTACTGAAATGTTTTCAAAGTGAACTAGAAGTCTGCTGGCAAATGGAAAATAGAAGTTACGCAATCAGTAAGTGTTTAAATATGATTTTACTTTAAAAATAACGCAAATACTTGAACGGTATGAATCTAAAATGTAATAACCATCTTTTATTATTTACTTTTTTTTCTGGACTAGGGGGCTCGGCCCCCTGCGAGCTACGCTTGCCAACCCCCGTTCAGACACTGCAGTCTCTAAAAGCACGCTAATTTGATCGGCTTTAAAAAGATTTTGGAAGATTAAATTATTAAAAAAAAAAAAAAAAAAAAAAAAGCGATCTCCCTATAAACGGGTTTCTATTCATTTCTCTTTGATTGGGGAATTTTACGGAAAAATCAGCTGCTGTTAAAAGATACAATGGCATTTCAAGATCATCTAATATAAAATGAATTAAGTAAACAGAGTCTTTGCCTCCCGGTATTTTTTAACAAAGCGAAAAGAAAGTCCTTTTAGATAAGACATTTTAAATATATCGTTTTTAATCTGACGTAATTTTCACCAAACTTTTCTTTCCCTTTTAAATATTCACATGAAAATGCTTTTATTAGAAATGAAATATTATTTGCGCTGTCCAAAAAAAAAAATAGTTGAAAAGTTCATCTCAAAATATCAAGTAAATGTCTCGCGCTATTTTTAAATTTATACAGTTTTGCAATATTATTTTGTGTTCATTTTGTGTAATAACTGTAATGTGACGTAAATATGACGTAATTTCTATTATTTAAGACTTCTAACGCATGTTAATAAATTTATTGTTTTACAAATTCCTTACTCTCTTAAAATTCACGTGTAATTATAGTTTTTATGACGTAATTTTTAATAAGTTCTTGCTTTTTGTACATAATTATTTAATTCTAATTCCAAATGTTTTTTTCTGTTTATAATAGTCACGTGTAAATAAATTTTTAATTTATTTACACGTATAAATATTTTTTTTTTGAAGCAAACATTATTGTTTCCGCTGTTTATACAGTTGGCAACAGTTTAAATTAATATCACTTTCTAAAATCTGTTAAAAATATCTCTAGAAATGCTGAGAATCTGAATTTAAAATAGAAATAAAACCTCAAAAAATTAGTCAAAATATGAAAATTAATGCAATCTGCACTCCGGCAAATTCTAACGCATAAAATGATCTAAAAATGATTAAATTCCTATGAACAGTTTTTGCTCCTATAAAACTTTTTTAGTGGAACGATTTTGTCCAACTTTAGCATTAAATATCTCTTAAAATAATTCTTCGATCTGAAAACTGTCTGCATCAGCGTATTTATCAAACATTTCTGTATAATACTACCTATTTTCATATTTTTGTATGCATTATTTTTCTTAATATTAACAAAGAAAGACCCCCGGTCACAAAAAATTCAAAACCGGCGGTGGTGACAGCGGTAGTTACTTTTTTTTTAGAATAGAGAGATAATTTTATCATTTTATTTCCTGAATGATTTTATCGAGATAAATTTCAAAGTATCCATATTTTTATACACTCTTTATAAACAGCGTGATTAAAATGGATTTCTTATTTATAATTACCATAATCTTGTAAATAAAATAATAATAATAATAACGAACCTATGTGTGGCTCTATTTTGTGTTTATGGTCTCAATTTTTATACTTTATTTACATTAAAAAGTAGTTAACCATTTGATACTGTGTTCATTATTTTGTTTTATTGTGTCATCTAACAATAAATATGATTATTTGTATTTCTAATACAATATATACAGTAGAGCGCCGATTGTCCGAACAAGTCGGGACCGACCCTAGTTCGGATAAGCAAAAGTTCGGATAAATGGGCAGACAGTTTAAGGGATGTTCCTGACTATTCTAAAACCTTCACACTTTATCTAGGTTTAGGACTGACAGCAGCAGTTAATACTGGAGTGCTTAAAAAATGTTTTATTTAATTGTTTTTTGTTTACTTTTTTATTATTTAATTTTTTTTTTCTCTTTTTATCATTTTCTAAACTTCAGAGATTATAATTTAAGCAAAAAATAAATTGGAAGTTAGGTGTTTTTTTTTCTTTTTTAGAGAGAGAAATATTTGGATAATTGGAAATTCGGTTAAAAAGAATTCTTTGAGAGAAATATGCTGTTCGGATAATTGGAAGTTAGATTAATTGGAGTTCCGAAAATCGGCATTCTACTGTATTTATAAAACTTTCACCAGACTTTATTCTAAAAATTTCGTTGTAGATTCTAATCTCTTTGTACTATTTATGATAATATCAGAGTTATAGATGTCATGGCAACATATATCCAGCCAGATAGATTTTTGGCAAAACATAAAAACTTTCACATTAGACGCAAAATAGAGTAGCTGCGGTGCTGTGTTT
The DNA here is from genome assembly GCA_963932465.1 of Maratus speciosus. NCBI lineage: Eukaryota > Metazoa > Arthropoda > Arachnida > Araneae > Salticidae > Maratus > Maratus speciosus. The sequence goes on from OZ010798.1 coordinate 204,535,515, forward strand.
TATAAACAATAAGGTATTATTGTTTTAAAAAATCATAGATAGTAAGAGTTATTTTTATAATATATAATTTCATAAATAAAAATGTAATTTTGGCAATCAATTATTAAAGTTATTTTTTAATAATCAAAAAGTTGTTTTATATATGGATTTTACTTCAAGGAAACCCTGATGTAAAATAAATTAACCCTTTGTATCACCGTTCTATGCATACCTAAAAGTTTTACTTACTTTTACAGTGAGCATAAAAATACGATTTTATTTATTGCTGCTACCTTCCAACATAACGATTATTGCCGAAATTGTTCTTAGAATTCTCAACATAATGATACTGGTGATACTCAGTTAATTTTCTATACCAAAGCTGTATTTTTCATTTGAGTAGTTTCAAATGGTTATTGCTAAAATGTACTTCGGAAATTTTGTAATGCATGTATGTGGCATAAAAGACGTCAACAATACGTATATAATGACTATATGGCACAAGATGAGCGTTTCGAGTGTATATATATATGTGTGTATATATAACGCATGCATAAACTTCGCAATGATCTTAGCAATGTCGTTACCGCAATTTTTGCATAATCAAATTTATAGGGGCCTCTATAACAAAGAAGTATCCTATTTTCTCAGCCCCAACTTGTTTGAATTACAATCATATATATATTTTTTATGGTAATCAATATCATAAAACATATAAAATTTAATTACTTAATATCGGCATTTCTTTTTATCCTTCATTATTTTTATTTTTTATTTATTTATTTATTTTTTTTTAATTATAAATGTCGTGTAATCGAAAAAATTCAACTTCACCAGTGACTTCGAGTTTGTAATGCGTATTAAATGAAATAAAAATTAATTTCATTCAGTATTTTCTATAGTTTAAAGAATATAAAAAGTACTGTATATATTATAAAATATTATATTTTTAACACAAATTTTATTTTGATAAAGATTTGAAAATTTAAAAAAAATTGTTTCTTTCGTAATTTGGATGCTTTTAACAAATAGCTAATTTTGAAAAAAAAATTGTGATAGATCGATCATTCAGTTGTCTTGAATATTCTCATTTATTGCAATAGGAAAGAATGGTGCAACAAAAATTGAAGTCTGCGGGGCATTGCATTTTGATTCAATAAAATTCTTTTGGTATACCCTTGTTATAGCGGCCCCCAAGTTTTAATTGCGATGTATCGCCGAAGTATATTAACGTTATAGATGTAAATGATTTTACAACATGCATAATTATGACTATGTGTGACATGCATACGTGTTTACAACTGTACAAGTATGTCATAGTGTGACTTCACAACATTGCCACTAGTCACATATTCGTCACAACGTTAATGACAAAATCGTCACAAATCACACAATTTTCACAAAATTGTCACAATGTGATTTCAAAGCAGTGTCGCTGTCGTCACAGAATCATCACAGTGTTAAAGACAATTTCGTCACAAATGACACATATTTCACAAATTGATCTCAATGTGACTTTAAAGCATTGTCACATTCGTCACAAATTCGTCACAAAGTTAATACCAAAATAGTCACATATGACACACTCTTCACAAATTTGTCACACCGTGACTTCACAAAGTCGTCACAATGTGACGTCACAAAAGAGCTCTAAAACGGCCATAACGACCTCACATTCTAGTCACAATGACTTCACATTGACGTCACGTGACGTCACATCGACGGTCACAATGTCACAGCGTGACTTCACAACGACGTCGACGTGACGTCACCATGCCTTACGGGTATAGACCTATCTCTCTCCTTCCTTCTCTCAGTAAAGTCATCGAGCGTGTCATTAGGGCCCAGTTGCAGGACTTTATTCAGCAAAACAACATCCTTATGCCTGAACAATTTGGCTTTCGCCCAAAACATTCAACCCAACACCAGCTCCTTCGCGTTGTTGAATTTCTCAGCGAAAAACTCAATGCGAAGATCCCAGCTGCAGCCATTTTTGTTGACGTCGTAAAGGCTTTTGACAAAGTCTGGCACGTAGGCCTTATATACAAATTAATTAAGCTAAAATTCCGTGCTAGACTCATACATTTAATATACTCATACCTTTGCGGTCGAACTTTTAGAGTCCGCATCAATAACATCTTATCCATAATTCTCTTTATACTAGCGGGCATCCTTCAAGGGAGCGTGTTGGGCCCAATGTTATTTAACATATTTTTGAATGACATCCCACGCTCATTACTTACTTATTTAGCTCTGTATGCGGACGATACATGTATCTACGCTTCAACACACCACCCAGATAGTCTATACAGGTACCTGCAGACTCATCTAGAAGACTTCCTTGACTGGTGCGACCTGTGGCGCGTTCTAATCAACGAAAATAAAACTAAAGCTGTTTATTTCTCTCGTAAATTTATTTATCCTCCAAGACTAACAATAAATAACACTACAATTCCATGGTCCGACGAGGCCAAATACCTGGGTGTCATCCTTGATCGTAGGCTCACTTGGAGCAAACATATTCTCTCCATCAGGGGGAAAGTCGCCGGAGCCTCTCTTGCCCTTAAACCACTTCTTAATAGTAAAACTCTTTCAGTCCACAACAAGCTCATCCTCTACAATTCCTGTATTCTCCCCATCATTACTTATGCAAGTCCTATCTGGGGCTTTACCTGCAAGTCCACCATGGACAACCTAAGCAAACTCCATAATAAAAACCTTCGCACCGTCCGAGGCGCCTTTAGATACTTACGTAACACCACTGTCCGTAGGGACCTGAACACCATCACCCTTAGGAAAAGAATTAAAGATCTTGCAAATACTTTCTACTCAACCTTATATGACCTTCCAAATGAAATTGTGGCAGAGCTCCCAGACTACGACGCCTTCGAGCCCCATCATCGCAAACGCCCGAAATATTCCACAATAATGGAATCCCCGTGAGCTTTGTGTTCACCGCATAAGATTGCTAAGTAAATTTTTTCTCCTTTTTTATTTCCTATTTAATTCTTAAAAAAAAAAAAAAAAAAAAAAAAAAAAAAAAACCCTCTATATACTTTATTATATAGAAAAAAAGATATATTGCCCTGATTAGTGCCTTTCTGTTTATGTAGGCAGCCTTGCTGCCTTCCTTAACCGCCGACCCTGCCCTTGCTTGGTGTGAGTAATTTTCTGAACTAGTGCTAACTTCTATTTTAACTTATTTTTCTCTTCATTACAGCAGTCTGTACTGCAGCTAAACCTATATCTTAATATAATTTCAATATGTAATTCCAAGTTCTTAATCTTTTTTCTCTTAACTTTTAAAGCATCTATGCTAGTTTTATCTTAAGTTTTTTCCTTTTTTAAGTAGTTGCAAACAACTACACATTTCTTACTTTCCCAATGGCTCTACATTATGTAAGACATCACATTTAATCAGACTGGGTGTAAAGTTGACTTCAACTAGGCAACCCCTTAACCGCTGCTTCACTGTTCAGCACTGTTCAGCTAATTAAGTGAGGTAATTTTAACTTTCCGCTTTTACCGAAATCAAAATAATTTAAAACATCACAAGTATAATATTGTGAGAACGCAAGGTCAGTATCTAATGTGTTAACTTTTTCGGTGTTTGTGAACTTGTAAACACTTCTTTTGAGGACTTCCCATAACGGTGAAACTCCGCCCTCCCATTTTTCACTATATTCAGATTATGTACCAATACTACACATTACGAATTTTCTACTGTTATAAAAATAAATAAATCAGTCTGATTTTAAGGGTTCATTTTAGCAAATAAATCAAAATGATTAATAAATTTAAATTTAAAATGTACAGCAATTATTTAGGGGCCATAAGCAAAGTTAGAGATTTTTAATTCTTGATTGCTACAGCATCCCAAAATAAGTCAAAATTTTTGAATAAGCCATGAGAAAGACATAATTTTTATTTCATAAATAGAAAGCCCAAAGTGTAAACTTTTATTTAAAAAAAAAAAAGAAATTAGAAATTTCATTTGCCTTTTTGTGTGGAGTTTAACATCTAAAAAAATTAAAATTTCCAAAATTTTGAAACCTTAAGAGTCCTGAGACCGCTTAATTTAACATCCGAAAATATTGCAAATTCTGAGATCAGATAAGGCCGTTACAAACTCTGCAATTTCCTGATTGAACAAGAGAAGATACGATTCGTGTTTAGATTACATAATTATTAATGAGTTATAATAATAATTCTTCCTCTTTCAGTTCCTTTTTCGAAAGAAGAGAGTATTCTAGTCAAAATATTTTTTCACTTAAGGTTCCCGACGGATTTACACGTTTTAGTGGTCAGAGATCTCGGAAAACATGTTTTTTGCGAAGTACCTATCTGTTCACGCGTGTGTATGTATGTCCTTTTTATATCATTGAAAAGGGTATGAAGTTATATATAGAATCGAACCAAATATCATATATATGTTTTTGGCTATGGCCAGCAAGTGCCACTTGAATATAGAAATATTCTGCCGGAAGACGGCGCTGTGATAGCGATTTTTGTGTCATTTTCATTACTGTATCATCGGAAAGTGTATGACGTTATACATAGAATCGAACCAATTTCATATATATGTTTTTGCTTATGGCCAGCAGGTTCCAGTTGAATTTGGGGATATTCCGTTGGAAGGGGGAGCTGTAATAGCGATTTTTGTGCCATTTTCATTATTGTGGAGTCATTGGAAAGTGTATGAAGTTTCGTATAGAATTCAAACAAACTTTGTATGTATGTTTGCACTCCCAGAAAAAACTGTAAATTTATGAGCGTTTTCCTTCAATTTTTACGGGCAACAGCCCTTAAATAAGCGGCCTTATTTCTTAGATACTTAGAAAATTATGGGCAATCCACATATTCTTACAGTTCTAGCCCATCTGTTAGCAAAAATACGGTACGACCCCATACACCTTCCTCCGCTAGAGTGTAACCCTACATTTTAGTCGTGTTTCGAGAAATAGTGTCACTTAACCACGACCGTAACATATTTTTTAACCCGCCAAAAAAGCGATTCTGTGATGATTATCTAACGTGCTACGGAACAGTAAGAAAAGTGTTATTGTGTTTTAAATTGCATTATATCCTGTTTTAAGGAATTGTATTACTTTGCCACGTAAAATTACGGGCAGCACAAAATGATAGGCATGTTTTTTTTTTTTTTTTTTTTTTTTTTTTTTTTAATACGGGGTACGACTGGAATCTCTATTGCCGGCCTCTGCCCGTAATTTTACAGGGATATTTTTAACAGTATGGGACTATAGCCATCAGATAATAGTTGAAAAGTGATATTCTCACGGAAGGCAGCACTGTGATATCAATTTTAGTGCAATTTTTCTTGATTTTTCTTAGTTCTGTTGCTGCGACGGACATTTCCCATCCAGCTAACGCAGCGATTCCCAAATAGCTTACGTACAAGAGAATAACGAAAAATATTGATTTGATTAAATATTATGATTGAGATTAACTCTTTTTACTCCAATTAATAAAATGAAGGAGCAATCAAAGTTGATGTATTATTGAATTTATAAAATTGAAGTATTAACATGTGTAACAACTTTTTGAAATAGTAACATATATGAGAAAAAAGAAAGTTTTAGGATTGGCACATGTGACTAGTTTTATCACGGTTGTCACATACAAAAAGCATTTTACACTCTCTCGACAGAAAATTTGTTCTGAATTTTTAGACCAAATAAAAAATACCAATTTTAAATTTACACTTCTTTTCAAACTTATTATTTTCCATCTAGAAGCATTAAAAATAAAAAGAACTAAGTAAAGTTATAATAACGAAATATATTGTTTTGATTAAATATTATGATTGAGATTAACTCGTTTTTACTCCAATTAATAAAATGAAATAGGAATCAAAGTTGATATACTATTGAATTTATAACGTTGAAGTATTGACATGTGTAACAACTTTTTGAAATATTTATATGTATGAGAAAAAAGAAAGTTTTAGGATTGGCACATGAGACTAGTTTTATCACGATTGTCACATGCAAAGGCATTTTACACTCTCTGGACAGAAAATTTGTTCTGAAGTTTTAGACAAAGAAAAAGGAAAAAAAACTAGAAAACAGGAATTCTACGTTTTCAGAATTTATTATCGCTCCCGATGAAAAAAAAATGTATATTTATAAAAATAGTAAAAACACATTTCAATTTTAAGACTTAAAAGCACACGCTTTTATTTTATGTAAAATGACGTCATTCGCATCTGCTTAAGAATTCCACATTTACGATCCACGCTTAAACATGCTTTTTCAGAATTTAGTGTCGCCCCCGATGAAAAGAAAATATATATGTTACATAAATAGTACAGATTATATTTCAATTTTAAGACTTAAAAGCACACGCTTTTATTTTGTGTAAAATGACGTCCTTCGCATTTGCTTAAGAATTCCACATTTACGATCCACTTTTAAACACCTACTGTAAAGCATGCATAGGACTTCACTATAGCAAAATAATAAACAAATGCAGCAAAAAGATGCCGTCATTAAAGAAACTGGACAAAAAAATATGATAAAAATATCTAATGATTCATAGGCCTTCATTTGTTTGTAACATTAATATAAATACTTAAAATTAAATGTAGTTTTTAATAGCTCCATGTTTTAACAGAAATCATTTGTTTATATTTTTACAAAATAGCACGTATTTTAATTACATTTTCTTTCGGTTGTTATGAGAAAATTAAACAAAAATATATAATTACTATTTTAGAAATATTTTTCTTTTACTTTGTACAGAAATGGAGTACTTTCGTTGCCAATATTAAGCAAATGGCTCTAAAAACTACAAAAAAAAATTAGTATTTGAAAAATAAATGGACATACAGTTTTCAAACAGATTGCATTTAAAAGTACTTTTTTCCCTAATACAATAGTATAAAATTTGAAAATGCGCGATGCTTAGAAGTTTAAAAAATTGCTATAGAGTATTTAATCGTACAATAATACATCTGGTTTGTTTTACGGCTGGCTTATACAATGTAACGTTATTTTTTGGAGACGACACAAAATGAGCTGGGGGAAAGAAATAGCATACCGGGGGTAAAAAAAAAATACCAATTTTAAATTTACACTACATTTCGAATTTAATAGTTTCCATCTAGAAGCATTTAAAATAAAAGGAACTAAGTGAACTTATAAGAGAAACTGAAAACATTTCTTCTTTTAAACTTCAAGCATTTAAACTCCACTCTATTTTCGCTCCATGTTTTCATCGACATTCATCAAGATTTAATGGCAACAAAGATACAGCTGTCTTTTTATCAGGTCTGAGATACGTAAAATATTTTACTTTATTTTTTACAATACAGTGTGGAAGTATTTTTCTTTGTGTATATTGAGAAAATTGATGAAGGTAAATGAAAAACAAAAAATATATTTGTTCTAAAAAAAGTAGGATTTGTTCTTAATGGTTCGAAAAAATAGTCGCCTTAAAGGATATGCTCGTAACTTTACAAATAGTAAATAAAAGTTCTTTTTTAATTTTAAGTTGCTTTAGCAAATATTATGTAATGGTTATGATATCAGATAAATCTTTTAACTTTCAAGAGTGACTACAGTCGGTCGATGGATGTGTGTTTTAAGCAATTGAAAAATTAGTAAGGTCTACCAAATAAGGCCATGCTCTTAATATTTTTTCATATTTCACATCGGTCTATATCTTGTAGAGAATGGTCTCGGTCAAACCAATGACATCATATACCGGACAATTTATGTATCATTGACATATGCGAATAGTTTCAAACACAACCGATACCGGCTTCGTCGTCATTTTCAGACCACTGAATCTTTCGACATGTCATCATTAAAAACAGTATGCGTACTTTTACGTAAAATAAGCGTAATTGACCGGGAGCCGGCAGCACAGACATATAATTCGTATGGATACCGTTATTTCTACAGGAAAACTACCAGTATCTTTTTATAGAAAAAGAAATTTAGGTTTAACGCGCAAAATTTCGCCTTCATTTAAAGAGAGAGTTTTTTTTATAAGATAATACTGGTGCCGAAAAATTTTCTGGTCTGCAAAATTCAAGGAGGCGTAAGAACCACGAGACAACCACCTCATCGAGTTGGAGGCTGAAATTCTAGAATTAGCTAAAGCTCGATTCCCATATTAAAACGCAATCGATCTGCCAAGTCATATCTTGGTGGAAAACACCTAAAAACCCGATTTTACCGGTTGACTCGTAGGTTTACCATTGTGTTTTCCTGCTCCCAGTCCGCCATGTTTTGATACCTTTGGGTGCAGGAAAACGCTATGGTAAACCTACGAGTCGAGCGCTGGGTTTTTATGCGTTTTCCACCAAGATATGACTTGGCAGACCGATTGCGTTTTAATATGAGAATCGAGTTTTAGCCAATTCTGGAATTTCAGCCTCCAACTCCCGGTCTATAAAGTATTGATTGAATTTTTCAGTATTTGCATGGTGTTCCAGATAATTTAACAATCTTTTAGAATGGATATTGAAATATAGTCGAACTTCCCTTTAACGAAATCCCTGTTTAACGAAGTTTTCTACTTAACGAAATTTTCTGCTGAATCTCGATTTTGAACACCATTAACATGCAAATGAATCTCCATATTACGAAAAATATATCCTTCTATATATAAGAAAAAGTAAAGCTTTGAAAATGGACCAATTAAAATCTGCGTAGATACGGCGAAACGTATCTGATTAGTCAGAGCTTTCTGACGCTAAAAGGCCGGTTAACAAAGAGGGGTAGGAACCCGGTTCTGTCGCCAAGCGTCGCCAACCTGGCGATATATCGCCAAATTTAGCGATCAAAATTAGTCGCCAAAAGTGACGCCAAATTGGCGCTATTTCCAGTATTTCGCCAAATTTCCATAGACTCCTATTGAAATCCAATACGGTTTACTTCCTTACAGAACATCTACAAACTGAGATATTTCAATTCAACAAAAACTAATACAATAAATATTTACAATATTCGTAACACTATACATATAATTTTATGTTTAATAATTATTATAATTATGAAACTCTGTAAGCTCCAATGATTATGTGCTTGGTGATAAGGAAATAAAATTGTCAGAAGTTGGGGAGGAGCGCGTTTTTACCAAGTGAAATCTAAAAATTGAATGCATAGAAAATAAGGAATCGTGAAGCGGTCGAGAATGGAAACGCGAAACAATTATGTCAATGGTTGGCTAGAAAATAGGGATTGTTTGGCGATATCGAATGGAATCACGGTATCGGGAACGGTATCCCCCTAGTTCTATATAATGAAGTTTATTCCCCTTTCGTGCGTGTACAACATTCAAACGGAGAGGTTGCTGTTGCAATGGATGTATGAGTTTATTTCAGCGGATTGTATGAAAATGAAATTATTTATTTATTTAATCATTTCCATTTAAAAGAAGAAATTCTAAAAGCCTACAATATGAAGGGGATTCCAGTTTCACGAGAATGTTACAGATTAATCGTTTGGGTACTTACAAAAGAGCGAAAATTTTTATGAACATGTATTTTTTTATAAGTAAAGTACAAAGTAACATTACAGACTTTTTTAAAGTTAAGGAATTGGAATACTGAGAAAAAAGAAAAAAGGTACGCAACGCTTCAGTTTTTGTTTATCTGTATTACGTCCTTTTTAGGTGCGTTCGTAATTATATAAATACGTAGCACCTATAGTCGTCGTTCAGTCCGTCCGTCTGTCCGTCTGTCCGCATGTAACAGAGCAAAAACTACCCAACCGAATAGTCTGAAATTTCAAATATGTGATTGTTGCAAAATTTTGTCGAGCCATTTCAAATTTTATGAAAATCGGATGTATAGTTTAATTACAGGGACAGTCAAAAGTTTTTCTTTACATTACGGCCAATGGGAAAAATTATTGCAAGTGGATTTTAATGATATTAGAGCCTTCCGAATGATCTGAAATTTGAAAGATATAATTGTTGCAAAATTTTGTCGAGCCATTTCAAATTTTAGGAAAATCGGATGTATAGTTTAATTACAGGGACAGCCAAAAGTTTTTCTTTACATTACGGCCAATGGGAAAAATTATTGCAAGTGCATTTTAATGATATTACAGCCTTCCGAATGGTCTGAAATTTTAAAGATATAATTGTTGCAAAATTTTGTTGAGCTATTTCAAATTTTAGGAAAATCGGATGTATAGTTTAATTACAGGGACAGTCAAAAGTGTTCCGAAAAAATTATTGGAAGTGCATTTTAATGATGTATCAGACTATGCACGTTATGAAGTGCAAAAAATTATACATTCAGTACAATATGGGGTGCAAAAAATAATTTTAAAACTAGTTATAGTACGAACGCACCTCATTTGCCACGTTTGACGAGCAATTTCCAACTTGTTTAGGCGTTGTTCTAATTAAATTTTATTCATATGTCTACATTGCATAAAAAAAGGTTACTGACCCGAATTAAAATACATTTTTCCAATATTTCCATTTTATGTGTATTTTTAATTTTATGCAGGTGTATTTTAGTGTACAACGAATTTGAGATTTCTATTTAACGAATTTTCTTCATAACGAAGCGTTTAAGTGTAACGATGAGACTTCGTTAAATGGAAGTTTCACTGCATTCGTTTTATTATTTTTTTAAACTCTGCTTCTGTTTAAAAGTAAAATAATTGAAGTCTCTTACTAAGGCGATGCAGTATAAGGCTTGGTCTTATTATTAAACACTCCATCTTCATCGTACATTATCATTATCAAAGCAAATTAAACTCTTTCTGTGTCAATATTTGTCGAAAACAAAGCTATTCAAGAAAGGTGGTGAAATTGTCGCTGCACCTCTCTGGTCCTAGGTCCGCAGAACTCTTTTACTACAAGCGACAATTCTGCTGGGTTTCTCCAAGACACCACTCTCCAGTCGGAACAGTTGCTCAAAATATCTCCATGACGTCACAGACCTCTCCTAAAATATAATGATATTAATATGCATCACTGAGATGTGCTACAACATGTTTTCTCAGGAGTATAGAATAAGTAGCATTTATAGTTCGTTTACAGGGAGGCACAAAAGAATTCTATTGCTTTATGACCTATTAGGAAAATTAGTTTAAGGTGCATTGTAATGATCTTGTGATACTTCGAATGAAATCCCTGAAAGACAGTATAGAATGCTTTCTATCGATTTAGGAGCGCATAGCTTTTATCGTTCATTTACAGTGACACACAAAGTAATGCGGTTACAGGGACTAAGATTGATAATTACGGAAAGTGCATTCCCCGCTGGGCTATGCATTTTTAAATTTATCTAATTTCGAGTGCATTAGGTGTTGTGTATAAATTCTACAGATCACATGCAGAGCAACACGAAAGAATCTGCAGGTATTACTGGATATGGACAGCAATTTCTGAATAAGGATTTTTACTGTGGTCTTTTCGTTTTTTAAAAAGTTTCTTATTTAGATATCTCATTTCGTTGGATGAAAAAATTCTTATTCGGCTAGTGTTAGAAAGTGTGTCATGCTCTGTGCAATATGCATGTTTTTCGTTCTTGTTAGAATTTTTTAAGTGCGTTTTTTCTTGTCTATTCCAGTAAATTGTTCACATCGATTTTCTAAGAGATAAAACATGTCCACAAGTATTTTCAGCAAGTGATAAAAGTAAATTTCAATTCAGCAAATTCAAATATAAAACTCTTAACGCCAAATTTGGAATTACCTTTCTCTACTAAAGAGCACTTAACAGAGCTGCCACAGACGACTATTTTTGTATTCTGTTTGCACCAGTATTTTCTAATATAAATTTTGAAGTATATTTCTCATACAAATGTTGTTAAAGTGTGTGTAAAAGATTTCTATTTTGAGAAAGTGGCACCAGTTAGAATAAAAAAAAAACAGTCGCCTGTGGCAGCCCTGCACTTATTAGACTTTGACTCGAAATACGAGCTACAGGAAACAACTCAGTATCAGATGTTTTTGAGGAATTGTAATAAATTTCCATGATAGGGTAACGATTAGCGAAATTAAATGATTTTTCTAAATATATAGTTTCTATTAAAAGTTTACCTTTAAAAATTAATTTTATAAGTTAAGAACTTTTATTTTACTGTTTTAACTACTGCATTAGGTTAATTAGACCTTTGATTACGTGTAGGACTGGCGACTATTTTTATGTTAATTTGTAGTACAACTTTCAAAGTCTTTCTTTCTGGTAGGTTTCTCTTGAAAATATTTTAATATAAGTGTATGACAGAGATAATGTTTCAAAAAGTGGTATGAATTGAATAAAAAATAGCTCACTGGGATGTATATGTTCCAATCCGTTGCCAGAGAGATAAAAGAATCATACTGATATGATTAGGGTTTATTTGTAAAACTATAAGAGCTTGTTTTAGACAATTAGAACATTAATCCTAATGTTATCATACTAACACCATGCGTATGATGAAATTTATATATTTTTTCTTAGTTGTTAATTGAATTAATTAAAAATACTTACTTAAAAGTACTACTTATTTAAGTGTAATAATTACGCCACCATTTATAATTCTAAAGCAACTTCTTTTCAGAATGTGTTTAACCCTTTATCTACTGACGGTACTTACAAGTAGAATTAAAATAACTTGTTATAAAATTCATTTAATCCATCGATTAGTTGTAATACAGTTTAGAATGAGTTATAGATACATTACTTTATCTTGTTCCAAAAGCATTATAGGTTACACAAAACAAAAATATTTTTAAAAGGGTGATTTCTTTTGCCTTTGCATCTTTTCAGCTTTCTTTGCTGGGGAGGGAGGGGGAGGATTTTTCAATTAGGAAATATTTCTATATTTTTATTGTGAGAACATTATATTTATACATTTTCTAATTCTACAAGATACTCAGAAAAATATTTAAAATAAAAGATTTGA